>JAJKFI010000086.1:3034118-3073296 GCA_029204185.1 Lerista edwardsae
CCCAGCGAGCGAAGAAACTCCGCCCAGCGAACCGGTAGGCTGACACCACTGGCTACTCCTGCCTCCAGCGGCAGCAAGGCAGCTGCTGGAGTCCCCCTGGGAGAAGGAAAGCCCTGTCATCTGCAATGTAATGGGGCTCCTTGGCTTGCCGCTGGCTATTTTTCCAGCGGTGAATTGAGCAACCCCATGTTGGGCTGCCTAAGCCACAGCCGGGGATAAGATCCAGTGGTGGAAGCCACCACCGGGTCCCACCCCCCTGCAGCTGTCTCTTCCCCTCCCCCTGCTTGGTTTCTCCCCCTTCCTCCCCTCCCCTGCACCCCACCCCAAACAGGCTACCGGCTGCCGGCACTGCTGGAACACTGGCCGCCCGCCCATTTGCGTTGGGGCCTGGTGCTGAATGAGCGCCACCCTAGCGTAGGTGTACATGTATCACAGATATGCTTTATGGCACGTGTGCGACATTTTCAGCGATGATAAGCCTACGGGATTGGGCCCATAGTCAACATCTGGAATCATTTTTTTTAGATTTTAACCTGCATTCTCTGTGCAAAAATTAAAGGAGAAACGTATGACAAAAGGAGGAAATGGGTTGTTTTTCTACTCACTTCAGAGCCCGGTTGGGTTTGTCAGGAAGTATAGCTGTGAAATCGCTGCATGAGTCCGATTTGTGAGACAGACAGCCTAGGCGAGTCCTCATCCCTCTGTTTCTGCAGTCAGTCATACAAGGTAGGGGAGCAAATGGAGGAGGAGGAGAAGGGGTTACAATTAACAACATAGCATAGTAATGTAAGAAGAATCCAGCTGGTTCCAACCATCTAGTCCAGTGATGGCGAACCTATGACCCGCGTGTCAAAGCTGACACACCACAACGTTTGGGGTGACACACCAGCATTCACCAACACCTGTCAAAAACAGAGTTTGTTCTACTCATTTTTCATTTTTGTAATTATTTGATCCTTCTTTATATAATACATAGCACCATACATGATTAGACTGTATTTTTTGTTTAAATAAATGAATATAAAGAATTGTAACTCTTTTGTTTGGGAGGGGGGTTGACACACCAGTAGAGTCAAGTTAACCCTTTTCCTAAGTTTTGACACACTGAGCCCAAAAGGTTTGCCATCACTGATCTAGTCCAACAATCTTCTTTCCAGCACTGGCCAGAGTGATGGATAAGCTATGGATAAGCTAGGCATGAAGGCATCATCATCTGGTACTTAGCATTCTAATGCCTCTGCACATGGAGATGCTGCTAGCTGTTAATATCCTCCATGAATTTGTCTACTCCATTTTAAAGCCACCAGCTCATCTTGTAGTGATGCATTATATTTTGTGGCATGATAGAAACTATACTGGAGGAGAATTGGAGTATGGAAGGAGGCAGGATACAAATGCCTCAAATCATAGTCCTCCTGATTCTGGATCCAGGTGACTGTGCCACTGTCTGTCAATGCTCAAAACCCAGAAGTGCTTTCTGCATGCAATTCGGAGCTTTCTGCACAATTGGGGAGGCCTGCAGAGGGGGCTGTGGGCCTCCTAGACCTTCTGGACGCCCGTGCAACCCCCAGGTAAGTGCTGAAGCCCCTGGGTGCCCGTGGCACTGCGATTGCTGCGGTGCCCTCAGGACATCCATAACTGGCCACTCCCCTTAAAGGGGAAATAGTCCAATTTTGGTTCCCAATGGTGGGTCGCAACCCACACTTTGGGAACTGCTGCTCTGTACCATTCATTTCTACAACTATGATCAGGTGTGCAAACTCTTTTAAATTCTGGAGCTAGAAAGAGTTTGGAGGAGCCATTAATGATAAAAAGAAGAAATGAAGATCTGAGAACACCAGTGGGAGGACTGATCCTGGTCTTTTCATGTGTTTAGGTCTCTTCTCTTCCACGTTTTTCCAGGCAATTCTTAACTGAAAGGTGCTACAACGGAGATCATAGATCTATAACAGGGGTCTCCAAACCATTTAGCCAGAGGGCTGCATCAAATATCTGGCATGGTGTCAAGGGTCAGGAAAATAAATTTAAATATAAAATTTAAATAAATATTAGAGACGGAACTTAGATGAATGAATGAATGGGCTCAAAGTTCCAGGATTATTCCTGTTGTGAATGAAATGGGGGTTGTTATCTATGACCCCGCACTTGGTTTTAACACGCAGCTTAGTGGGGAAATGCTTTGGTAGTTCAAATCCGCTACCACCAGCCTAGGTATCAGGTTGCCAAAGGAATTTCCTGGGCTAAACTCCTCTCCTAGACTAGGTTATGACCTCAAGGGTCTCTGTTAAATTCACTCTTGTAGTAGCGCTTGCAGTAGCGCTGGCAATTCCACCGTGATTCAGACCACAGCAGATTGGTTTATGCAAAAAAGCGTTTATTAAAAGATTGCTAAAGGATTGCATCCAATGCTAGATGAACTTTTGCATCTATCGGTTTATGAACGAGTGGCCTATCAACATCAGTTGTGAACCAACGTATTTGAAACTATCTGGAAACCATTCTTGGATAAAACATTTAAAAATACATGAAATATACAGATTAATGTATTTCAGATATTTGACTGTCATATCCATTTTTTATTTTCTTTTTTTTTACTGTTATATCCACTTTTTTAAAAAAATGTGGGAACCAAGGATGAATGCATTTGTATCCTTTGTTTGTTTTTCCATTAAAATTAAAATAAAAAAGATTGCTAAAGGTAAATGGGGGGTAAAGCAGTCTAGTTACCAGATAGAACAATTAAATATATGATACGAAAAGGCTTGATCAGTACAAAACACATTTACTCATATGCTACTCATACAATTGGCCAGTAGGTGGAGCTAGCATTACACAGGCCTAGCCAGGCAGAGGCATGCGTGGCCTAGCTTCAGGCTGCTCTGAGAGACAAAGACTTGCACTAACAGGGCCTGGGAAAATGCAGACTCAAAACAACCAGAAATCTAACAAGTTCTTACTACTACTTAGATCCTGTCTCTGTATCTTCACTGCTGGGCTTCGCCCAGCAGCCATCCACTCTACCTCCTCGCAGAACAGCTCTCTCTGTGACCATCCAGCAGAAAAGCAGGCGGGAAAGAGGAAGTGAGACTCTGCTGGCCCCATGAGTCTTAGCTGGAAACACATCTGATTGGTTGGCAGTTGCTTGGCAACCTTGACACCTGATCTGTCCCTTCCACTTTCCCCCCCAGCTGGGATATGCTTGAGAGTACTAGACTTAGAAATGCACTTTAACAAAGTTGGTAAAGCCTATGAAACAGAAATAAGTACATGAAACATAGCTGTTTCAACACAACTCCAAACACCAACACATACCACACTTTAATGGACTCCCATTCCTCCGCCTCACAAGCAGCTTCCTTATATGTGCTGGAGTAAATATCTCAGAACCCGAACCACAGGAAAGGAAACACCCAGAGCATGTTCTGAGGGCCGGGTAGGCCTCCCTGACCACAGAACTCCATCTCAGGCCTTCAGAGGGCATAAAGAAATCACTTCCAGGTCTTTGGGAAAACCAAGAAGTGACTATTTTTGGCCTTCTGGAGGCATTCTGAGGACCGGGAGGCTGTGCTTGGCCTCCCTGGCCCTCGGAATATACTCTGCACACAACCAGAGCACAGTGTGCAGCCCATGCCAGAAAGGTCAGGAGGGCCAGAGGCTCAGAGGGGACCAGAGGCTTGCTGCGGCCAAGATAGAGGCTCCTGAGGGCTGCAGCTGGCCACTGGGCTGGGGTTTGGAGACCCCTTATCCAGTGATGTCATTCAGGGGGAACGGACCAGAACGGGCGTTCCGGATCCTAAGGGGCTCCGTGGCTGGTTCCGGGTTCCCGACAATTGCCAATCAAAAGTGAATTCCTGTTCCTAAATCATTTGAATGACACCACTGCCCTTATCTATAATTACTTGACACCTCTTCCTGTAGTGAGTGATGCTGGGTTAAAGGACTCCAGAAGCAAAAGGAGGAGATCCCCATCACCCTCTCTCTAGCCCCTGGAGTCTTTTGCAGATACTTTCCTTGATCTGTCCTTGGATCTGTTCCAAATACAAAAGCTCCAAAGCATATGTGGAGTTTCCCAACCAACAACCGCTTTCTCATTCACTGCAGTAGGATGAACACATCCAAGCACATTTCTTTGTACGTGTGTCTGGTTCCCTTCTCAAAATGTACTTGGCATGAAAACTGCATCCACAAATGAACACCTATGGCTCTTTGCATGGAAGCTATTTTGCTGCCAAAGGTGAAAATTAATTTTAACCCACATGTACATTTTTTTTTTTGCAATGGGTTAGCAATTTTGTTGTTGTCGTCTCCCCACCCCCCACAAGCCTTTCTTGATTGCAGTCCCTTTTTCAGGTTCCATGCAAGTGAATGGAGCAGAGAGAAGCCAGCTGCAATTTAGGAGGAGGAATATCTATTTATATAGGAGGAAAGAGCCAGCCATCAGGAAAACCACGGTAAACTGATGAAGACAATTATCTCAGACCCAGGCTCTGAGATTTGTGTGGCCTCTAGGGTTTTCCTAAGTAGCATAGAATCTGGAATTCTGCATCATCAAGCAGGCTTTGCCAAGACAACAAAAATAATTGGGCTGCAACCCTAAACATACTTTCCTGGGAGTAAGCCCCATTGAACACAATATTACCTTTATGTAGAGATGCCTAAGATTGTACCATAAAAGAAGCTTTCTCTTATATACACAGTATTTCTCATGTTGTACCATAATTGTGTTTAAATAGTGCAAAAATGCAACTATGGTATAAAAACGGACGTGGGTATGTGTGTGTGTATGTATGTATGTGGGTGTGTATGTATGTTATGCATAGGCTCCACAGCGCCTGGCCCGATCCGCATGAAACTTGCCAGGAATACACCTTGTGGCCTGGCGAAGAACACTGCGGGGGTGAGACCCCCCTACAGCCCCCGGTTTTTCGGGGAGGGGGGCTAGAACGTCCAGACCAAGGGGATTGCATTGGACTAGAGGTCTGCTGCCACCCTGTGGTCACACACGATTCTGCAGGTTATGTGGTAGGCTTGCAGTAGCTGAGCTGATACACAGGCAGTGCTCAAAACCGAAAGTGAAACGGCTTCCCAGTCCCTGAGTTGCCCAGGAGAAAGAGCAGGTTCCACACAGTTCCAGCACCCAGTCGGATCTGAGATGGACATATTTACACAGAGCTCACTGGCCAGCTGCTCCCGTTTCTCATACTTCACTGCTATCCCACCAGATTACCTGCAGACATTGTTCAGTAAGTGTGACAGTTTCAGTTCGCTTTCTGGGTTGATTGTCTACCTGCTTTCTACTTACTTTCACAGTGATAGTGTGCATTGCGGGTTCAGGCTCATCAGTACGTTCTTATTTCACTGAGGAGTGGTATTTCTCCACCTGGATCTGACCACTTCATACTGTTTAGGGGGCTTGGCATATTTCCGTCTACGGCCCTCCATCACTCTGGGACACCTGGAACACTGTGCGCCACACATGCTACACATATTCCTGACACTCTGGACAGAAATACTGTGGGGGGAGGGCCCCCCTAATTCATTCCTTCTCCTACTAGAACCTCGGGATACTTTGTCCCCCGGGCAACGCCGGGTCACAAACAGCTAGTGGCTTATAAAATCTTACATGAATTGATGAATTTCATGAGAATTTCAGGTTTAATACATGACTCTCTTTAGTCCCCATCACTGTAGAGAAAAGCACTGCAGCAGTTCAATATGAAACATCAGAAACCAGAGAACTAATTTAAACCTGAGTCTATTTTTAACTAACTAGAAGTAATTAAAACCAGCTTCTGGATATGGGTTGTTTTATTTTGAGGTTTGGTCTGGATGTATATTTTTCCCCAAGGTTTTAAAGTGCACTTCTGATGCAGAGAAGGCCATTCTTTGTGCAGATGGAACTAGAAAAGTCTGTGGTCAACATCAATTTGTCATTTCCTCTAGTCTGTGAACAAAATTGCTTTGCCTTTCTTTAAAAACATGTTTCATTCAAATGACCCAGCTACACCACTGGTGGGAGTGTGTTCTAGAAGCAGGGAGCTGGTGGGGTGGTTCAGGTCTGGGAAGAGCCTCTGACGCATCCTAAACCCCTGTCCAGGGCCCTAAAGCCCTACATGGGCTACTCAAGTTCTGCACCAGCTGGTGCAAACATGAATAGCCCCAAAAGGAGGCTGGGGTGCTATGCAGGGTAAGGAAACATAAGAAGAGCCCCACTGGATCAGGCCAAAGGCCCATCTAGTCCAGCTTCCTATATCTCACAGTGGCCCACCAGGTGCCTCAGGGAGCATACAAGACAACAAGATGCTTGCATCCTGTTGCTACTCCCTTGCACCTGGCATTCTGAGGTAGCCTACTTCTAAAACCAGGAGGTTGCAACACCCTTTATGGCCTTTAGCCTGCAATGGACTTTTCTTCCATGAATCTGTCCAATCCAGGCCAGACGCCTTCAACATATTATGGCAAGGAGTTCTACAGATTAATTACCTACTAGGTAAAAAAAATGGGTTTTTTATCTGTTCTAACTCTCCCAACACTCAGTTTTAGTGGATGTCCCCTGGTTCTGGTGTTGTGAGAGAGGGAAAAGAACATCCCTTTGTCCTTTCTGTCCATCCCATGCATAATTTTGTATGTCTCAATCATGTCCCTCCTCAGGTGCCTTTTTTCTAGATTGAAGAGTACCAAATACTGTATCCTTTCCTCCTAAGGAAGATGCACCAGCACAGTAACCATTTTGGTTGCTCTCTTCAGAACTCTGTCTACTTCCACTATGTCCTTTCTGAGATGTGGTGACACAGTACTCCAGGTGTGGTCTTACCATCTATTTGTACAATGTAATAATAATACGGGCCACTTTAGTCGCAAAGAGTTTTTAATTATCCCAAGCATGGAATTGGCCTTCTTCACTACTTCCGCACACTGAGTCAACACCTTCATTGAGTTGTCCACCAGAACCCCAGTATCGCTCTCCTGAGTTGTCACAGACAGCTCAGAACCCATTAGCCTATATGTGGAATTTTGATTTATTTTTTTTGCCCCAATGTGCATCACTTTACACTTGGCAGATGCATTTCAATGTAGGCAAGTGCAAAATGATGTCCCTTTCAAATGTTTCTTACCCCGAGGAGACAGCCAACCTGCTCTAACCTGCTGGCAGCTGCCCAGCTGTGGATTGGGCTGCCCAGCTACAATCTTATGACACTTTTGTGAAGGTAAACCCCATTGAAGACAGTAAGACTTACTTCTGAGTAAACAAACATAGGCTTGTGCTCTCAGACTGCTTCAAGGGCTCAGTCCATTTTTCACTTGAACTAGCAGAAACAAGGAAAGACTTTTGCCACAGCTGCTAAGCAGCAAGACCAGTGGGACAAGCAAGACACTTGTCTCTCAAAATTCCTCAACCCTTTGCCCTTACAGTAGTTGTTTGCCAGACCAAATGTAATAAAGAAGTTTTAACTATGCAGGATGCACTCACATATTCTCCATCACCACTGAAAACAACCTGACAGTCTATATACCCTACTACGCCCCCTGCCCATCAAGACTTCACATTGCATGGTGAAAAGCAAGCGGGGAATAGGGATCAGCCAGGTCAGGGGTCCATGGACTACCAAGCCTTCCTACCTTGAGCCTTCCAAGGCCGCAGCATATTGTCTATCCGAATAACTCTGTCCTGTCCTCCCTGTCCACAATTGAGCTTCCTCAGAGGCATCTGTGAGGGTGTGGAGAGGGCAGAAGCAGAGGCTGTTGGTGCCTCTTCCTCAGTATTCCCAGAGCACTGGGAAAGGGCACCCCCGTCACTTCCTGTTGGGGACGGGAGACATACGAGCAGTGGTGTCATCTAAATGATTTAAGAACAGGTACTCACTTTTGATTGGCACGTGTCGGGACCCGCCCACCAGAAGTGACGTCATAAGCCGGAAGTGAGGTCGTGGCAGGAAGTGACATGAAAAAAGCCCTTTTTGAGGCCTCAGACAATTTTAAACTGACCCAACAGTTGCAACAGTATTCCACAGCACCCCCAGAACATGTTAAGGAGGCCTGGCATCATGTTAAAGTGACCCAACGGTTCCAAAACCCCAGAGCAGCTCATTTTTCAGTGGCAAGGCAAGGCAAGGCTCCGCTTGCTGCCTGCCTGCCTGCCTGGCTCTGAGAACGTGCAGGCAACTCAAACATGCAGGAAATTCAAACGTTGCAGGGGGCGGAGTCTACGAGTGAGCGGGTGAATGGGCGGGGCCAGCCATAATCCTAGAAACCGGTACTCGCTTACCCCCGCGTACCCCCTGCATGACATCACTGCATATGAGGACATCCCTCCCTAAGCATTGCCAGGGGGCTGAAGGAGAGATGTCTCACACACACACACATCCCCTATGGTTCCTCCTTTCTGAATTCCTATGGGTCGGGAACACAGAGAAGAGCCATCTTGGTCCCCTTCAGTATTGTTAAGTACAGAGAGCTGCTCTTCCAGTTCATTCTATGGGGTATGTATGTGTGCTTACAAGCATCAGGAGGGGCCAGAACTGAGCATGGCCCAACCCCTCCCCCCACCTGGTACTGGTACTGACAAGAATAGCAGTGAGGATCAGGTTTTCTCTGCAGAAGCTTGCCAGCCATTGCCAATCTTCTCATGGAAGACCTCAAATTTCCAAGCATTTCCCAGGTCAAAGTTTGAAAACCATTAGATCCCACCGGTTCTCCAAAATTCAGACAACATTCTTAAATCTCCCAAATCTCATTGGACATCCTTGTGTTAATTTAGCCAGGAAACAGCCTGTAAGAGCTTTTTATCATCGCACAGTTAAATATAAAGTGACATTTCTTGATGCCATATGGGAAGCCTTTGCAGAAAGCTTTGGCACTGTCCCTGAGATAATTTGCACTGTGCCCACTTCTCCCTTCTGTTTTAATTGCTCTTGGATGGATTCTATTTATTGAATATTTTTCATGTAATTTTAGAGCACATCTAAATGTTAGCTGAATAAGATAATTATCTTCCAAGGACCAAAAATGGTGGGGGGCAAGAAAAAAAATGCTGGGGGAGCCATTTAGAATGCCCTCTAGTCTTTGATGTTGAAAAATAAGTACTATATTTTATAAGATATGCGCAAAGTATTCCTAATACAGGTAGATGACAAGCCAATTTATGAGTGAACAAGAAAATCTGCCCCCATTTTCCTACCAAAAATTTCAAAAAAGTAAGGAATTAATTTTAACTATTGTAAAAGCATATTTTAAGCGGTGTCAAAATTACAGAATTTCAGTTGATTAAACACCTGCCTTTTAACCGAGTAATTGTAAGGAAATTCTCATTATCAATATTCCAAGACAGATGCCCTTCTGTAATACTGAAGGTCATGTAACTTTGAAAGATAATTTATAATTAAACAAAAGCAACCGTTTGTTTTGAAAATGAAAGGCTATTGTATTTTTATTCCTTGTTAACTATAATGCACCAGGACAAAAATACATGAATGTATCCAGTGGTGTCATTCAAATGATTTAGGAACAGGAACTCACTTTTGATTGGCACTTGTCGGGAACCCGGAACCAGCCACGGAGCCCGTTAGGATCCGGAACGCCCGTTCTGGTCCGTTCCCCCTGAATGACATCACTGAATGTACCCTTAACTCAAAAATACCACCCATTAAAATGGTTAAGCTTTAGAGAATTACAGCCCAATCCTGAACTGCCCGACCATCCAGAAGCATAGTGGTAGCCTGGTGGCTACCACTGCATCCAAAGGCAGCCAGGCAACTGCGGGAGGCTCCGCAGGGAAAGGGCGCAGGGCGGGTGATGGGTCTATTTAGCAGGCACAGAAGCGAGGGCCTCCAAGTAAGGCCGCACAAGGTTGGGAACCGGCGTTGTCACTGCCGGTCCTGCTTCCATTCTTTCCCTTTCCCTACCCAGGAACTACCTCCTGCCCTGCCCCAAAAGGCGACATTGCCAGTGAGCCGTGAACCCACCACTCACCAGCGACCAGTGCTCCCTCCAGAGCGTGCCTGGGCGGCGTTGCCATGGCACTGCTCCACCCCAGCTGTAAGGGCTTACTGCCGACGTTGGAGGTGCTTTTTGGTGCCTTACACGACAGTTGCCTAGGCAGTACAAGCGTACCACCAACAGTAACAGGCTTTGGATCAGGCCCTTAATCTACCAGTTAAACTGATTAAGCTACGCAGCCCTTCTGTTCTTGACACATAGATATTTCAAGTACTTCTGTTTCTTGCTGAGGAATTGCATCCTACAAAATGCTGCAAACATTTGCAGAATTTCAACATTCTCAATAATATAAAGGACAGAAAAATCAAGGGGTCTCAATGCCAAGCATGGCAGATTGTACTTTGCCAGCCAAGTAGGTCTATTTGGCAAGAGAGCTGCAGTACTGAGGCTAACTGCATGGATGCAACCTATGTGCTTAGCAAGAAAGCTGATTTCTGTATCTATAAAATAGCCAGGTGCAGTTGACATACACCTTGTATGAGAAATGTTTTTAAATATCAAATATGGACATGTTACTCAAAGCCAATGGGCAAAATACCACCTAGACCTTAATGATTGATGCAAGCACATCAAATACAAAATATCATGCTTCTATTATAGAAAGTGTCCAAAGATCTTCCTGCAATTTTTTTCAGGACTGTTTGTGATGCGTTCAGTGTCTTCTACACAAGGCTACCCAACCACTACCTTTGCTCACAGTTTACTCCATTCAAGCACATGTTAAACTCTTCTGGTGTCTGAGATCAAGGGACTGCAGGAGAGAATGACAATTCATGGAAGGCATAAAAACTGCGGCAAAACCCAGCGTGTAAAGTGGGAGATGGGGGATGTGAAAAGGCAAAGGAATGAGGCAGGAGAAGAAGAATATTACAATGAGCTTTATACACTCTACTCCAGAATCACGTTACTTGGAAATAAAGCTAGACCTTCACTTTTTGACAGTGGCAGACTCATGAGATGGCATAATGATAGGGGAGGAGAAATTACGTTTTTAAAAGCTCCCTGCATGTAATAAACCACGACCACAACCTCTCTCCCCAAGATGTTCATTCTTTCCTTGCAGGGAGGAGTTTGGGTGTGTCTGTGTGTTTTTTTTAATATAGGGGCTCATTTCAGCATGGAAATCCCTCCAATGCAATGTGGTTCATGCCAGCACTCCATTCTTAGGCATTTTTGAATCCAGCCTCCCAGGTCCCATTGAAATAGACAGGAATTGCTTCTGTTCATGTAGTAGCAGCCCAATCCTATGCTTTGGCTCCACTGCCAGAAGTAATGTTTTAGTGATGGGACGCGCTTTAAAATGTTGTAAACACTGTTACAGAAGCGCAAGTAGGCACATGCTTCTAGGCTGCCATCACAGATGCCAAGGAGTATCCCACACACTGCCGCAATGGCGAAGAGAGGCCTTGTCAATGTTGGTAAGTTAATAGGGTGGGTAGAATTGGGTGAGGGCTGAATGGAATGGAGGGGATCGGGGAAGGGAAATGTCAGATTAAGAAGGCAGGTGTATCCTCGCAACTTGTCACTATCTCTCCAGAGCCTCCCAACACCCCCCTTTTGTCTGCCCCACCTTGCACTAGCTATATAGATGGCACAAGTCCGAGAGACCCATTGGTGATAGAGGGGCTCATGGATAAGGTAAGGGCAAACATTTTTCTTGTTTTCTCCTCCTCCCCCGCCTCCCCCCAGCATGCAGCACAGCTTGTTTTGGCATGGCTGCATGTGATGGCAGGGAAAAGAGTAGGATCGGACTGTTAGGGAAGCAGCCTGACTGCCTCCTCAGAGAAGAGACTGGGGTGATGGCGAGCATTAAAGACAGGTGTTCCATGAAGTAGCTTATTTTTGTTTAAGAGTTACCTCTGTGGCATCAGTAGTGTTGCCATGCAGGCATCCCAGTTACTTAATGCTTTCACTGAGTGGCCAGCGAGCTTCCAAGACTTCAGGGAAGGAGGAGCAGCATTGTCATGTTCTATTGCCTAGAATCCCCGAATCCTTTTGCAAAGGAAGGCAACTGTCCTCAACCCAGTGAATTATCTTGCCTGCTGGAAGCAGTAGTTGAGTTTCCTTGTTCAGAACAGAGGCTTGGTTCTAGCAGGACATGCAATAATTATCCTGCCCCCTGACACTGAAGTTAAGTTCCAGGTTTCAGGTCACCAGTGGAAGAGCAGGCGTTGAAAGGACTAGTTCAATATCCTTCAGTCTTGGATCAGAACTGAACTCCTTAAGGAGGACAAGCTACTCTTGCGCCCTGTTATCTGTTCATGTCAAAGCCGAGGTTGATGGGTAGACTTCATGGAAAAGCTGGCAGTGAAACTGTCATTTCTGTAAATGAAATAACAGGAGGACTTCATGTGGCTGTAAATGCTGGCTGTATAATGTGTTCAAATGTAACACAACACACACTTGTACAAATACACTGTTCCTGCAGCATCTGGCCTCTTGGGTTTGTGGTTCCTGTTTGCAGGTTTCCAGGAGTGGAATCTAGGAAGGCCATGCACAAGGCTAAGGGAAAGGAGAAGGGGGCAAAAGCAGTGGCCACCAAGACCAGCTGGAGCCCAGTGCCTGTCTGTCAAGGGAAATTAGCCTTGAACCTGAAGACAGGATGAACCACCAAGTAGGAAAGCCATGGAAACCAGTGCCTTGCTTATAGCTACCTCTGAAACATGCTTTCCCAAACATGTGTTTGCAGAGGTAATGCAGGGGGAGGCATTTGAGAGGTTGGCTTGGCAGGCACAATGAAGTTACTTAATCTTTCCCTACTATTGTTTCCCCTACAAATTCCCACCCCCACCCCCAGGCAATTTAAAAAAAAAAAACATTTTTCACCAATCCACCTCAGTAACTGATGTAAGCCCAGCTAAGGGAAAATTTGACTTCAGAGAATATTTCGGAGGCGGGGGGTTATTCCAGATGGGAGGGAGCACTTAATTCTTCCAATATTCATCTATTATCCCTGGCACAAAATTACCTGTACAGTAATTACCTGTCTTTCCTCCAGATGGGCTTACTTCAGGTCCCAGCTTGGCTGGAGAGTTAATGGTTAGTGTGTGTGTGTGTGGGGGGGGTGCTGTTTAGCAGTATATGGTTAGCCTCTTGGAAACAGGATACTGGACTAGATGGACCTCTGATCCAGTCCAGCAGGGATCATCTTATTTTCAAATTTTGTTTCAGCCACAAACTCTTTAGGATGCAATCCTAACCAACTTTCTAACACTGGGGTAAGGGCAATGCAGCTCTGAGGTAAGGGGACAAACATTCCCCTACCTTGAGGAGGCGGCTGTGACTGCCTACAGGATGCAGGATATGCCCCATTGGCACAGCTATGGCAGAGCTGGAAAGTTGGCTAGCCTTTAGTGCATCAGGACCTGCAAGTGAGCTGTGGCATGACCTAATGTGGCATCTCCTCCATTTTTTTTATTGGTTTGTTTTAATTTAAAAAAAAATAGAAGCAAAAGTAAAGAGGTGTAGACAGACACACAGGATAGAGCTCCTTTACAGTTTATTGTTGTGTACAGTTTTTTCTCATCTTTATATAATATCTAGCATCTGTCAAAATGCTAAACTGGGAAGATAAAACCTTTCTTTGCCTGAAACTCACTATATAGCCTTAAGGGAAGCCACTGTTATCCAAATTTACTGGCCAACTGCTACCAGTAGTTACTGGTAGTAACTACTACCAAAGTTACTGGCCAACTTTACAGGGCTGATATAAGGATTATTGAGACCATGTAAGTGGAGCACTTGGATGCCTTAAAATGCAGCACAGAAAAGAAACGGAGCAAAGGAAAAAGAACAAAATGATTATGAACATGGATAGAGTTTAGATAATCTATTTAATATAACACAAGTAAAAACATCTGCAAAACCTGCCTGCCAACCTTTCCTCACCTCTCAACAGAGACTGCTTTAGCAAGAAGGCAAAAGATGAAGGAAACAGAAACGATGGGCAGCACAAAAGCAGGGAGATGGCTTTGAAGGCCTTCAGAATTCCAAAGTAGGCTACCAGTGGCCAATCCCAGCATCCGTTTAAAAATCCGATTAAGTTTAAACACACACACACACACACACACACACACACACACACACAATTTTCTCTCTTCTAACTAATGGAACAGGGATTGCATTACATGCCAGCAAGTGCACTTCTTTTAATCCCTATTCCAACTATCGGTCTTGTGCTACATTTTAGCTGAAATCAATCCCTGTAATTCCCTAAACCCAGCTGAATTTCCTCATTAACACAATCTCAGCCCACCCCTCACCCAATACCCACGTGAGGCTGCAGCACATGATGCTGCCTTCCTGGGACTCCATGGGCAAGAACTGGAGAAACTGGGCTCTTCACCTCCCTGGAGACAGAAGGTTCTGTGGTTGACCATGAATTTGACATTCTCTCTGATGCTAGTTGGAAAAAGGGAGAAGGCAAAGCAAGGTTGTTCCCTGCAGCCATAAATTTGCAAACACCTCAAAGTTTTGCTCAGGTGTCATTTGGCCTTAGGCTGATCTTCCATAAATTCATTCTTCTCCATAGTCCATTTCCCATCCTTCCCATTCCACTTATCTCTGCCACAGCACCTCTTGTTGATACAGGTAAAACAACTCCAGGGTCTTTTCGTCTCCTCCCCCCACTCCCTTTCTTGGTTTCAAAATTTTGGTTTTTGAATTTCACATTTTGCTACCATAAGAACAAGCCCAAGCCCTGGTGAATACCCCATCTTCCTCATTCTTACATCAGCAGGCACACAGAGAGTTCAGTAACTACAGTATTATATATGAAGGAGATCTTTTCTCTCTGACACCAATTTTCCTTTCCATAAGCAATCTCCTTTTCATTTTGTCATAAACAGAACAAGTGCAAGTAAAACTCTTTCCATGCATTTAATGCCAGATTTTGAGGTGGGGAAGTGGGGAGGGGCAAGAGTTTGCCCAAAATGAGGCACCCAACTTGAGCTAGATGTTTATTGTACAATCTCCTATATACAGTACCAATATATTTGGAGGGTGCTTGTTCCTTGGGAAGAAATCAACAACAAAGGATAAAATGGAAGAACAAGAACACCTTTATAGAAAAGATAAGACAGGAAGAATGCCCATCAAATACATACACACGCAGAGAGAGAGAGAGAGAGAGAGAGAGAGAGAGAGAGAGAGAGAGAGAGAGAGAGAGAGAGAGAGCGCAGGCAAATTAAACATGGATTGTGCATCTCAGACAGATGGGCAGACAAACAGTGACTGAGAAAAGATACTTACTGCCTTTGACCTGTCCTCGTGCTCTGGAGGTCTTTGCCAATTGTGTGGTCAGAGAGGCTCTATGGAGAGAATAGAGCAATCTCTTAAGAGGGGGCAAAAGCCGCATACAGAGACACACCTCCCTTTGTCCCCCTCCCCCAATTTCCCTAAGCAGCAGCTCAGCTGAATGCTCCCCTCTGCACAGCACATCCAGTAAACACTAAAGCAATCTCACTGAGCAGGCTTGAGGTTTGGCTCACACTGCAGAGCCGGCTCACATGTTCCCATTGGTGGGATTTGAGAAATGCCCACCTGATCGGAGCATTTGGGAGCATCCTCCTTCATCCCGCTCCTCCTTGTGAAGCTGATGGCAAATCCCTTAGCTTCTACTCAATTAAAGTAATCCACTGCTCTGGGTATGCAATAAATGAGTGACAAACATTTTCAGGCAGAATTTGGATAGGATTTCCCCCCTTCCCTGCAAACATTCCATGTGGCTGTAGCCGTTAAAACAAAGCAGCCACCTGCATAATTTAAAATACGTCCTCAGTGGCTTTAGAATAGGGTGGCAATCCACAGAGATCTCTGTGCAGGCAACCGGGGGAGTAGGCTGGGGAGAATAACATCAGCAAGCTTAATTAAAAAGCACTAATGCCCTCAATGTCAAATTATAGCTGATAAACAGCAAGGCAAGTTTCTTATTGGGTACAATTGTGTGATAAATGCATAGCCCTCCCTTTTTTAAGGTAGAGATTCAACTAAATAGAGAAGTGTGAATTCTTCCCTACCTCGACTCATATTGGCTTGGTGTTATCTCACATTTCCTCATGCTTCCTCTCACCTGACTGTCACCATCAGTCCACATCTCCTGTTAGCTCAGGCACATTTTTGTCTCAATTTCTCTTCCTTTCTTTCCTTTCTCACCTAGGTGAATTCTAGAGATTGAGGGACTCTGAAGCCTATCAATTCTTACCTCTTGCAATAAGATTTCTCTAGAATTAGATCATTCCCAACAGCTATGGCGTGGTGGGTTAAACCTCTGCTGCTGGGCTTTCTGACCGGAAGGTTGGGAGTTCAAGACTGCGCAACTGAGTGAGCGCCCGTCGCTTGTCCCAGCTCCTGCCAAACTAGCAGTTTGAAAGCACCTAAAAATGCAAGTAGATAAATAGGTACCACTTTGGTGGGAAGGTAACGGTGTTCCATGCACTACGTTGTATAGTCATGCCGGCCACATGACCATGGAAGCTTGTCCTAGGACAAACGCGGGCTTTATAGACTTTGAAACGGAGATGAGCACCGCCCCCTACAGTCGGTCATGACTAGACCAGTCGGTCATGGGGAAACCTTTACTTTTTAACAGCTATGTATCCAGGACCAATTCACATAATCACCCTCTCAAGTGATGGGTTTCACAAACAGCCCAGGGCAAGGATGGTTGTTTTTAGAACCAGACTGAGAGGGGAGATACATTATGGCTGGGTCTTTGCACTTGGATCAGTGCCAGAGCTGAGGTATTACACTATAGTCAGGGCTGGAAATGTAACAGATGGGAGGATTGACTAGGCAAGGGCAGAAGAGCAGGACTCCAGTTTTCACACCACCAACACACGAGATCGGCATCCAGGAAGCTCCTAGCTTCAACCTTCATGCTCCTTATGTTGAACTCACTCAGCGTTGCAGAGTGAATGGTCATGGGCCAGTACTGTAAAGACCAGCATGGCATTATTATTACTCCTAGGCAGCCCATTAGAGAGAAGCAATGGGCTGTCTAGGGGTGATGCCATGCTGGACCTGACCTAGCTGTAAAAATTTTCAGCAGGTCAGGCCTAGTTAACAGTGTAATGAGGGTCTGTCTGCTTGCCTGTATTTCAGTGGCTCTCAGACTTTTTAGCATGGGGACCCACTTTTTAGAATGACAATCTGTCCAGGATCCACCAAAAGTGATGTAATGACCAGAAGTGCCATCAATGTAATGCCAGAACCTGCTTCTTTCCCGAGAATGCAGCAATAAGTTGGGTTATTTCTCAGCCATTTTCCAAGAGCAAAGTGAATCAGAAAGAAAAAAAGCATATTTACAACCTTGACACAAGCAAAACAACTACACAGCCCTCCTTCATTCCACTATCCCATTTTCCCATATTTTCAATATGGCTGCTCTAGATGCTTCGTGACCCACCTGAAATTGGCTCACGACCCAATGGTGGGTCATGACCCACAGTTTGGGAACCATTGTTGTATTTGCTTCCAGCCTGCTATTTCCCTGCCTGCCTGCTTGTCTGCTGCTCCCTTTAGAAACGTGTCTTCCTGGCTAGTGAGCAATCATTTGTTGAACAGCCCTTTTCTGCACATCTCCAGCTCCAGAAACCTCAGGCTAATTGGTTCCTGGAGCTTCCTCATTCTTCAGGTACACCTTTGGCTCCTAATTGGATGCCTGTAACCAGCACTGACACCAATGTGGAAGCCTCATACTGCCAGCCGACCACAGGGATCAGTGTTGCAGGTCACAGCCAACCACAAGGACCAGTGCTGTTGCTTTGCTTTTGATGTCTGACTCTGAGTTCTGAGCACCCAAAGTCCTGGATGGCTCCTTGAACTGAGGCCCAGACTCAGACCTTCCCTTGAGATTCTTAGTATAGAAGTTCACACAGCTACTTCCAGGGAAAATCAAATAACTACATGGTTCCCTGTCCCGAAAGGGCTCACAATCTAAAAAGAGTTAGAAGAAACACTAGAAAAGACACTGTGCTGGGGTAAAGAAGGAGTTACTCTCTACTAAATGTAAGAGGAGCACCAACTGAAAAAGTGCCTCGTTGCCCTGTTAGCGGAAGTAGTATAAGCCTTGGAAGTGCCTGGCAGTCAGATACAGATACTAGCAAGCTCTGAAATCAAGGCAAATATGTTTTCTGTTTGTTTTCCAATGTGCTCAATTTAGTCAGTCCATGACGATACCTGGTAATAGGTACTTATTACAGTCACCGCTCCATCACTATCACAGCACCAAAGAAGGAAATAGTGGTGTGTTGTTGTTTTTTTCTGGATCAGGTTGAAACCTTGTAGAACCAGCTAGTCAGTGTTTGCCCCAAGACTGGGAAAAGATATAGCTGTTGTAAGGTACTATCAAATAAGAACATAAGAACGTAAGAAGAGCCCTGCTGGATCAGGCCAAAGGCCCATCTAGTCCAGCTTCCTGTATCTCACAGCGGCCCACCAGGCGCCCCAGGGAGGCATGAAACAACAAGATGCTTGCATCCCGTTGCCACTCCCTTGCACCCGGTACCAGTAGCCCACCACCTTTGTAAGGAGGTTGCACAATCCATCATTGCCTATAGCCCACGATGAACCTTTCCTCCAGAAATCTGTCCAATCCCCTCTTAAAGGCATCAAGACCAGATGCCATCACCACCTCCTGTGGCAAGCACTTGCCTCTCCCAAATTGCCATTTCTTCTTTCTTTACCTTTACCTTTCTTTACTTTCTTTACCTCTTTCTTTACCTCTTTACCTCCAAGGTAAATCTGTTTTATATTAATGGAATTTAAAGCCAGGTCTTCTTTCCATCTTTTAGTAGCACCAGTTTAAAAACAACAACAATGTTCTCCATCCTAGCTGAAATAAGAGCCTTAGATTTGCTTTTTTCCATTTCTAACTGAAGAGAAGCCTTTAAATAGTTTGTGTAGTGTAGTCAGTT
This sequence comes from Lerista edwardsae, assembly GCA_029204185.1. NCBI lineage: Eukaryota > Metazoa > Chordata > Lepidosauria > Squamata > Scincidae > Lerista > Lerista edwardsae. The sequence goes on from JAJKFI010000086.1 coordinate 3,053,030, forward strand.
CAAGAGAAGAGGATATGTCAAAAGGCATCATTATAACCTACTTTGTCTTAGCAGAATAGATATTGTCAGGCAGCCCTGTTTGTCATAGCTTTAAGCAGCAGCTGCTGCAGCAACCCAACAATATTGAAGGACTAGGATTCAATGTTTTTTAGCTCCGCGCATAGCACTCCCAGTCATAAATAAGCCAAGTGACAATCTGTACTTTATCTGAAACTGAAAAGGCAGAATAGCTTTTTATGTAGCCTCTTTCAAAGGAGGGTAAAAAGACATGGCAAGCACCTTGCAGTGCTTGTGCTGAACTCCTGCAGGGTGTTCCTACATAGATATTAGGGCGAGAATCAAACTGTATAGTCATGTACAATGCACACCTATGCATTTATCCTGAGAAGTCAGTCCCATTACGTTCTATGGAACTTACTGCCCAGCTAGTGTGTACAGGTGTGCCCTGGTATCCACTGATATCCACGGTTTCAGTTATCCACGGATACCATGGGTACTGGGATGCCTATTATAAAGATAAGGGAACATTAATCTCTTTTTTACCTTATTGCAGCAAAACCACTGACGTCCCCCTATCTAAAGGCATCCCCAGTATCCCCAGTTTCAAGTATCCACAGGGGTGGGGTCCAGAACAGAACTGCAGCAGGTACCGGGGCATGCCTGTATAGGAGGGCAGCCTTAATTCTGTTTTCCAGAGGCATACTCAGTTTAAGCCAAGTGTGTCTGAAGTAGCATGCAGTTTCTGCCCCCCTTTCATTCTTTGGTCTATCTGCACATGCACTGCCACTGCCAGCTCTACCTTCGTTTGTCCACTACATTGTCAAAATTGGCTGGGTGGAAAGGATCACGGGAGCAGATCTCCCCAGGTCCTCCCATTTGGGCCAGTGAAAGTGCAGAGAAAGAGAAGGCTGAGGGAGGTGGTGCCCCTGTTTCTGATCAATAGAGAGCAATCAAGATCACAGCAGTCAACTTTATTTCCTTACCAACCTACCTCCTTACCACTATGGTCTTTGGCAGAGGTGCTGGAAGAGGAGGTAAGCTGACCCCCCCCCTTTGTTTGCTCTATAAAAAAACAAGTGAGAATGGAGCAGTGGCTGAGGCAGTGGTGTCATCTAAATGATTTAAGAACAGGTACTCACTTTTGATTGGCACGTGTCGGGACCCGCCCACCGGAAGTGACGTCATAAGCCGGAAGTGAGGTCGTGGCAGGAAGGGACATGAAAAAAGCCCTTTTTGAGGCCTCAGATGATTTTAAACTGACCCAACAGTTGCAACAGTATTCCACAGCACCCCCAGAACATGTTAAGGAGGCCTGGCATCATGTTAAAACCCCAGAGCAACTCATTTTTCAGTGGCAAGGAAAGGAAAGGCTCCACTCGCTGCCTGCCTGCCTGGCTCTGAGAACATGCAGGCAACTCAAACATGCAGGAAATTCAAACATTGCAGAGGGCGGAGTCGACGAGTGGGCGGGTGAATGGGCGGGGCCAGCTGTAATCCTAGAAACAGGTACTCGCGTACCCCCGCGTACCCCCTGCATGACATCACTGGGCTGAGGGGAGTGGCTGGGCAGGCAGCTGATTAGAAGTGGCAGGCGGGGGTGCCTCGCTCCAGTCCAGCACCTCTCACAGTCTACTGCTCAAAGCAGATGCTTCAGCCCATTTTGAGCCTTGGGCACATTTACACCTGGAAGCATCCCTTCTTTTAGGAGAAGCAGCTGTATAGTATGTCAGAGGCAATTCCAATTAGGACCATGGTATGTGGAGAGGGGGAGAATAACTCCCCATCAAACATCCCCTCCACAAAAGCCGCTATTTGTTCCTTGGGAGCAAAGAAGAACCACGGCATGGATATTTGGGATGGAAAAATTGTCCCTCTCTCCCTGTGGAATCCTGCACCTCTCCACTGCTGCTTTTACCTAAAGAAGAGGCACATCTCAATGTAAACATGCCTCTTAGAGCACAGTCCTAACCTGGAGTTAAGCCAGCACAATTCAGGCAGCAAAGTCTGGCTGGCACAAGGGCCACCATAAAGCTTGTTTGGACCACTCTCAGAGCCAGAGAGGATGGCGCACATCTGTAGCAATTAGGTCACATCAAAGCTCCCTTCCCCAGCCTGCACGGAGCCTGTTGGGGTGGCTGGCACCTACCCAGGGCATGAAATGTTCTGTTCTGAACCATCCTGCCTGTTCCAGTACAGTTTAGGATTGTGCCCTAAAAGTAATCAGGAAAGACCTACTGAAGCATTAAAGGTAAAGGTACAGGTTTCCCCATGACCGAATGGTCTAGTCGTGACCGACTGTAGGGGGCGGTGCTCATCTCCTTTCAAAGCCTGTAGAGCCGGCATTTTTGTCCGAGGACAAGCTTCCGTGGTCATGTGGCCGGCATGACTATACGCCGTAGTGCACGGAAAACCATTAGCTTCCCATTGAAGTGGTCCTTATTTATCTACTTGCATTTAGGTGCTTTCGAACTGCTAGGTTGGCAGGAGACTGAAGCATTATTTGAACTCAAAAGGCAGGTAGCACAGACATCCTCATCAGCTGTACTTCAGACAGCTGAAAAATATGCAGGAGTACAGCCTGGATGATCTCAGGGCATAGGGTGGATCTCAGGGTGGGAGAAGGTGGTCCTTTAGGTATCCAGGTCCCGGGCTATTTAGAGTATAAAAGGGGGAAAAAAAACAGCACTTTGAATGGTACCCAAGGCAGCCCTAACAGTAGGGGCATGTCAACAGTAGTAGCCCTGTCAGTATTTTCACTGTTGCATCCTGTACTGGCTGAAGCTTCCGAAAGGTCTTCGAGGGCAGCCCCACATAAAGCACATTACAATAATCCAAGTAATAGGTGACCTGGCTTTGGTTATTCATGCCTTTGAGGCACAAATGGGCACAGCTGGCACACCGGTCAAACCTGGGGAAGGCATTAATCCTTTCCTTCCACACTCTCATCCCCTTCTCATCCTCCCATAAAGCTGCTGGCCATAGAAGGGGGAAAAGACAGAAACCTATATTGAAACTGTCTTTTCTTCCTCTGTGGAGAAAGAAAGGGTTTAAATGGGGGAAATTTATCCTTTTTACTATGGTGGGGTGTGTGCCTTCTGGAGCATTTGTTGAGCTCCATGTTCAACAGATTGGGACCATTCTAGTGTGGTTGTGTTCCCCATCGCCTGACTGTCAATAAGAGATGAGGCCTGGTTGCCTACTCATGATAAACATACCAGTGTGGTTCAGGTTTGCTTTCTATAAGGCTCAATGGGGACGACAACTTCCTTCTTGAGTGTTTTTGGGATTTGTGTTCATCTGATTGGGACCATTTTGGTGGCAATACATTTGTTGTAGCCTACCCTGTGATGTGGACTGAGGCATCGTCACCTCCTCACAAGTATACATGCAGCTCAGTTTCGCTTCCATGGGGCTTAATAAATTTTCTTTGTCAGTTATGTGCTTGTCAATTTCGCAACCCACCAAAAATTAGGTCGACTCACTAGTGGGTTAGAACATAAGAAGAGCCCTGCTGGATCAGGCCAAAGGCCCATCTAGTCCAGCTTCCTGTATCTCGCAGCGGCCCACCAGGTGCCCCAGGGAGGCATGAGACAACAAGATGCTTGCATCCTGTTGCCACTCCCTTGCACCCGGTACCAGTAGCCCACCACTTTTGTAAGGAGGTTGCACAATCCATCATTGCCTATAGCCCACAATGGACCTTTCCTCCAGAAATCCATCCAATCCCCTCTTAAAGGGATCAAGACCAGATGCCATCACCACCTCCTGTGGCAAAGAGTTCCACAGATTAACTACCCGATGGGTAAAAAAAGTACTTCCTTTTATCTGTTTTAACTCTCCCAACCCTCAGTTTTAATGGATGCCCCCTGGTTCTGGTGTTTTGAGAGAGGGAAAAGAACATCCCTCTATCAACTTTATCCCTTCCATGCATAATTTTGTATGTCTCAATCATGTCCCCCCTCAGGCGCCTTTTTTCTAGACTGAAGAGCCCCAAACGCTGCAGTCTTTCTTCATAAGGGAGGTGCCCCAGCCCCGTAATCATTTTTGTCGCTCTCTTCTGCACCTTTTCCAGCTCCACTATGTCCTTTTTGAGATGCGGCGACCAGAACTGGACACAATATTCCAGGTGTGGCCTTACCATCGATTTGTACAATGGCATGATAATATTGGCTGTTTTATTCTCAACCCCTTTTTTAATGACCCCAAGCATGGAATTGGCCTTCTTAATTGCTGACGCACACTGGGTCGATACCTTCATTGAATTGTCCACCAGCACCCCAAGATCTCTCTCCTGAGCTGTCACAGACAGCTCAGAACCCATTAGCCTATAGGTGAAATTTTGGGTTTTTGCCCCAACGTGCTTCACTTTACATTTGTCTATGTTGAAACGCATCTGCCATTTGGCTGCCCATTCCCCCAACTTGGAGAGATCCTTCTGGAGCTCTTCACAATCCTTTCTGGTTTTCACCACCCGGAAAAGTTTTGTGTCATCTGCAAACTTGGCCACCTCGCTGCTTATCCCTGTCTCCAGGTCATTTATGAATAAGTTGAAAAACACGGGCCCCAAGACAGATCCCTGGGGCACTCCACTTTTCACCTCTCTCCATTGTGAAAATTGCCCATTGACCCCCACTCTCTGTTTCCTGGCCCTCAACCAATTCTGGATCCATAAGAGGACCTGCCCTCTTACTCCCTGACTGTGAAGTTTCTTCAGCAGCCTTTGGTGGGGGACTGTGTCAAATGCGTTCTGAAAATCCAGGTATATGATATCCACAGGTTCACCCACATCCACGTGCCTGTTGACCTTTTCAAAGAATTCCAAAAGGTTCGTGAGGCAAGACTTACCCTTACAGAAGCCATGCTGACTTTCCTTTAGCAGTACTTGTTCCTCTACATGTTTTAGGATTTTATCTTTGATGAGGCTTTCCACCATCTTACCCGGAACAGACGTTAGGCTGACAGGCCTGTAGTTTCCAGGGTCCCCCCTTCTCCCTTTTTTAAAGATTGGCATGACATTGGCTATCCTCCAATCCTCTGGCACCGTGGCCATTTGAAGGGACAAGTTGCATACTCTAGTTAAGAGGTCAGCAACTTCGTTCTTTAGTTCCTTAATTACTCTTGGGTGTATACCATCTGGGCCTGGTGACTTATTTATATGTAGTTTATCAATTTGATCTAAAACATCTTCTTTATCAACCATTATCTGCTTTAATTCCTTAGTTAGGAAGGGCTGTTCTGGCTGTGGTATCTGCCCAAGTTCTTCGGCCGTGAAGACGGACACAAAGAATTCATTTAATTTCTCTGCAATCTCCAAGTCCCCTTTTATCTCCTCTTTCCCTCCCTCACCATCCAGCGGGCCAACCGCCTCTATGGCAGGTTTCCTGCTTCTAACATATTTGAAGAAGCTTTTATTATTCCCCTTTATGTCGCTAGCCATGCGTTCCTCAAACGCTTTCTTGGCCTCCCATATCACTTTCTTACTTGTCTTTTGCCAGAGTTTATGTTGTTTTTTATTCTCCTCACTGGGGCAAGACTTCCATTTACCGAAAGAAGCTTCCTTGCTCTTTACAGCTTCTCTTAACTTTGTTTGTCAGCCATGCAGGCACCCTCCTGGACCTTGTCGAACCCTTCTTTCTTTGCGGTATACACTTCCGCTGGGCCTCTACTACTGTTATTTTAAACAGCCTCCATGCAGCCTGGAGGGATTGGACTCTTTTTACCTTCCCTTTCAATTTCTTTCTAACTAGCCTCCTCATGTGAGGGAAATCTGTCCTTCGAAAGTCAAGGGTTCTTGTGTCAGATTTGCTCTGCACTCTTTCCTGGACATGCATGGCAAAACCAATCGCAGCATGGTCACTGTTCCCCATTGGCTCAGTAACACCTACATCCCTAACTAGGTCCCGAGTACCACACAATATTAAATCCAGAGTCACCTGTCCTCTGGTTGGCTCCATGACTAGCTGCTCTAAGGCACAGTCATTTAGCACGTCAAGGAATCCGGCCTCTCTTTCTTGACCAGAGCAGCAGTTGACCCAGTCAATTTGAGGATAATTGAAGTTCCCCATGATTACAGTCCTGTCTCTCTTGGTCACTGCCCTGATTTATGTCCTCATTTCAAGGTCACCTTCAAGTTTTTGATCGGGAGGACGATAGCACCCCCCCCCCCACTATTACATTGCTCTTACAGCCTGGTAGTTTAACCCACAGTGACTCCATGGTGGAGTCCGGCCCACCTTCAGTTTCTACTCTGCTGGATTCTACCCCTTCTTTGATATAGATGGCCACCCCTCCGCCAACACGCCCTTCCCTGTCCCTCCTATAGAGTTTATAGCCTGGGATTGCAGTATCCCACTGGTTCTCTGCATTCCACCAGGTTTCCATTATGCCTACTATAGCAATGTTTTCCCTAGCCACCAAACATTCCAGTTCCCCCATCTTTGCTCGGAGACTTCGGGCATTCGCATAATAACACCTATATACGGGGTTCTCTAAAGAGGGACTGTTTTTTGATCCCTTTTCCCCTCCTCTCTTTTTACTAGACAAACTATCACTTACACTCAGGTTTGAAGTTCTATTTCCTACTCCTCCATTACTCTTTGGTACTCCTCCACCCTCCTCTTCCCGTAGGGGTGAGGAGTTATGAACCGGACACCACGCGGCTCCTGTCAGCTTTCCCCCAGGGATCAGTTTAAAAGCTGCTCTGCCACCTTCTTAATATTAAGCGCCAGCAGCCTGGTTCCATTTTGGTTCAAGTGAAGCCCGTCCCTCTTGTACAGGCCTGGCTTGTCCCAGAATGTCCCCCAGTGCCTAATGAATCTAAACCCTTCGTCCCGACACCACCGTCTCATCCACGCATTGAGACCCCTGAGTTCCGCCTGCCTAGCTGGCCCTGCATGTGGAACGGGTAGCACTTCTGAGAACGCTACCTTGGGGATCCTGGCCTTCAGCGTCCTGCCTAGCAACCTAAATCTGTCTACGAATCCCTCTGTCAAGATTCTAAAATTTGCAGATGATACGACGGTCATCGGTCTTATCAAGAATGGTGACGAATCGGCATACAGATGGGAAGTTGAGCACCTTGTTGCGTGGTGCAATAGCAACAGCTTAGTGCTCAACTCGCAGAAAACTGTGGAGATGGTAGTGGATTTTCGAAAACATCCCCCTTGTTTACTCCCACTTTCAATCTTAGGCAGCACGGTCTCTGTGGTAGAGTCGTTTAGGTTCTTGGGCTCTGTACTCTCTCGGGACTTGAGATGGTCAATTAATATTGATGGCATTATTAAAAAGGCTCATCAGCGTCTGTATTTCCTACGACAACTTCGGAAATTCAATCTTCCTCGAGAGCTGCTTGTCCAATTCTACAGAGGCATTATCGAATCTGTCCTCTGCTCCTCCATAACTGTTTGGTTCGATTCGGCTACCAAACTGGACAGAAATAGGCTTCAGAGGACTGTCAGATCCGCTGAAAAAATAATCAGAGCTGATTTGCCTTCAATAGAGGAGTTGTATACGGCACGGGCTAAAAAGAGAGCAGAAAGGATCGCGGCAGATTTACGGCATCCTGGTAATAACTTGTTTAATCTCCTCTCCTCTGGTCGGCGATACAAGACGCTGTATACTAAAACATCAAGGCACAAAAACAGCTTTTTCCCTTGTGCCATCAAACTGTTGAATTGTAATCATTTGACGTGATTAGGAGTTGAGGCTATTGGTTTTTGTTGAATATGTTTTTAATTGTTTTGTTTATTTTTCTGTTATGTAGTCTTTTTTTTTTTGTCTTTTTTTTAAGTGTGGCCGGTAGCCATATTAAATTCCGGGTATGGTCTACATACCTGGCCAATAAATAATAATAATAATAATAATAATAATAATAATAATAATAATAATAATAAATTTGGCTTCCAGGACCTCCCGGCTACATTTCCCCACATCGTTGGTTCCAACATGCACCACGACCGCTACCTCCTTCCCAGCACTACTTACCAGCCTATCTAGACGAGACGTGATGTCCGCAACCTTCGCACCAGGCAGGCAAGTCACCGTGCGGTCCACACATTCGTCACAGACCCCCCTCTCTATATTCCTAACTATAGAATCACCCACGACAAGGAGTCCACAACCCCCCTCCCGCCGAGGAGCATCCTTAGTGCGACTGGATGCGGGCTCGTCACTGGAAGAAGGGGCCCCTGCTGGGGGATTGATTCCCTCTGTTCCAGGCTGATGTCCTCCAGCCCTGAGACTCCTTTCCCCAGCAGCTGAGGAGCTGCCCATCTGAGGGTGGGACGAACCCTGCAAGTCCCCAAATGTCTCACCATGGACCCTCACTGCCTGTCTCTGCTTCTCCAGGTCCGCAACCAAGGACTCTAGGGAGCAGATGCGTTCCCTGAGTCCCTGGAGCTCCTTGCACCGAGGACACACCCACGACTTACGCCCCAGAGGCATATAGTCATACATGTGGCATTCTGTGCAAAACACTGGATAGCCCCCGCCCAACTGCTGGCTGTCTGGCTCCATCTCTGTGTTTATTTAGGGATGAGCTGCCCTGCTTCTCAGAGAGAGGGCAGAGTCTGGGGCCCTGGCTTCCTCGCCCTGCTGCTTAACTCGTGCAGATGCGTAACGCACTTGTTACCTGGCACTTGGTCACGGACGAGGCACTTTGTCCCAGGACAGCACTCGCTGCTCGTGACCCACTTGCTAGAAGGTTCTGCTATATACAGGAAGTTCTTCCTTTCTTCCTTCCTTCCTCTGCTAGAAAGCTCCTCCTTTCTGCCTGCCTGAAAAGGGGCTGGCCTCACCTGGACAACAGAGGTTGATTGCTGCCTTATCTTTCCAAGGATCCCCCTTCCCGCCTTCTCCTCACACAGATGCGTAATGCGCTTGTTACCTGGCACTTGGTCGCGGACGAGGCACTTTGTCGCAGGATAGCACTCGCTGCTCGTGACCCACTCACAACTGACAGTTTGAGAATTGCTGCGCTAAACTTTAATAAGCCAGAATTATTATGTATTTTTATTTTAAAAAGCTCTATTGGGTCATCATGACCACAACTTTGTCCTTTTGAATCTCTGGGTACCAACTGTTAATGAGGAAGGTCACTTACTGGGTAGTCCAAGATTGACTATGGACTAATATTTTATTTTCTCATTTTGTGTTTTCCCAGATCAAGGTTAAGTCAGGCACAAACTAATGCTCACATGTTGACATAAGCACTGTGGCAAATATAATTAAATGGACAATAAAGAGAATTGCATTTCACAAGGGCCAGTGGAAAGCCTCTTTTGAGGCAGGAGGAGATGTTCATGGAAAATTCCTGATCAAATGGCCCCAGTGCTTTTTTTTAAAGCAGACTTTATGATGGTGGTTTCTATTTAACAGCTTTTAATAAAACAGTCATTTTGATATTAGGTTTGAACGCCATCCAAAAAAATTTAAATCTCTTTAAGAAACCATTTTAAAGTAATTTCCTCATGACCTAGTAAACAACCCAGTGCACAAATCATAAATAGGCAAGGCACTGGAATGAGGATGTCACAGTGAAATTCAATGGGTAGGAAAAGAAGCACCTTTGGAGATCAGAAATCTGATTTCATCCAGCCCTGGCTCCTTGAATACCCTTTCCCCACCCTTGTTTCCATTAAGCTGCACAACTGAGCAGCCACACAGCACAGAGCTCAACAAACCAGAAGTCCAAAGCTGGCGTCGCAACAGGTTGTGACACTATGCAGCTGCGGGATGGGTCCACACAAGCACAGACCCCTTACAGGGAGCACTGTTTCCCAGCCTCTGAATAAAAGAGGTTTCTCTCTCTCAAGCTCTAATTTGTATTCTGTGCTTCTGCTCACAGCTCAGTTCTAACTAAACCTCTGCCCCCACCGATGCAGCCATGCCACTGGATTGCATGCTGCATCCTGCTGGGGAGGCAGTCTTGGAGGTCTCCTCCAGGTAGGGGAACATTTGTTCTCTTATCCCAGTGGCCTCCACTGCCACAATGGATCTCATGGACCTGTGCCAGCAATTTTCCTGAAGGAAGTCCATATAGACTTGGGAAGGTGGAGCAAGCCTGGAAAGGGGGACAAGATATTGGCCAAGCTGATGCTGCGCACACAGCCCCACTCCTGGCCTCAATACACACATTTCCCCACCCCAGTCTCCACCCTGTTCCTCCCCCTCCCTGTTCCACCCACCCGAGCACCTGGGTTGTTTAGGAGGTTGCTGGTGTGTGGCTTGTGGCCAAGTCACGCAGAACGGCAATTGTGTTTCACGACTGCTATACAGTATGCTGCACCACAGGAATCAAGCTCTGGTGGCACAGGAGAATCACAGCTTTGGGCTGTCAATCTGTCATTCTTTTTTTTTTCCATCGCTTTTCTTCTAGGCCTACACTTTTGATTTCATTGGTCTATGAAGAGCAAGGCCAATGTCCAAGTCTTTTGACATGAAAGCGTATGGTAGGGCTTTGCAGCTGGAGGTCTCAGGGGCCAGGGCTTAAACACACAGTCCTGCAGGTCTTGAAAACAATGTCACTGAGAGGCATCAGGTGGGGAATTCAACCTGTATAGTATTTCCCAGCTCTGAATGATGGAGGCAATTGCAGGGAAGTCTCCTGACACACACAAGAAGATCAGACACAGGACGATGGAGCAAATGATTCCATCTGCCCATCCCACTGTCCTAGTTTGATGGGTGAAGGTGAGGTGTAAAGGATTGAGAGCACAATCTTATGCATGTCTCTTCAAAAGTAAGTCCCATTGTCTTCAGTGAGGTTCACTTTCAGGAAAGTGTGCATAGGATTTGACCTGAGAATAAGTCCTAAGTTTCTTTGGAAAACCTGACAGCAGGCTACTAGGGAGAAGCGGGTATATTGGGGGCCTTGGCCTGTCGCATCTGACTTTCTCTTTAAAGAGTCCCTCTCCAGAAATTAGTTGCTGATTGGGGCATACATCTAATCACTGAGCTATGATTTGCAACAGGAAGGTAGTAGCATTAAATTAGAGATGAGCTGCATCCCTTGAGTTGGGGATTCAAGGGTTATCATGATAACAAGAGTATTCTATGCAGTGTTGCATTCCAGGGCAAGAACACACCAGCCCCTTTAAATCCTTTCATTCTAGAACTGCAAAAGTGTCTCATGGTGTGATTTCTGAGCTCTGAGCACTGTGCTCTATATACTGCAGCAGAAGAAATATTTCCAGCTATAAAATGGCTCTGGGTTTCTCTTCTTGTATGCTCAGAGATGTCGTTCCCTGGGAAGCAAAATCAGGATCTTTACTTTTTGCCTTTGCTACCTCATTTCAAATCTAAGAAAGAAGTAATGCAAATTAATGGCAAATTAAAAGGCTAAAAATTGGATTTAAAAAAAACACAAGAGGATTTCACTTTGATAATTGCTTTTTGTGGATGCCCCTTTCAGGGAGGGTGGCTAAAGGCTTCATGGGGATAGGTGAATTGATTTATATACTTGGAGATGACAAGTGTGTGAGCAAAACAGCTAGCTGCAGTGTAAAGGTTTAGCTTGATGTTGACCCATTCAGCACAATATTGGCCTCTTCCTGCAGCTTTCAGCTTTGTTGTTGTTGCTGTCAACAGATCAAGGTCTTAAATGCAGCCTCCTTGGGAGAAGGAGGGGAAACATCCGAAAGATCTTAAATTGGAAGTCTATAAGCCACAATCCTTTTCAGATGGAAATAATGGAATGAGATTTTTTTCTTACTATCATTGACAGAGTTCTCCCATTCCACATCCTGTTGTAATTGTGTTGTGTGTTTCCCCAATCCCATCCCAAATCATTAGTTAGCAGGGGTAGAGAAGCACATGGCATAATGACATCATAAAATGGGATCGATTATTCTACGGCTTACAGTCAGTTAGTGACTGTGCAAATTTTGGAAAAAGGAGGCGCATACTGATGAACTTACACATTTACCATTCCCCTTGTGATTTTTGAAAGCAAGGCCAAAGTCAAAGATAGTAAAAAGCTTCAGCTGCCAGTCCCTACTGCCATAGCTGCCCATTCCCACTTGCCTAGCACCTGCAGCTCCCCAGAGTAAGGGGCAGGGATATCTCCAGAGGCCTCTGTGCGAGCCACTCTACCTGCCACTCTACCTGCCACTTAAGATGCTGTCAGCATCACAGGCTCCGCAGGAACTTATGCATGGAAGAAATAATGTACAGAAGGGATAGAATTGATAGAGGGATGTTCTTTTCCCTCTCTCAAAGCACCAGAACCAGGAGGCATCCGCTAAAACTGAGGGTTGGGAGAGTTAAAACAGATAAAAGGAAGTACTTTTTTACCAAGCGGAACTCTTTGCCACAGGAGGTGGTGATGGCATCTGGTCTAGATGCCTTTAAGAGGGGATTGGACGGATTTCTGGAAGAAAAGTCCATCGTGGGCTATAGGCAATGAAAGATTGTGCAACCTCCTTACATTAGTAGTAGGCTACTTCAGAGTACCGGGTGCAAGGGAGTGGCAACAGGATGCAAGCATCTTGTTGTCTCATGCCTCCCTGGGGCACCTGGTGGGGCTGCTGCGAGATACAGGAAGCTGGACTAGATGGGCCTTTGGCCTGATCCAGCAGGGCTCTTCTTATGATCTTTCCTTGATGCTTGAACCCATGCGATGCATATCAAGCATCCTGAAAGCTACATATCAGGGCTTCTTGTGTCTGAGATACTGTGTCCCAGACAAAGAAGCACTAGGACAGGAAGGGCCAGCCCAAGCCCTGCTGACACCTGAAGCAGCCTGCCACATGCTGCCCCCTCATCTGACCAGGTGCCAGCCTCTGCTCCTTCTATTCATACTCCAATGTTCCAGCACAGCACTCTCCTCACTGCCATATTTCTTCTTCCTTTCTGCACCCTTCCTTTTCCATTCCAGGGAATGGAAGGAGGGGAGGAGGAACACAGGCAAGTAAGGAGACAAAGATTGGTGCCCCTTTCCAGTCTGCTGCCTGAAGCAACTATATTAGCTGACCTCATGGATGGGCTGGGCTTGAAGACACATAGTTTCCTGGCAGTGTTGTGAACGAGTCTGAAGATTCGAGTCAAGTCAGGAGTCTCTGCTCCCTCATGAATTGACTCGTGCACGAGTCCTAGTGCGTGCCCATGGTGACCCACAAGCGGAACGTCATGAGTCAGTTTGTTTCATAACTCATGAGTCTTTTTGTGGCAAGCTATGGGCTGGGTCAGGCACACATGCGCATGCATGTGACTAAAAACAGTCTAACTGGGAGGTGCAGGGGTTCAGTCATGTCGTTTCACTCTTAAAGTTAACGTTCTGGCGGGCCAGCAATGCGCTGCTGACAGCACTTCACTCCTAACTAGCCGCTGCAACAAAACTTCCCCCATCCCATTCACATCACAACAGAATTCCGAAGAACAGAAGGGAAAAAAATAATCCCATCCGCAGCATATGAACATTCATTCAGCGAGACCTGTTTTCCACCCACCAAAGCGGAGCTGACCTGCAGCTGTTATGCAAGTGAGCAAGCACATGCGGCTGCAGGGAACCTCCCATTAATGAAAACCTCCTCCTCCCTCCCACATCGCACTTCAGAAGAATGGAAGGGAGAAAATTAGTCCCGGCCATCTCGTCATTCATTGAGACTTTTGGTTATTTCCCCCTCCCTCCTGTGGAGGACGATCAGGGTTGGAAGGGGTGTGTAGGCATGCCCCACAGGTGGGCATGGAAGAATGGGCCAGGCAGGCACTGCCGAAAAGGATCGCTCCTGCCTTTTCCGCTGCTCAGGCATGGCGATGTGACGATGATGGACATAGCGGTTGGGACTGCAATGACAGGCAGAAGCTCAACTAAACTGCCCCCCCCGAAAACAATCAGCCCTGCCCCCCTATCTGAATCAGACTGGAGTGGAGAGCACAAGGTGCTGCCGCCTGGGGATTCTTGTAAATAGGGAACAGTACAGTATAGTTATAGTGTCAAACAAGGGAGAATAAGTAACTGGATGCTTCCCCCAAGAACTCCATGTAATTCAAAGCCCAAAGTATTACTGGGAACCAGCAGGCCACACACACGCACTTCTTCTGAAATAAAACTAGAGGTTCTAAAAATCAATCTGATTCTGTACAGAACACACCTACTTTCTACCAGCTTATGTACTGTGAGTACCTAGAAGCTTCTGGCTACTCACTCAAGTCCTGCAGCCAGGTCAAGCAGCCACTGCCACAAAAATTGGCACCCAAAAAAAAAAAAATCACAAATGCGTAATGCTTAGGAGGGAGAGAGAGAGACAAAGCGAGAGAGAGAGAGAGAGAGAGCTGATACCCTGGCACTTCATATAGCTACATCTCCCTGGGATCTAGAAACTGCCACGGCAGTATTCTAGGCATCAGGAAGGAGGGAGGAGGTCTCTGTCAGCACCATCACCACCACTCTCTTCCCATTGCTGCCAGATAAGACTGGAGAATGGCAGTGATGTTTGGGGGTTTGGGGAAGGTGTTTGGATCCTGCCATACTCCTGATAATAGTATTAGGAGTGAAATGGGGTCCTAAACAGTACTCGTGCTAAAAGAAAATTGAGTTATTTTCTGGCATTTGGAAGGGGACACACCATTGCTAGGTTTTCTGAGTCCATTTCCAAATTAAGCCAAGGTGGCAGGGCCATTTTTGGCTGGCAGTGCATCTGGGGCGGGACAATGTCATCACACGCCCCAGAGCAGCCGCCCCGCCCCCATGTGTCGCCCAGCCACACCTCCCTGCAACCCATAATTGCTCCATTAAGGAGCAATCTGAGCGCAAAGGAGAGTGGGGGGCCGGAAAGCACATGGGTTTTTCCGCACTGCTGAACCCTGCCGCAGCCAGCTTCTGCTGTGCTTGCCTCCCCCCACGCACCCTCCCTCTACCTCTGCAAGGTGGGTTTGACCATCAGGGCTTATGGATAGGAAAGGAATTCGCACAGATCAAACAAATTCATGATCTCCTCCCACACAGTTAATTCCGGTAACACATACTGCTGTTTTTCCTTGAGCAAAGGATGCTTGCTTTTTTAGCCCAGAAATAGGGTGGCTTAAGATGTTCACCCAAAGCAGCACCGGAGGAAGCATTTGTCAGTATCACCTGCATTCATTGTCTAAGACAGTGGTCCCCAAACCTTTTAGCACCAGGACCCAATTTTTAAATCAATCAAAAGTATTATATACCGCTTTTACAGGCAAATAATAATATAATAAAGTTAATAATTATATAATATAATAAATATAATAAATCTAATAAAGTTAAATGGCTCCCTGTCCCAAAAGGGCTCACAACAGTGATGTCATTCAGGGGGAATGGACCAGAACGGGCATTCCGGATCCTAACGGGCTCCATGGCTGGTTCCGGGTTCCCAACAAGTGCCAATCAAAAGTGAGTTCCTGTTCCTAAATCATTTGAATGACACCACTGGCGCACAATCTAAATTTAAAACAATCTAAAACAACGCTCTATTAGGCCCCACCTAGCCTTACAAGATGTTAAAAAAAAGTTTCAGCTTACTGGCTGCTCAAGCCTCTGTTTTTATCCTTTTCACTGTGGTGGAAGGGCACCTTCTGGGTTCATTTGTTAAGCTCCATGTTCATGGATTGGGACCATTCTGGTGACTTTGCCTTCCCTTTCTCCCGGGAGCTGAGGCATATTTGCCTACTCATGAATAAACAAGTATGTGTGGCTCAGTTTTACTTTCCATAGGGCTCAATACATTTTTCTTGTCAGTTTGTGGGGGTGGGGTGAGGGGACAATTCCTTCTTGAGTGTTTTGGGGGTCTGCTTTCATTGGATAAGGACCATTCTGGTGGTGTTTGCATTTCTTTGGGCCTGCTCTTCAAAGTGGACTGAGGCATGCCCACCTTCTTGCCAGTACAGACACACATGCAGCTCAGTTTCATTTTCCATAGGGCTCAATACATGCTCCTTGTCAGCTTGTCAGTTTCATGATCCACCATCAATCAGGTGGTGTCACAATCACTGGTGGGTCACAACTCACAGTTTGGGAAACAGAACAGAAAGAGAATGAAAGGAATTGAGAATTACACAAGCCCTGGTTTGCATAACCCCATCCCATCATTCGTATAATCCTTCCCTCAGTTCCATTCCTTGGCCATGCTATCAGATGCACACATTTTATAAACAGTTTAAAAAACAAACTGCAGAAGTCTTGACTGAGCAGGACCACTAAAACTCTTCCCTCCTCCCCCTTTAACAGCTGCATGAAAAGTCAAATTCAAAGGGGAAAGCTTTTCCCAGCATGCAAATGAAAGTGATATAAGAAGCTCCACAAGCTGAATGTCTGCCTTTCCTGCAGATGTGAAAGGCATAGGCGCTCTAATGAAAAAATTGGCCACTCTAGGTGTGAGGCAGGCATGAAATTTGGAAGCAGGTATTGGTTCATAAGGGAACGTTTCTTGCTGCTAACTGCCTTTTTAGAGGGACGTGTGCCTTCCTTGCCCACAGGAGCTCAAATGCACATGCCATATGGGTCATCTGAGGCTCTTAAAAAAGCAAAACCCTCTTGGGCACTGTAGCAGCCACCCTTTAGTCTCTTCTTACTTTCCCTTTGTTGTCTGCCAGCTTTCTTCTTGCCCCGCACTGAGCAGCCTTTCTCTGTGGCCCACTCGCCTTCTATTCCAATTAAATTGTTTTTTATAAGCCAAGCATATGAAGGTGCTAATCACTGCTGTTTACCATAGTGGCGTGACAAGCAGAATGCCAACCAAAAAGACACAAATAGCAAGCGACGCTTCATGCGAAATATGAATGAAGCAGCTAAATACAGGAAAGGCGGCCTTGTGTCTGCGACACGCAGAGCTCATCACCGCTGTCATTATGAGTCCGGGTAATCTAGTCTTCTTATTTCTTGAAAAGCTGGCTGCTAATCTCATGACAACAAACACTTCCGCAAGAAGCAGGATAATTCTGGGTTGTGCTCTCAGCTCCGAGGAAGAGCGGTGAGAAGATTTGGGGGTGAATAAACCTCTCTTCCTGCCTTTGGTTCTCCTGGAGAGGCCACAGACCCCTTAACAAACATATTACGAGGCAAGCACTCAAAAGATGCTAATATGGGTTGACAGTTGTACCTCCCCTCCCCGCTTACCCCATTCAGGTTCTCTGTGCCCCACAGAAAATATGGATAGGCAAAACCCGAAAAGGCCGCTGCTGAGGAGATTTTGTCTGGCTCGGAAGACTGAGAGGCCTGTAGCCCCTCACAAAGGCCACGCTAGGCAGCATTCCTGTCATCATGGCAAACGCCCAGTTCTTACCTGTCTCTTTGCGGTCTGCACAGCAGGGGCTGCTTGGGTTTGACTGGTGCTGGATTGGCGCGGTTCGTTGAGGCCCTGAATGACAGAGTCTGTGACCTCTTGGTGCATCGGAAAGCTTGAAGAGTAGCCTGCCTGACCGGAGTGATCTCTCTAGAATAGCTTCACTCTCATGCTGCTGAGCCTGGCAGCTCAGGAAAAGAAGAGCTGGTGGAAAAGGAGGGAGGGGGAATGGAAGAGAGAGGAGAGGGAGAAGCGACAGAGTGAGAATGCTCCCTTGCATGTGTGCACAGAGAACTGAAAGGCACAGAGGCTTGGGCAGGAGAGCACAGCCCTGGCTTGC
The DNA here is from genome assembly GCA_029204185.1 of Lerista edwardsae. NCBI lineage: Eukaryota > Metazoa > Chordata > Lepidosauria > Squamata > Scincidae > Lerista > Lerista edwardsae. The sequence goes on from JAJKFI010000086.1 coordinate 3,070,616, forward strand.
TCTCATTATTCCAACACACTGGCTCCTGCCCCAGGCGCTCTCTCTCCAATGCAGCTGTTTCAAGCGCAAAAGAGTGAAGAAAAGGCAAGGTGGTTGATCCCACTGGGACCACTGGATTAAGGGAATGGGAGCAGAGGGTGATGGCTGAGCTGGAAACCACCTTCCTGTTTGCTGGTGTTTCATTTTGTTTTCACCAAAAGGGGTCTATGAGCCCCACATGGAAGTGGTTTGATTTTCTGTTTCTTTCTGATGGGTCGGAGGGAGGAATCAACATTGACCTTACTCCTCCTTACAACTGTAAGGGGATAGATTAGGGCAGTGTAAGCCCTGACAGCCTCAGCCTCAGGGCTCTTACTGAAACCATGTTACATATGGAGCTATTTTTTACATGGAGTCTGTACATGGGTCTGCAGCTCGTTTTGCCTACTCCAACTGACAGAAGCTCTCCAGTGTGGGTCTTTCCTAGACTTGCTCCTTTTTACCCTTTTAAGAAGAGGAATCCTGAATCTAGTGACTTTCTCACCATTGTTTGTGGTCCTGCGATGGTACATATATGCCAACTTTGAAAACAACAACAAATAAAACTCAAAAGAAGGGTGATCTACTTCTTGGAGATTAGCTGTCCAGCAGTTCTCATTTAATGTTTGTATAGTACTTGTTCTGCCAAGGAGCTGAGGCTGCAAGAAAATCTGTTTTGTTTTTCATCTAGCAAACCAAATCTGTCAGAAATACTGGTTTTCTTTGAACCAGCTGAAGAGCTGAGCTGTCTTTTGCATTGTTCTAATACAGTGGTTTACAAACCTTTTAGACCGGGACCCACTTTTTAAAACAGCACTCATGTTGGGACCCATCAGAAGTGATGTCATTAACCTGGAAGTGATGTCATAGCCAAAAATGCCATCATCAAGCAGGAAGTGCTGTCAGTGTGACATAATCAAATGACACTCCTAGAATACAAACCACCATTCTTGGACTGAAGCAAATGCACAACCATGAAACATCTTTGACAGAAAGCAAATTAGAACAAAATATTATGTAAATACAGCATTGAACTAAAAACAATTTTTAAAACCCTCACTTGAAAATTCAGACTGTTAACACTCACAAAAGGAATATAGCAAGAGGAAGGACTGCAGTTTCCAAGATGGCTTCTCCCAGCTTTCCTTTCTTTTTATATTACATCTGTCTTCCACCCCTGACGTGAGTGGAAGAAGGGAAAGGGCTCATTGATTGAGAAATGTTATAATGTTTTGTAAGGAGTATAGTTTGGGATGTATAAGAGCAGGGGAAACAACCAGAAAGGAGGAGATTGTGGAAAATGTATTGATGGGAAGAGTAATCTGGTGACTGAAGAGAAACCAGGAGGTGCTGGTCTGGAGTACACTCTCTCTTTCTCTCTGCCTGTCGAGATGGCAAAGTTGGGTAAATGCCATAAGCCCCTTTTTTCCCCCTACATAGCCAGAATAAGGCCATGAGAATTCAGAATATTTTCAGTAACGGAACTCCCTATAGGGGTGGAACTACAGAAAAGCTATTCAATTATATCTGAAAAGCCAAACAGGTGTCTGTTACAGATTTATAAATGCATCTGACACCTGGAATCAATACAGTTTATTTAATTTTTACCATCTTATCAGCTAAAAGGCTGGATCCCAGCTGTTTAGCTTGGAGGAGCTAGCTGTGAAATTACCCTTGGGTAAGGCAATTTAGTTCTCCAGCTCATAGAAATGAGCCAGCAATGTTTAGCAAAGAATTGGTTCTAGCTTTTCATTTTCTGTACCATCTCACTGGCCTTCTGTGATCTTTCTCATGTAAATTCAGCTTCTATACAAACTCATCTTTTGTTTGGTTAAAAGAAGACTATAATTATCATTTTAGAGGCCTGCTGGCTTTCAGCTTGCTGGTGAATTCAAGGCAGTTGGATAGGCTATAGACCACTGCTTCCCAAACTCTAATAGCTATGGCACAGATTTTTGTTTTGTGTGGATTAAAATTGGAGGCATACTTTACTGCACCCTAACACAGATATGTAGCCAGAGGGAGGGAAGCGCAGAAAGTACTGCAATGCACTGTGTAAGCAGCCCATCACCATCAGAGCCATTCAGGGCAGCAATGGCAACACAAGTGCATTGCTGTCATTGCCCCAAATGGCCCTGACTGTGAGTGGGAGGTACATGGTATGTCACAGCACCTGCTGTACTTATTGGTTTGCAGTACTTCTGGCACTCCTTCCTGCTTGTCAGTGACATGAGGCCATTGGCTATACCCCATGGTATGGACTGCCGGTATGTTGTTCTGCCTTCTCTTGAGATGGTGTCATGGCTCATATATTTGCATAGAAAGTGAATATCAGTGGAGTCTCCCAACTTCAAAAGATATAGAGTGATAAATGCATCAGGGGGCCACTGAATTTGTCAATGCACATCTTAGTCCATCTGTGACACATTTTTGGGAATCATTCTCTAGATGTGTTGAGAGCCTAAACTGAACGTAGTGATGGATGGATGGTCTTTGATCTGGAGGACAGTACATCTGAAGCGTGGAAAGGGCACATGGTGTTAGGTATTTGTGCCAAGAAGCACTGCAAGGGAATTAGACCTCTCTCTCTCTCTCTCTCTCTCTCTCTCTCTCTCTCACACACACACACACACACACACACACACACACACACACACACACAC
>JAJKFI010000086.1:3075830-3108123 GCA_029204185.1 Lerista edwardsae
TGTGTTGTTTAAGTGTTCCCTTTATTGTTTTGAGCAGTGTATATTGTGATATGTAATGTGTTTTAATATAGTTTTTATTATGATTTTAAATTTTATAAGCTGCTTTATGGCAATGTGAAATAAAATAAGTATTAATAAATATAATTATGCTGGAACAAGTTTTGAGAAGGCTGCACACAGAAGAGAGGGAATTCAACAGGCAAAAATAAAGGTGTTAAGGATTAATTAATTACAGACTAAAAAATGATGATCATTATTAATGTTTCACATGAGTTTCTAATTTACTGAGCAGGCATACTAAACAGTTCTTGCAAAAACTAGCCAACTTTAAAATGCACTGTCAGCTTGAAAATTGAAAACCTGATTTCTTATAATAAATGATGCTACTTTTGATAAATGTCTCCATGGAAGATTTCCTGTTATAACAAATCTTCTGAAGCGAAGTCTTCTGAGAAATGCCTTTGAGGCAAAATGCCTTCTAATAGCACAGGCAAGGGAGGCAAGAAAACATTGGTAGTGCTTCTGGGTTGCTTCTTGAAAAATGCTTCTTGTAAGTTTCCCTCTTCTGTCTGATTTCCAAAACATTAGGTTTTTACAGTTTCAGTTTTGTGGATGAGTCAAATCATGTTGTCACTCCTCCAAAAATTGTTGGAGTAGGATTCTTGCGAACCTAAGGTTTGCTTCATTCAGGGTCAAAATTTACTGCCCTTCTGCAGCATCTCCTCCCCTGCCCCATAAATGTGAGAAGAAGCATATATGCAAAATTATTTTTGATAATTATTTTTGATAAGCATATATGCAAAATTATTTTTGATTTTCTTCTTAAGGGCTTTCTGTATAATAAATGTGCAGTTATTACTCTGGTGTTGTGCACAATCCAGACACTAGCACCATTCAGACAACTTGTGCACATACAGTAAGTGCACATGGAGGGATTACAGCAGCAAGCCTCATCCACCCTCGTGGGCATTTACTCAGCTACATACAGTACATACATATAATCTTTATTGGCATAAGTTAAAAAGAAAACAAGACAGCAAGACTCAGCTTAAATCAGAGATGGGCAGAAAAATATTACTAAATAGACAATGGCTACATATTGTGGCCGATACAGCAATCAATCCATTTTAACGTAGATAAGCTTTTACATGCACACCATTTAAAGTTTAGGAGCAGTCTTAGAAATGGAAAAGCGTCACGGTATAATTGAGAGAAGCAAAGATGCCATTTGTCTAATGACATCATCAGAGTCTAATATCAAAATGCAGCTCTCCTCCGCCCTCTTAGAAGCAAGTGGAAGGTACTGATGTAGGTGAAGCTGACGCAGGTCATTATAGATTGGGCAGTACAACAAGATGCACAGTACATCTTCTGGAGCTCCTTGCTGCAAATACACATTCGCTCATTGTTCTCATCTGCCATTGTTCACTCAATTGTTCCCATGTGTCTACAGTATGCATACACGTAAGGGCTGTCTGTGTTATTAGGAACCTTGTTTTCTGCCAGGTCCCTGAATGTGCATTAAGAACCATTCAGACAGTCAAGTGGGTACATGTAGCTCAAGGTGGGGAGGGGGTAACTTGCTGCCACAATTCCATTCCCTTATGTGCTTGTTTCCTGCATGCGCAATAGCTGTGTGACTAATCCTATTGTCCCCCAAGTGGTGAAGTGGATTTTGGTAATTCTTTGCCACATTCTTTATTGATAGCTTCTCCCCTGGAAGAGACACTACCTTGAAAGGGAGGTGGCTGGCTCTGCTAAAGGAAATGATACTACTATAGCTCTCCTTCTCAAGGTATCTAGACTTAACCCATTGAACACCATCCTTCCTGTATCTTCATCCTGAGCCTTCCAGCAATCTCATTGGCTTGCACCCCATTGAGGAGTTTTTCTTAGGATGCAATCCTAACCAATTTTCCAACACTGACATAGCTGTGCCAACAGGGCATGTGCTGCATTTTACAGTTGGGGGGCAGTCACAGAGGCCTCTTCTTGGTATGGGAATGTTGTTCTCTTACCTTGGAGCTACATTGTTCTTACCCCAGTGCTGGAAAGTTGGTTAGGATTGCACCCTTAGTCTTATAATCTCTGACAGCCTTCTCCTTATGAGGGAGATCTTTCTGCTCTCCATGGTGCTGACAATATTCCCCACCTCTGCCCAATAATTTTTGGGTACTAAATAATTGTAACAATTTCAAGGGGGTAATGACAGCCATGGTAAACAAAAAGTCTTGTTGCACAGTAAGAACTAAACCACTAATTTTTTATAATGGAACTAAGCCAGTTCCCTGGACCAGTCAACCAACCTTTTCAATGTTACTTATTTACATAATGGCTGACATTCAAAGCCATTGACTTCCATGAAGTCAGAAAGTAAAATAGCCAAGGGCTCGCTCACGCTCTTTAGTTTCCGTGCTAGTTGAAAGCTGGATTATTTTAGCAAATCATGTCACATGACCATTCCCTACAATTGACTCACAACTGGAGACAAAGGTCATTGCCTTTCCTCATCAAGGATTCACCCAGTGGGAATCTTGTCATCATGCTGGATGTGAATCCTGTTACATGAAAAGACAACCTCTCTACTAGTGAGGCAAGGATTCCTTATTGGGAAAGCAGATTCACTGTGATGCTGTGTCAAGAGCTAAGGCATTAGAATTCCTAAATAGCAGGGAAAGTCAGTCTGCTGCTGCTGCCTGCTCCCACTGCCTTCCAGTTGGCCTCCTCAACGGGCTGTGAGCCTGATTGGCTTACCAGGAAGCAGTGGGAAGCAACAGTAGCTCTTATCCACCCACTGCCAGGTTCCAGGTACCTAAAAACCGGTTCCGATGCTTCTGTTCCCTGAAAGCACTACCAATGACCTGAAAATCAAAGTGGGTGAACATCTGGTGCAGCCCCAATATGACCTATGTCAGAGTAGTTGTCAAGATTATTGAACATAAGAACATAAGAAGAGCCCTGCTGAATCAGGCCAAAGGCCCATCTAGTCCAGCTTCCTGTATCTCACAGCGGCCCACCAGGCGCCCCAGGGAGGCATGAAACAACAAGATGCTTGCATCCCGTTGCCACTCCCTTGCACCCGGTACCAGTAGCCCACCACCTTTGTAAGGAGGTTGCACAATCCATCATTGCCTATAGCCCACGATGGACCTTTCCTCCAGAAATCTGTCCAATCCCCTCTTAAAGGCATCAAGACCAGATGCCATCACCACCTCCTGTGGCAAGGAGTTCCATAGATTAACTACCCGCTGGGTAAAAAAGTACTTCCTTTTATCTGTTTTAACTCTCCCAACCCTCAGCTTTAGTGGATGCCCCCTGGTTCTGGTGTTTTGAGAGAGGGAAAAGAACATCCCTCTATCGACTTTATCCCTTCCATGCATAATTTTGTATGTCTCAATCATGTCCCCCCTCAGGCACCTTTTTTCTAGACTGAAGAGCCCCAAACGCTGCAGTCTTTCTTCATAAGGGAGGTGCCCCAGCCCCGTAATCATTTTTGTCGCTCTCTTCTGCACCTTTTCCAACTCCACTATGTCCTTTTTGAGATGCGGCGACCAGAACTGGACACAATATTCCAGGTGTGGCCTTACCATCGATTTGTACAATGGCATGATTGAGGGCTCAATCCTAACCTGGAGTTAGGCTGTCACAGTTACTATAAGCCAGCAACGTTTGACTGGCACCAGGGCTGGCGTAAAGCAGTTTTGGACCACTTTTACAGTCAGGGAGGATGGCGCACATCTACGTACTGGCCATCTGACTCCGAGAGTGGTTCAAACGGTGTCCCTTGTGCCAGCCAAACTTTGCTGGCCTAACTGTGCCGACTTAGCTCCAGGTTAGGATTGCTCCCTGAAAGGATTATATGAAGCTCTTGGAATTTGCTGTATGAATGCTCAGTGGAGTGGATGCTTCAGGTGGTGGAAACTCCTTATTAAACACTTCTGGGAGTAAATCACATCCAGGCTGTTTGCTTGCAGCATTTTACTAGCTACAACCACATTTCTCAAATCCCTTAAATTCACCGGCCAGAAAGATCAACTTTTGCAGCAGCTACAACACTATTATCTCTGGGCCTGACTATCAGGAGCTGCAGGAGCTAGAAGCAGGAATCTGTAGATTTGAGAAAATAGTTTATTACCAAGAATAAAAGCCCTTCAAGGCAACAGCAAAAGCAATATTTCTTTGCAGTAGAACTGAATACACGGAGTTGCCCCTAAAAGGAGCAACTCATGTGCTCCTTTTATATGCCTGCAATGGGGCTGGCTACAGCATTCCATAATTAACAGGACCTCAACACCTGCACTGCAGGTTAAACCACTGAGCTGCTGACAGGAAGGTTGGCAGTTTGAGACCACACAACGGCGTGAGCTCCCATTGCTTGTCCCAGCTCCTGCCAACCTAGCAGCTCGAAAGCATGTAAAAATGCAAGTAGATAAATAGGTACCACTTTGGTGGGAAGGTAACGGCGTTCCGTGCGCTACGTCGTATAGTCATGCCGGCCACATGACCATGGAAGCTTGTCCTAGGACAAACACCAGCGCTCTGGCTTAGAAATGGAGATGAGCACTGCCCCCTACAGTCGGTCATGATTAGACTATTTGGTCGTGGGGAAACCTTTACCTTTACCTTACAACACCGTTTGAGGTTTCCTCTACATATCCCTCCATTTTTTAATATTGACATTGCACACCATTTTTTTGTTCTGCATTGTCATGCAAGGAAAGATCATTATGCAGCTCTTTCGTCAGAAGCGAAACCACAAAAAGAAACATGACTTCAATCCTGTATGACTCTAGCTTCTCCTTTGATGTCCAGCTGAACAGTCAGTTCCCTTATCTATAAAGGGAAACACTTTCTCTGTGCGTATTTTCCAGTTTAATTATATTTGTTATTGCATATTTGACTGGATTACGATGCAAACAGTGTCACAAGAATGCTCATCAGCCCAGAGAAGAAGAAAAAGAATCACTGCTGCAAAGAATATGGGGAGCTGTTATAGGTGTCACTATGCAGAGAATATTTAACACAGATGATAACCAAAAACAAAGGATCTGGGGATACCCTCTGCAGAAGCCTTCATTGATGTCTCATGTTGAAGAAGTACTCAGTTAGCATTCAAATATCCTCCTATGTGGAGGGGCATACATTACTAGAAATGCACTAGACTAGAAGTCAGCCTCAGAAATTTAGAAATCAGAGACTGGGCTGCCCTACATTGTATTTTATATAGATTAGTTTGCCTGTATTTGTAGGATGGTGAATCCTATAGCCTTACACTGAGTCCTATATTGAGCCCTCCACTGGGGTCACCCAGACCCATGTTTACATCACAAATGGGACTAGAATGCCACAAGTGAAAACAATTGGGAAGAACTCTTGTGCAAAAATGGTTAGCAGTAAAAGGGCCAGCAGGCTATTGTTAAATACAGCTGTATGTAATGTGTAGTTTGGCCCTGTGTAGGAAATCCCCAAATATCAAAGTGTGTCAGCATTGTCTAATGCAGTGATGGCGAACCTATGACACACGTGTCAAAGCTGACACACCACAATGTTTTGGATGACACACCAGCATTTCACAACACCTAACAACAACTGAGGATTTTTTTGTAATGATCTGATTTTTCTGTAATGATTTGTAATTATCTGATGTTTCTTTATATAATGCATAGCCCCACACATGATTGGACTGTATTTAATAAATAAATAAATAAATATGTAAAAATTAGTTTCTCTTTTGTTGGGAGTGGGGAGGGACACGCCAGCAGAGTCAAGTTAGGCATTTTTGACACGGCAAACCCCAAAAGTTCACCATCACTGGTCTAATGACCTCTCAGAAGCGAGGGGGGAGCTCAGGAGGAACTCTATTCCCCCTCCAGATCTCTATTAACAATATGACAATATGAGCAACAAAAATGATTACGGGGCTGGGGCACCTCCCTTATGAAGAAAGACTGCAGCGTTTGGGGCTCTTCAGTCTAGAAAAAAGGCGCCTGAGGGGGGACATGATTGAGACATACAAAATTATGCAAGGAAGGGATAAAGTCAATAGAGGGATGTTCTTTTCCCTCTCTCAAAACACCAGAACCAGGGGGCATCCACTAAAGCTGAGGGTTGGGAGAGTTAAAACAGATAAAAGGAAGTACTTTTTTACCCAGCGTGTAGTTAATCTGTGGAACTCCTTGCCACAGGAGGTGGTGATGGCATCTGGTCTTGATGCCTTTAAGAGGGGATTGGACGGATTTCTGGAGGAAAGGTCCATCGTGGGCTATAGGCAATGATGGATTGTGCAACCTCCTTACAAAGGTGGAGGGCTACTGGTACCGGGTGCAAGGGAGTGGCAACAGGATGCAAGCATCTTGTTGTCTCATGCCTCCCTGGGGCACCTGGTGGGCCGCTATGAGATACAGGAACCTTTGGCCTGATCCAGCAGGGCTCTTCTTATGTTCTTATGACTCTGGTGTGTTTCCCCTGCTAACTGGGCAAAAAAGCACAGTTTAAGGGGCAGTAATGTTGTGTTAAGGAAGGGGAGACCAACTATTCTTATTCGTCCTAGCGCAGCCTTTTTCCCCAATGGTAATTCTGGGTCTTTTTTTTTTTTCCCCAGATTATGAACTTCTTTGAGGCAGGGAACCATCTTTTCATTTATTTTGCAATGTAATCTACTTTGTGAACTTTTTGCTGAAAAGCAATACATAAATGTTCTCAATAACAACAATACATAATTTCCAGTGGTCAGGGATTGGCCTTCATTAAATAGCCCTTGCTTGTTCCTCCTTGTGATAAACAAAATAATTATACAAAATAAGTAAACATTTATTTGTTTTAAAAGGTTCCCCAGTTTTCCATTGTAGTTATGGGAGGCCCAAAGTGAATAAAAACCATCAGGGTGTAAAAATAATAACATCAAATACACAGTACAGAACAATCAAAACAACACTATACAGGCTGCATAAGTTTCCATTTTTTCATGACACAGTATTTGAAGGATCATGTTGCAAAACTGTAATAGTTTGAGTGCAGTCCGATTTTTTTTTAGAAGTTATGCTTTATAAAACCAGAGCTATTGCACCATCATAAGATAACATTCAAAGTTCTAATAGCCACTTAAATGTCCTTTTTTGATCATCTGTCTGCTGCAGCAGCAGCTCTCTCAACAACATATGAAAGGCAGCAGCCTTTCATACTCTTGGTGTAATTGCACTTCCAGTAAATGAACAACAGGGCTGTTGGTTTGTTGCTTTCAACACCTTAACAAGAGAGGAGATGATTGATGTACAGAAGTGTAACTAGAGTGGACCCTCAGGAGCACCAACCCGTGGCGCTATGCAAAAGGGGGCCTCACAACTGCCCCTCAGGCTCCACCTGTTACGGAGGAGGCGCTGACAGCTTCATGCCCCCTGTTCCTTCTCCTTCAAAGGGGAGCCTCCACAGGAGGAGGAACGGGGGCACAAAGCCACCACATCAAGTGCTCCCTCCTCTGGGAAGAACCTGGAAATGATGTCACTTTGTCACATAGTGTTGTGATGTCACTATCCCAGGTGGCTAGGGAAGTGTGTTATGCATCTGTTAATATAAATCTTATTTTCTCTGTCCATAGCCTACTTGCCTACCTTGCTATTGTAATTTGTGGCCAATGGTGGGCAGAATTGTCTCATTGCTTAAGCAGGGTGAAACATATATAGGGATCAGAAAGGAGTTTGGTTGTTGTTTTTTGAAATTTTCCTGGAACAGAAAAATTAATTTTCCCAAATTTTCCCCAAGTGAAGGGACTGAATGAAAGTATTTATATACAAGGTCACTAACTGAATAGCCATCCCTGGGAATTCCGTTATAAAGAAGGTTGCAAAGTCTCAGGGTTTCATCTGCAGAGTTCAGGGCTTTTGTCTTCATCTTAGGGTCTCTGAATAAAGGTGTAAAATCTCCTCCTCAGTGAGGGAAGGGCAGCTTAATTTCTGCTTGGCTTGAATATTTTTCCTATTCACTGTACCACCATGTGATCATGAGGCACCCTGAAGCACAAGGAGGGGTGCTTTTCCTTTGACCTGTCATCTCACCAAGTGACCCTTGGCTCTGGTCTAAGCCACTAGGCCCCATATCTCTACCGGATCTCTACACCAGATCTGCTAGGCACCACCCTTTAGGTCCCAGACTCCAATCCCTAATTCTAATGGTCGGAACCTCAGAAGACCAGGCATAGCCACAACAAGCAGAATTTCACTCCCCAAAGCCCCAGAACCAACCTGTGCAACTCCAACCCCTATACAGACTTTCCCTGAATAGAAAGGGGGGCTCATAGCAGCATTGACGTGGTACCACCTTCTTTGCATGCTCAACATCTACGTTTGCTTATAATGTCTGCTGGGGTCCCATGGCTACAGATTCTAATGCATATAGGCATGAACGGTACAATCAGTATCCAGCAATTTTACCAGGTACTAATCACACAATTGGAGGTTATATGACTTGAAGATCTACATCCAAAGACCCCTGTTCCTACGTATGTGTAATGAACTCATGATTGTCAGCTGCACAAAGGGGTGAGCAATGAGATGTACAGTGAACATTTGCGCCAGCAATATCCAGTATCCAAACATACAGATAAGCAGTGATGAATGTTGGGATATCAGAATAAGGGGTATCAGATATCAGATATCAATTATGAAGGGGCGCAACTCAAACAGTTTAGGGACCAGATTGTCATCTCCTTCCCTCAGCTTGAATTTCTTATACCCTTTGGAGGAAACTAATTGCCTCCTCCCATCCATAAAATGCATGGATGTCTTTTCTTCCATTTTGGCCTTGCCTCCCTTATATGATTGTTTCCTTCTCCGTGAGTCAGCGATCAAAGCTGCACAGTGAGCCATTTCCTCAAGCCAGCTTTCATCCCTAGTGCTATGGTACCATTGGAAGCACGGTTACCTGGCAACCACAGCGCTTCTTTTTACTACAAATATCACTCCCTCTTCCCTGACTTCAGAACCCAGAAAGCCTATTAATAGCTCCAGAAGAGACTTATCGGAAGGAAAACAGATTTCAGATTCTCGTTCCACTCACTGGATCCCTTCTAGAAACACTTTGTATTCTTTCCCAGTAAACACAGCTGTAGCCCCTTCTCAAGGGAGGTTGATCATTGCCGGTTTACAAGTAGGGCTCTTAGCTTTGAAGTGCCCTTGGAAGAGAGTGGAGCAAGAATGACTTCTCATGCCTAGCTGCACAGGTGTGCCCTTTTTTTTTTTTAATTTAAAAAGACTGGTTTACAATTATCAATTGCTAGTTATTGTTTCTTTAGCATATTTAATACAGGAAATCCCTCCCAGACCTTGTCTTGTTCATCTTTGGAACAATTCTGTGAGGTCCAGAAACTTTGAATTGGTGTCATGCCGTGGATAAGGAGGTAAGCAGTTGTCCCGTAAGATTCCCTTTCTGAAGTCTTATGCCCACAATAGACTAATTAGTCTCCCTCATTCCCCAAACAGCCCCAGTCTTGCACAAAACACCATTGTACCCAGTGATGGGATCTACAAACGACCTGGGGGAACACTGAGCGGGATTTCTGCGGGGCTTCCACGTGATTGGCTGCCTGTCCGCAGCGTTCTGCAGCTGTCCTGGCCTGCGGGGGGGCTGCCCCCAGTTAGCGTGCCCCACCGCTGCTCGCCCAGGCACCCGGCACGACCCTCACCCGTACCCCGCAGCGAGCAGGAGCCCCCCCCCCCGAGCCCAGGGCGGGCTGCCAATCACCCGGATGTCCCGCCTAAGTCCCGCCCAGCGTTCCCTCAGGTCGTTTGTAGATCCCATCGCTGATTGTACCCCACCACTTGTGTGAAGGCCCCCAGCGGTTAGCCTGCCTTCCCACGCTGCAAAGGTCCTCCTTCACTTGCCTCAGTCAGCCACTTCAGTCAGTAGCACCTTGGTTCTCAGTAGCCGTTGGGGTGGGGCAGCCACACACTCATCTCCAGCAGTCAACAGCAATCTCAGTCCCAGCAATCAGGGGTCTTATAAGAACATAAGAACATAAGAAGAGCCCTGCTGGATCAGGCCAAAGGCCCATCTAGTCCAGCTTCCTGTGTCTCACAGCGGCCTACCAGGTGCCCCAGGAAGGCATGAGACTACAAGATGCTTGCATCCTGTTGCCACTCCCTTGCACCCGGTACCAGTAGCCCATCACCTTTGTAAGGAGGTTGCACAATCCATCATTGCCTATAGCCCACAATGGACCTTTCCTCCAGATATTTGTCCAATCCCCTCTTGAAGGCATCAAGACCAGATGCCATCACCACCTCCTGTGGCAAGGAGTTCCACAGATTAACTACCCGATGGGTAAAAAAGTACTTCCTTTTATCTGTTTTAACTCTCCCAACCCTCAGTTTTAGCGGATGCCCCCTGGTTCTGGTGTTTTGAGAGAGGGAAAAGAACATCCCTCTATCGACTCTATCCCTTCCATGCATAATTTTGTATGTCTCAATCATGTCCCCCCTCAGGCGCCTTTTTTCTAGACTGAAGAGCCCCAAACGCTGCAGTCTCTCTTCATAAGGGAGGTGCCCCAGCCCCGTAATCATTTTTGTCGCTCTCTTCTGCACCTTTTCCAACTCCACTATGTCCTTTTTAAGATGCGGCGACCAGAACTGGACACAATATTCCAGGTGTGGCCTTACCATCGATTTGTACAATGGCATGATAATATTGGCTGTTTTATTCTCAACCCCTTTTTTAATTACCCCAAGCATGGAATTGGCCTTCTTAATTGCTGACGCACACTGGGTCGATACCTTCATTGAATTGTCCACCAGCACCCCAAGATCTCTCTCCTGAGCTGTCACAGACAGCTCAGAACCCATTAGCCTATAGGTAAAGTTTTGGTTTTTGGCCCCAACGTGCATCACTTTACATTTGTCTACGTTGAAACGCATCTGCCATTTGGCTGCCCATTCCTCCAACTTGGAGAGATCATTCTGGAGCTCTTCACAATCCTTTCTGGTTTTTACCACCCGGAAAAGTTTTGTATCATCTGCAAACTTAGCCACCTCGCTGCTTATCCCTGTCTCCAGGTCATTTATGAATAAGTTGAAAAGCACGGGCCTCAAGACAGATCCCTGGGGCACTCCACTTTTCACCTCTCTCCATTGTGAAAATTGCCCATTGACCCCCACTCTCTGTTTCCTGGCCCTCAACCAATTCTGGATCCATAAGAGGACCTGCCCTCTTATTCCCTGACTGTGAAGTTTCTTCAGCAGTCTTTGGTGGGGGACCTTGTCAAATGCCTTCTGAAAATCTAGGTATATGATATCCACAGGTTCACCCACATCCACGTGCCTGTTGACCTTTTCAAAGAATTCCAAAAGGTTTGTGAGGCAAGACCTACCCTTACAGAAGCCATGCTGACTTTCCTTTAGCAGTACTTGTTCCTCTACATGTTTTAGGATTTTATCTTTGATGAGGCTTTCCACCATCTTACCCGGAACAGACGTTAGGCTGACCGGCCTGTAGTTTCCAGGGTCCCCCCTTCTCCCCTTTTTAAAGATTGGCGTGACATTGGCTATCCTCCAATCCTCTGGCACCGTGGCCGTTTGAAGGGACAAGTTGCATACTCTAGTTAAGAGGTCAGCAACTTCGTTCTTTAGTTCCTTAATTACTCTTGGGTGTATACCATCTGGGCCTGGTGACTTATTTAAATGTAGTTTATCAATTTGATCTAAAACATCTTCTTTATTAACCAGTATCTGATTTAATTCCTTCATTAGGAAGGGCTGTTCGGGCTGTGGTATCTGCCCAAGTTCTTCTGCTGTGAAGACAGATGCAAAGAATTCATTCAATTTCTCTGCAATCTCCAAGTCCCCTTTTATCTCCTCTTTCCCTCCCTCACCATCCAGCGGGCCAACCGCCTCTATGGCAGGTTTTCTGCTTCTAACATATTTGAAGAAGCTTTTATTATTCCCTTTTATGTTGCTAGCCATGCGTTCCTCAAACGCTTTCTTGGCCTCCCGTATCACCTTCTTACTTGTCTTTTGCCAGAGTTTATGTTCCTTTTTATTCTCCTCACTGGGGCAAGACTTCCATTTACGGAAAGAAGCTTCTTTGCTCTTTACAGCTTCTCTAACTTTGTTTGTCAGCCATGCAGGCACCCTCCTGGACCTTGTCGAACCCTTCTTTCTTTGCGGTATACACTTCCGCTGGGCCTCTACTACTGTTTTTTTAAACAGCCTCCATGCAGCCTGGAGGGATTGGACTCTTTTTACCTTCCCTTTCAATTTCTGTCTAACTAGTCTCCTCATCTGAGGGAAATCTGCCCTTCGAAAGTCAAGGGTTCTTGTGTCAGATTTGCTCTGCACTCTATCCTGGACATGCATGGCAAAACCAATCGCAGCATGGTCACTGTTCCCCAATGGCTCAGTAACACTTACATCCCTAACTAGGTCCCGAGTACCACACAATATTAAATCCAGAGTCACCTGTCCTCTGGTCGGCTCCATGCCTAGTTGCTCTAAGGCACAGTCATTCAGCTCGTCAAGGAATCCAGTCTCTCTTTCTTGACCAGAGCAGCAGTTGACCCAGTCAATATGAGGATAATTGAAGTCCCCCATGATTACAATCCTGCCTCTCTTGGTCACTGCTCTGATTTGTTTCCTCATTTCAAGGTCACCTTCAAGTTTTTGATCGGGAGGACGATAGCACACACACCCCCACTATTACATTGCTCTTACGGCCCGGCAGTTTAACCCACAGTGACTCCATGGTGGAGTCTGGCCCACCTTCAGTTTCTACTCTGCTGGATTCAATCCCTTCTTTGATATAGATGGCCACCCCTCCGCCAACATGCCCTTCCCTGTCCCTCCTATAGAGTTTATAGCCTGGGATGGCAGTATCCCACTGGTTCTGTGCACTCCACCAGGTTTCCGTTATGCCTACTATATCAATGTTTTCCCTAGCCACCAAACATTCCAGTTCCCCCATCTTTGCTCGGAGACTTCGAGCATTCGCATAATAACACCTATATACGGGGTTCTCTAAAGAGGGACTGTTTTTTGATCCTTTTTCCCCTCCTCTCTTTTTACTGGACAAACTGTCACTTACACTCAGCATAGAAGTTCTATTTCCTACTCCTCCATTACTCTTTGGTATTCCTCCACCCTCCTCTTCCCGTAGGGATGAGGAGTTCCGAACCGGACGCCACTCGGCTCCTGTCGGCTTTCCCCCAGGGATCAGTTTAAAAGCTGCTCTGCCACCTTTTTAATATTAAGCGCCAGCAGCCTGGTTCCATTTTGGTTCAAGTGAAGCCCATCCCTCTTGTATAGGCCTGGCTTGTCCCAGAATGTTCCCCAGTGCCTAACGAATCTAAACCCTTCCTCCCGACACCACCGTCTCATCCACGCATTGAGACTCCTGAGCTCCGCCTGCCTAGCTGGCCCTGCACGTGGAACGGGTAGCACTTCTGAGAATGCTACCTTGGGGGTCCTGGCCTTCAGCGTCCTGCCTAGCAACCTAAATTTGGCTTCCAGGACCTCCCGGCTACATTTCCCCACATCGTTGGTGCCAACATGCACCACGACCGCTACCTCCTCCCCAGCACTCCTAACCAGCCTATCTAGACGAGACGTGATGTCCGCAACCTTCGCACCAGGCAGGCAAGTCACCGTGCGGTCCACACATCCGTCGCAGACCCCCCTCTCTATATTCCTAACTATAGAATCGCCCACAACAAGGAGACCGCAACCCCCCTCCCGCCGAGGAGCATCCTTAGTGCGACTGGATGCGGGCTCGTCACTAGAAGAAGGGGCCCCCACTGGGGGATTGATTTCCTCTGTTCCAGGCTGATGTCCTCCAGCCCTGAGACTCCTTTCCCCAGCAGCTGAGGAGCTGCCCTTCTGAGGGTGGGACGAATCCTGCAAGTCCCCGGATGTCTCACCATGGACCCTCACTGCCTGCCTCTGCTTCTCCAGGTCCGCAACCAAGGCCTCTAGGGAGCAGATGCATTCCCTGAGTCCCTGGAGCTCCTTGCACCGAGGACACACCCAGGACTTATGCCCCAGAGGCATATAGTCATACATGTGGCACTCTGTGCAAAACACTGGATAGCCCCCGCCCAACTGCTGGCTACCTGGCTCCATCTCTCTGTTTATTTAGGGATGAGCTGCCCTGCTTCTCAGAGAGAGGGCAGAGTCTGGGGCCCTGGCTTCCTCGCCCTGCTGCTTAACTCGCACAGATGCGTAACTCGCTTGTTACCTGGCACTTGGTCTCGGACGAGGCACTTCGTCGCAGGACAGCACTCGCCGCTCGCGTCCCCACTCGCAAAGAAGTGCCTCGCAAAGAAGGTTCTGCTATATACAGGAAGTCTGCCTGCCTTCCTTCCTTTGCTAGAAGTCTTCCTTATATTAAGGATTGACAGGCTTGTATTTTATTCCGTGAATAGTAGGTGTCAGGCCACCTCCTCCATATAGATTGGAATTATAGCTGGAGCAAAGGGTTAAAGCTCTCTTCCCCCATCCCGCTGTCCTGATCTGGATCAGGACAAATTGACAGTCAGTTCACTGAGGGAAAGACTTGAACCTGCACCTTTAATAATTCAAGTCCAGTATTCTAATCACTACACCATGCTAGCTTTCTAATGTCTGGTGCAAAGGAACAAAGCCCACTAGCTGATTGTAGGTGCCTCTTTGAAGGTGCCTACAACCTCACAGGGTCTCCGAAAGGCCAGCAGTTCCCCTTAGGTGGCAGGTACCTTCAAAGAGGCACCCCCACCAGCCCGCACCCCTTTAAACTGGCAGGGAGAAATTTCTGTTCCAGTCCCTCCGCCAGTTTAAAGTGCTGTGATCTAGTCGGGAGTGCCTCTGCTTGCCACCTCAGGGGGTATCTGCTGGTCTTGTAGAGTCCCCCTGGGGTGGCAGGCACCTTGAAACAGCAATCCCCAAGCAGTGGGCAGCCCTTGAAACTGGCTGGCAGACGCAAACAGAAGCTTCTCCCCACCATTTCAAAGGGGTGCATGCTGCTTGGGGGTCCCCTCTTTGAAGGTGTTTGCCTCCTCAGAGGGGCTCAGCTGGCCTTGCAGAGATCTCCTGGGATGGAGGTCTTCACCTTCAAAGATGGATCCCCCCCCCAACCAGATCGCAGCTTTTGAAACCAGTGGGAGAGGCTTCTGATCACATCTTCCACTGGTTTCAAAGGCTGTGATCTGGTCAGGGTGCCTCTTTGAATTAAACGTGGGCTGCTGAGTGGCCCGAGTTGTGAGTCAGTGGTCGAGTCTTTGAGTGTTGAGTATCTTTGGCACTCAAGTGTCACAAGAGTCAGGCCAAAAAGTGAAAACATGAGTCCTGACTCAAGTCCCAACCCTTTTTCTTTCCATCTCTGACTGCTGCATCCTGCAGGGGAAGGGGACAGTTGTGGAGGTCTCCTTTGGATAAAGGAAAATTTGTCCCTAAATTGCTAAATATCTGGCACATGGACCCATGCTGCAGGATCAGGGTGTGCAGGATCAGGGAAGAGGCTGTGGATGTGGCAGCCGTAGCTGCCATTGAACCTTCCCTTCACCCCTGTTCCACTCTCCTTACCTTCAGTGGCAGCAGGGCTGGCTCTAGGAGCGGTGGGGTCCAATGTGGGGCATTCCCACGGGGCCCCCACTCACCAAGAACAGTGTTTGTGGGGTCACACATGGCACCTGGAAATAGTAGCTGGTGACATGATGACATCACCTCCAACTGCTTCCAGGAGGCCCATTTTGGGCCGTTCGGAGTCAGGGGCAGGTGGGAGGGCCCAAAGTAAAGCTGCTCTGCTCACCCCACTGACTTGCAACCCATAAAGATCCTGGCTGCAGCAACAGGCAGTAAGCTCACTGAGCTAGTGCAGGGGCCCCCAAAGTACAGGGCCAAATGTGACAACATTGGTCACATTGACTTAAGGCTGGTCCTGAGTGGCACACAGCTCAGATCTGATTATGTTGGCCAAAAGGCTCTGGCCAGGTATGGGAACTTGAGTCAGATAACCTGAGTCCAAGTTGCAAAAACATGTGTTTTTTGCTGACTCATGCAGACTTGAGTCATGTGTGTAAAGGTGATTTTGGGGGCGCAGATTCAAAAAGCCCATAGGGAGGCTAGCGCCTCTCCTCGTGCGAGGGCACAAATGTGCCCTTTTGCCAGGGAGGCTCCAGCCTCCCTGATAGCTGTGTTGGATACTGCACATGTGGAGTTGTTGCCTCACAGTCCATTTGGGTCAGAGAAAGCTGCTTCCTGTGCAGGTGGTTAGAAGTGGATAAATCTTACAGTGTTTATCCCTCTCTTACTGGTAGTTTGCCATTTCTGTGTTTATCTATACTGTATTTTGGAAATGCTCTAGAACTGTGGTTCTCACATTTTTTTTAGCACCAGGACCCACTTTTTAGAATGACAATCTGCCTGTGCCCCACCAGATGTGATGTCATGTCCAGATGTGCCATCATTGTGATGCCAGAGCCTGCTGCTTTCCTGAGAATGCGGCAATGTTGGGCTATTTCTCCAAGAGCAAAGTGAATCAGAGGGAAAAAAAAGCCTATTTACAACCTTGACACAGTCAAAACAACCACGCAGCCCTCCCACTTTCCAGCATCCCATCTTCCCATATTTTCAATATGGCAGCTCTAGGTGCTTCAGACCCACCTGAAATTAAGTCGCGACCCACTGCTGGGCTCCAACCTAGTTTGGGAAACACTGCTCTAGTCTAGATCACACAACTAGCCAATAAAATTTTCTGAGACATTCCTTCTCCGGCACAACCAACCAAGAACCTCATGGCATCTTAAAGACTAACACAGTTTCAATATTGTCCTGTGCACTGTGTTCAGTGGGGTTTATTCCCAGGAAAGTGTTATAGGATTGCATCCTTTATCTTGATACTACCTTTCATAGGCCAGAAAACACTTATTTCTCTGTAAATACAGAATGCCAAGTCTGAAAAGACACAGAGTTTCAGAATATCTAAGCTGTAGATCTTGTGTTTTTTATGCCACTGTTTGTGAGATGTATTTAAATGCCTTAAATTCCAGCTGTTATTTTGTTATTGTTGCTTATATTATAGACAGATGGCAGCCATCAAGGTTGCTGAATGCTGCACCATCTTGTATACAGTCTTGTATTTCTACAAACTGCTGCTAACCACCCCACTGATTTGTTCATTCTTTCGTTCTTTTTTATGCCTGTAAGATCCCGCCTTCTCACCCAGCTGGTCTTCTTTTCAGATCATCTCCTTAATTAATTCATTAGGAGTCAAATACTAGCACATCATGTTGGCAGGACTAGCAACATCATTGTTGCAGAAACAAAAAGGAATCAAGCTTTTGAATATTTAGCCAGAGCTAGATATATAATGCATACAGACCAAGACAAACGTGCTTGTTAAGGGCTGAATCGCCTTTGTGTATCCAGTCCTTCCTGATTGGTAGGTAGTGTGATGATGACAGAGACCCCTTTTTCTCTTAGAGCGTGTGCAAATGGTATTGCAGCTTGTTTATTTCCAGAAATAACTTGTTCATGGCCTGCTTATGTGAGCAATGTGATGCATGGCCAAGTGGGATCTGGTCCACAAAAGCTTGTGCCTTAGGCAATTTTGTTAGTCTTTTAGTGTCAGAAACACCCCATTTGTTGTCTATGCAGGAGAAGACTCGATTCCCCAGAATTGTACTGCTAATTCTGCACCTAGTAGAATCACAGGATGCCACTACCCAATGACTTCTGAAAAATAATCAACACTAGTTTAACAACCACCCCACCAAGGTTCCTCCCCCCACCCCAAAAAAATCAGATTGCTGAAGCAAAGAAAGCTTGGTGGGCAGGAGCGAGGGAAACCAGGAGTGGATTTGTGTGTGAGTGGACTGTGGCCTCAGTTCTGGTGCTGAAAACAAACACCTGGGCTGAAATGTTTCCCTGAAATTTGATCTAGAACAAATTGGTTCTGCTGTTTGCACCAGACTTCAGAATTAGTCCATTTTTAGGATCATTGCAGGGAAAATGAGTTTAAGGGTAACTTCCCTGCCTTGCTTGGAACAGACACCCCAGAAACAGCTAAAACAGAATGTTTTATGATGGGTTGGGTTTTTTTGCCATTTTAAAAACATTTTTTTTCCTTTTAAGTGAGATGCTATGTAAAACTCTGATTATAATAAATTCAGTTGGATACCTTGGATTTTTTGAGCCATGCTTATCTATGGCATTGCTCTGGCTTCTGCGATACCCAGATAATCTTGGGGTTCTTTTTATAAGAATTGTAATGAAGCGTGCTGGCTGCCAATAAATGGGTAGATAGCAGCAGTCTGATAAACCTGTTAGAAGTGTAGACCCTCTGGGGTCAGCTAAACAGGTATGCTGCACAAGCTGGATAGAAATACTGCCCTTCACAGCGGATCTGTTACATGAAACAGCAGCTGACAAATCTATTCTAGAAGTTTTGGATCTTTAAAGAGAGAATTTAACAAGCAAGTCAGAGTCTGTCCCATCTACTGTCCTACTCTTTAGTAAGAACCCAAAAGGAATGCTGTTACCGTAATCGTGATGCGGACAGAACACGCACAGACGTAGAGTGAGGTTCAGAAGAAGCTTTACTCAGCCTGAGGTCCACCTGCCCCCAACAAGGCAGAATGGCCCCGAACAAACCTATGCACCAAGAATATATACTGTACTATGGGCATCATCTGTGCAAATGTAGTAATCACTGCCAACGTAGCATTTGTTCCAGAAGCGAGAACAGTGCGCATCCACTTAAGCTGCTACATTCCTTACGCATGTACTTGTGCCTCAACTTTCTGCCTGATCAAGGGCGTACATTCTTATCTAGGGCGTACATCCTTATCTCCCTGTAACAGGCACAATTGAAAATTCTCTTTTGCATTTTCTTTTTCTTACTCATCTCCCAACAATGCCTACTTATGAACAGAACCACTAGCAGGGTAAACTCAGCCTACCCACCTGCAATGAAGTCCATCCCAGAGCTTCAAGTAAATCTGCTGAAGGGAGGAATTATGCTTCAAGCAGGACACTTGAGGGTCCAGGAAGATCCTCCCCTTCCTGAGATGGTCCCATAAGGTGCTGGTCCCTTTTTGGTGCACAAAATATACTATGACCTGATGCCCACCACAATTTCGCCTTCTCTCCCGCAGTGTGCAAAGAGTGTCAAGATGGAACAACCTCCCAGCTTTGCCCCACCATGTCCTCCCCCTCCCTCAGGAAGTCAGGCAACGATAGCTTCTCCCACCGTTCCCTCTCTTGACCCTCTCATGAGTTCTTTCAGCTAGCCAGCCAAGAGTACCACATGTGGTTGTGGTGGGCTAAAAAAGGGAGCTTGGCTGAGAGAGTGAACAAGAAGCAAGGGAGAAGCAGCCAGTCAGAGAAGATACTGAGGTGTACAAGAGGCAAACAGCCTGCAGCTTGAGGTCATTGCTTTACTGCACCAGCTCATAAACAGCTAACCCGGCTGCCCAGCCACCAGTTCCATTTATTTATTTCTTTATCTTGAGATCATATGTGCTACTTCACAGACCAGACTTGGCTATTTTTGCACTAGTCTTTGAGGTTGTGAACTCCACACCTGTGAGAGCATTCTGGAAGGAATGATGAATTAGACTCAAAATACTTTGCTGGGGATTAAAATAAATGATAAGGACATTTAAAAAATAAGAAGTATTAAAGAAAAGAATAAGAGGCTGGCTAAGAGACAATTTTTTATTTGAGCAATTAATATTTTGTAGATGATATAAAATTAAGATGTATTACTCCACGCTTGCTTTATATATTTTAAATTTATTTGTTTATATATTTGTTGATTGGTTGATTTTAGTTGTTTTAATAAAAAGAGAACATTCTGGAAGGAGGAGGAATAAGAGGGGGGGGGGAAATCTGCCTGATGCACGTATGTCTCAAAGTCTGATAATGCTGAATTACTATTTTTTACTTGGTGTACTTTTCTTTCAAGTCAAAATTCAACTAGGACACTTCGCTGAATAAATGTGGGCTCGCAGCTGCAATAACAGCTAACACTGACAGGCGAGTTCATTTCTAAAGTAAAATCTCCACAGGTTGTGTAGCTGCCGGGAAGAAGGCAGAAGTGCCTTGGTCTCAATATTTCTGTTAATTTAATCCAGTTTCTGAAGGAACCCCTCTGTCTATTTTCTCCTCCCTTTTGACTTTCTCTCAGAGTTTACATTTCCATGATGAGTCCTAATGAGGTTGCTGTCATGGAGCTCCCTACTAAAGTCCCTGAACAGCCAGTATTTCCACTTCCTTTGTACATAGTTCTGCTACACTCCCAATAGAATGAACCAGTCACACATTCCTACCATTGACACTAAATATCTCCAGGCAAATGAGTAAGCAAATGCTTCTCTGGCTGCCAAAAGAGAAATTCCAATCATAAAATGACAATAGAGAAGAGGAAGCCCATCATTATTCCTATCAACATTTCTCACATTTCTCCTGCTATATTCACAACAATGGAAATTTGGTTCAGCTGCCTGGAATGTTATGCTTACAGTGGAAGGCCACACCATTCATTGTCACCTATCACACCGGAGCTCTTTTTCTTGCTATTATTCCATTGATGATTCCTATTAACCACAGGACTCTAAGCCTGCACATTACCAAGCTGGGAGCTGCTTCTCCGATGCAAAGTGGAATCAATTGAGGCAATTTGTTGGGGAGGCAAAGTAGGCAGGAGAACAAGTGCTTCAACCTTCCCTTTTCTACGTCTTCTCCCTTTCAATTCCTTTTTATGCCACACCTCCCACCAAGTGAAGTTTCAGACCCGGGTGTGTAAAAGAAACACAGACTTCAAACCCCAATCCCATTGGTTAAGGGGAACTGTCACTACCCAATGCTTCTTTCTTGAAAACTGTTCTGCAGAGGAGAAGGGGGACCCCAGCTTGGGTCACTTAGCCTCACTAATGGCCCAAACCTGTGGGCATACTGCACCATCAGAACTTGCATTCTGGCAGCACGGCTTGCTTTAGGACAGTCACAAAAGATGGCATGCCATTCAGGCAGCTGGACCACCACTACAAGTGGCAGTGCATCAATGGCCTGGTGCAAAAGAGCACCAGTGCCAGTAAGTCGGAATGGTGCAGAGACCAGGGTGATGAGAGGGTATCAAGGTCAGGAAGGAGGCGGTACTGGCAGTAACAGTGCCATTGATGTCCTATCCCCCTTCCAGTCTTCAATTTGCCTTTGTGGGTCTACTTGGACTTATGACTCTCTGACCGAGGTCCACATAGATCCATTTGGGCAGTGGAGGCTTCCTCCTGGACAAAAGACAAATGTTCCCTTACCCCGAGATGACCTCTGGGACTGCTTCCCTCCTTGCAGGATACAACATTTGTTGTGGTGGCTCAGCTACATCAGAGGAAGAGGTTAGGTGGGATTGGACAGTCCATAACATAGCTCTGACCTTAATAGGGAAAATAGGTTCTAGCTAAGGAATAGAACCCAAAATATTTAGCAACATCAGTGTAACAATTACAAGTTATTGTACAAAGCCTCTAAAAATCCAATTAGCTAAAAGTGTTGCAACCTAGGAGGCTCCTAACCCACAAGACTCCTCCCAGTACTCAAACCCCTCTCTGGGAACTGGCTGATAGGAATCTAGGAGGAAAACAAGAGAAACCTTGCACAGCTGATTTTCCTCTGGCTGCACAGGACTACTGCTAGCTTGTCTCCTGTACTGTAGCGCCCCAATACGGCTAACATTCTTTTTTATATTAACTCCAATGAGATCAACCACCCTCACCTGAACCTTTTTACACACAAGGGGGGCTCTCGCTCGCTCTCGCTCTCTCCTATCAATACAGGAAAGAATAGCCTTTTTACCCTTGAGGAGCCCAATCCCTTTCCACTATCAATACAAGAAAGAATAGAACCTACATGAAACAACAGTTTCAAGACAAAGTGTCTGGAAGAAAACAGCAGTTGTCTGACCTCCATTGAGCATGAATGACATGCATGCTGGTCACCTACCAACTGATTGTCAAGTTCTGTATTGCCTGTGGTTTCCCTTTCCTGGTTTCAACCACAGTACATCCCAGAGGCATAGCTAAAGAAGTGTAGGGGTGCAAGTGCACCGGGCAACAAGCTTTAGGGGGTAGCAAACTGAGCTTAACATTAGTGGCCAAAATTGTGAAAACCTTGGTATGTATGAATAATACCATCATGCTATATATCATTGGAAAGGTAATTTAATGCAAAAATGCAATGAAACAAATCAAAGTGTAATATCTTTACTCTATCAAAGTTATTGCCAAAAACCCAGAAAAAATGAAAATACAATTGTGACATCACTTCCTGTTGTTACATCACTTCTGGGGCAACATTTTGTCCTCTGCATTGGGCTATACTTTCATTAGCTACGCCCCTTAGTTATCCTGAGTGCCAACAAGCCACCCAACAATTGATTAATAGGGAACCTCCCTGCTCTGAAGCAGGAAGGGGAGCCAAAGGAAGGAGGTGTAGTGGAGAGGGTTGAAGCCTCCATTTGCCTGAATATCCGAAGGTCGCCAGTTCGGGATCACCGGAAGTCTCCGTGAGCAGCAGACCTTGTAAACTGCGACTGATAGAGCTGAGCTACAGCTGCCTGTGAGAGGGAAGTTGTGCTGGGCCAGCTGCTTCTTTGGTGGGAGCAGAGAAGCTGCTTATCAGCCAGCAGGAAGGCAAATTGTGTGGCCAGAAAGAAGACTACACCATGAAAGTACCATCTGTATGTAATGTTGTTCTTGAAAGATAGAACTTCCTTGTAATTTGTAAAAACCTTTGTGTTTATGAATAAAGCCTGCCTATGTAAACCGCCTTGAGTTAAAGTCAGAGGAGCAATCTAATGACCTAAGAAAGGCGGGATATATATTTAAAAAAGTTTTTGAAATGAGATTTCTTGGGGATAATGAGGCTTGTGCAGGTGAACATTCCATTGGAAAGCATCCCTTTCTGAAAGTTTAGGATGCCATTGACCTGAATGCCTTCCTTTCATTCATCGCATCAATATAATGATTAGGGCTGTAAGCTTGAATTGCTTTAATTGGTAGTTCAATCAGCCAAAGCTTTAGTAGCTTAATCAGTGAGTGCTGATTTTAATCAGTAGGGTAGAGACTTAAAGGAATACTTGTTTGTTTAGGCTCTTTTTTGTCCTGTTTGGCTGATAGAAATATTAAAGACAGACTTTCCTTCTAACCATGGGGGCAAGCAAATTATAAATTATCTCCAGTGTTGTTTCAGTATCTGCAAAAAGACCCCTTTGCATGAAGCTTTCTAGCTGGCCTCCCGGAGCCCAATTCATCCTGAGGCACAATGTCGCAGGCCTGAAGGAAGTCACCATCTCCCAGGACTGCCGTGGTCCAGAGGGCTCCTAACCATAATGACCTGGAATCAGGCCCAGATCGGCAGCAGACGGGAAGGCCACTAAGGGCTCTCCCCACTGGACCCCCTGCAACACCCTTAGGGCCCTCAACTTCTCAAGCCAACTTCTTAAGCCGAATAAAAAAATGTCCTTTTAAGTAATTTGGGATTCAAGGAAGCTGATTTTTGCTAGCATTTTGTTAGAATCAATATCTGGCTTCAGCTATCATCGTCAGACCAGGCTGAGAAAGGGCAGAGCTTGAAGATTTTTAAACCCTCAGCTGGGAGCTAACTAATTTCTGGTACACTATGTCTGCCTAGTTCAACTCCAAAAGCTGTAAGACTTCCAGTTCTGAGTCTCTCAGGTCCCTCCAAGGCTTTGGATTTCAGACCTATTGGCTGTTCTGCTCAGACTGCAACCATGTTCTTCCTCATCACTGAGCCAGAACTCAAACCATGACAGATTTAGGCCGTTGGATTTCCACTGGTGTGTTACAACCTGAGCAAGTTGCGTGAGCAATGCAATGAGATCTCCATGGCAGAACAAGGAACACAGGAGCTCCCTGTGTGCTTGGGCGTGATGGAAGGAATGGAACCCATCCCTTTGCCTAGACAGACAGGTTTGATTATCCCAATTGGCAAGGGAGGCTGATTGCTAAGAAGAAAAGTCTAGAGGAATCTTCATCGACATGTGGCAGGGGATAATGAAGTTCCAAAGGATGAGCTTGCCAGCAGCTCTTTGGGCTGCTAAACTTGTGCAGGAGCTTCTGGGGAATTAGAAGTCTCTACAAACAAGCAAAATCTGCAAATTAGAGAAAAAAGAATGCCCTGTTTCATCTTTTCTTTATCTTATGTCACAGCATAATCTCATGTCAGCATGTTTATGTCAAAGCACAAGATAACTCCTGCAGCAAATTCATTATGATTGAACAAATGTGTGTGTGGGAGGGGGGATTAGAATGTGAAGGTAGGCCATAAGTGCTAGTACTGCTTTCCAGAGAATTATTTGAACAAACTTTGGAAAATGTTGCTTTGCATGCATCAGTTCCACCCATTGGCATTCTTCTCAGTGTTGGCATTCCTCTTTCCTGATGTTGCTACCATTTTTGCCCTTGATGTAAAAAAAACAGCTGCATAATTCAGCTATGTCACAGGAACAGTTCTTAAAATTAAATGGGGGTATAAAGTCATGATTTAAAACAACAACAAAAAATGGGTTGTTACAAGCAGCCAGTTAAACCTGCTGCAAATTCACGAGGGCATAAATTGTGCCCAAGATTATTATTATTGAACCAATTTCATAACTTCCAGTTGATCTCCAGCTCAGAAGAGATGCCAAAAGGTGATTTAAGGTCAGCACAAGAGTAGATGTAAACCATGATGCAATAAAGCATTTGGGTGATTCTTCAGTAAAAAACATACAACATGCCCATAAAATCAAAATTCTTCAGGATGAATTATGGAAATTGGGGGAAAATTGCACAGTGGAAAAGGCTTTTTAAAAATGAAAGCTGTGCTTTTTGTGCATCTGCTCAGTCTCCAAGAGTCCATATGAGGCAGCTGCACTTAATGCTTGGCAATATCATCAGTCATGTTGATTTTCTGAGCCAGCGACAATAAACGCAAGGCTGTAGAAGTAATACATCATACTTAGTCAATGACACTTTCCCACATACTTTTGGGCACTAAATATAGTATAATTCGTGGCATGGTAAGGCAGAGAAGCAAAACCACAATATTGCTATCATTCAGGAGCTCAGAAAAGCTGTACCAACCTTACTACATTGGCATTTAGCAACAACAGTAGCCATTTCAAGGAGCATTTCACAACTCATTCCAAACTAGCCACTTTCCTGTTCTCCTCCAAACCCCTATATCAATCAATCAATCAATCAATCAATCAATCAATCAGCCAACAGTATTTATATATCGCTTTTCAACACAAAGTTCACAAAGGGGTTTACAGACAAATAATAATAAAGTTAAAAGGTTTTGTTGCCCTCTTGGAAAAACCTGAGCGATGACCACTAAACAGGATACTAGACTATGCAAACCCTCCATTTGAATCCAAATATGTGCACAACAAGCGTAGACTCGTACGCACCTACTGCAAATGCAGAGCATTAATGGCAGAAAAACCAGGGTATACATTGAACTTAGAGCCGGCATATCCATATGGCCAGCTGACGTAGGGTGCATCAGTGATAGATTGTGAGGGCTCCGAGGGGGTGGCAAATTAGGGGTGCATCACCCTGTACCTCCTGCTGCCACTGCCGCCTCTCTCCAATCCACCACTGATGCAAGCTACAATGATTTGCTTCCCACTTGCTCAAGTGAGAAGCAGATCATGCCCATCCTTATCATGCTCTTTGGGTGCTATCATCCAATGCACTTCTGGGACAGCTCAAATGAAGAAGCTCCTTTATTTGGGCTGTCCTTGTAAATAACATTGGAAGTCCCACGTCTCCAGGTTTGACAACAGAACATGAAGAACACCTTAAGGGGGTTGGGGCTTTTATAGTTTTGCAGAGGCACCAGGCTCCAGATAGCATCAGGCAACATTCCAGGTGGCTTCACCTTGTGTATGTGCAGTTTGCCACTGAGCAAAGGCATCCATGCAAGCGTCTATCCACACATTTTCCTTGCTGGATTTTTGGTTAAATGTTAATTATTTTTTAACAGAATTTAGCCAGTGATGGGCAAGACAATTTTCTTACTTGCTTGCTTTGATTACCCTGCTAGCTTTTTGCAGTACAAAACTACCCTTGGCCCAGGAAATTCTTAAAAAGTAGGTATCTTACTCTGACAAAATGCCTTCTGTGGAAGAACTTTGAGACTTTGTTTCTGAAGACTGATTGCTTTGATTTTCAGAGAGTCCCTATGGATGCAGAAGAGACTAGCCCAAGAAATAGACATGACACTTCTCTGCAAATATAGAAACCCTAATGACTCTTCCAAATAATGAGCTCGGGGAATATTATAGTGTCACAGCATTGCAAAGGGAGGAAATACGGATGTCATTTACATCTGTAAGTGACAACTTAAAGTCTCTGCAGAGTGCAGCTTTTATCATGAGGTGTCAGCTTGAGACTTTTCTCAACTGACAGCAGTTTTAATAGCCTCTTGAGCTTCAGCCAGAAGCGTCTGGCCCAGTTAGCAAGTGTGAAGGAACTAGAAAGGGAGGGTGCCTTTTTTTGCTTTGAACTGAATGGTTCTTAAGAAGCACACACCATTTCAGAGTATGAAGTATGTTTTTAGAAATCTCATTCTTAGATAATTATATCAATGGTAAGCTATCCGACAGAAAAATTTGTAGAATATATAATGTAGGCAACCCAGAATATTGAGGATGTGTGTGTGACCGAGCAAACATCTTTCACAGAAGATGGACTAACTTAAAGATCAACGATAATTGTAGATTATCTTCAAATAATGAAGAGAACTCTTCAAATTATGAAGAACTCGGCATGCTCCTCAGTTATCTCAAATATCTCATTAAAAAGCTGCATTATAAACTCTTTGAATGTAGGTTGTTTCCTGCAGAAATGTAACTTCAAAACAAATATCCTCACAAGTTCTCCCCATCCATGAAGAAACTTTAATAAACTGGAATGCCACAAAATTAATTTAATTAATTCAATTAGTTCCCATCAGGCAACATCTATCCAGAAATAATTATTTTTTAGGAATTGCATGGTCTACTTTTAAAATACTGGGTTAATTTGCACCCACTAAATAGCCTTGGGATATACTTGCTTTGACTCTTCCATATATGTGTGGGTATTCATATTTGGCTGTTAACAGTTATTGCCCTTAAAAAAACTGTATTACAAGAATATTCAATAACAGACCGCTGGTGTAGTCTACAGCGATTGCCCCCTTCTTGAATCCTCACACAACTCTGCATTTCTCATCTGACACCAGCTGTGAGGTGCTTTTAAGTTAAAGGAAGTGGTAGTGCCCCCCAGTCATCTCCATAATGAGGATGTCATGAATGCTAATCGATGGAATGCAGTATACCAGAGAATGCAGAATTCCTTGGAGGAACGCTGGCTCTCGAAGGGGTAATAACATTAACTTTAATGTAGCATAATTAAAAAGAGGCAAGTACAGATAAAGCCATTCATCACTGGCCTACTTTTCTGACAAACCCTTAGATGAAACAAAAGGATGGATTCACAAGGCTGTACTCTCTCTCAGCAGGGAATTTATATATGCATCCACAAGGATCTTTTCTCTCATAAAGGAGCTGCAATATACATTTGTCATCTCCCTTGAAGTGACAGCAATAGTGTTTGTCACAAATTTGACTGAAAACAGAGCTGTTCATCTATATACACAGGCATATACTGTACCCCCAGGGTCAAGGAGAGCCTCTGAAAAAGAAATGGCTTGGCTGGTTCCTCCTTCACTATGCCATCAATGCCTGGATGGTGAGTGTGTGGCTGCCACCACACACTCCTCTCGGCCATACAGAAAGTGACAGGGAATGAAGCAACAGAGAACAGTCAGACAGAAAGCCTGACACTTTGTGTTGAAAAGCCCTGATTTCCACCTCTTTGTACACTTGTATTTGACCTCCTGGTCCCCTAAAGAGACTCCTGTGATGAGTCAGCGGCCTGGAAGGCTGAGACATTGGAAGCAGCAGCCATTTTTGCTGTATTGTTTACCATCCCCTTTATCCCCCCACTGACTGTGAACAAAAAAATTGCTTTGAGCCAGCTCATAGGATGGTGAAGGCCACCTGATTCCCTGGAGCAGGAGAGTCAAAGGGCTCAGGTGACCCTCCCCCAATAATCCAACACGTAAATCTAGGTATGCCCAGAAATTACGCAAAGGAAAATAAGGAAAGCCCCACTGTGTATGTGCTGGGCAGCCCAATCCTAAACTGTGCTGGATCAGACAGTCCAGTGGGCCTGTGCTGTATCCAGTGCAACTTGGGAGGCACCAGGAGCCTCCCCTACGGGTTCCTTGGAAGTTGCACAGCCCAAATCCGAATAATGCACAGCCCAAATAATGGTCGCATTTCAGATCAGTACCCTGTCCTGGACCGGCACACCCCTGCTCAGTTCTGACCCCCCCCCCCCGCCCAGACCCACCCCTGCCCTCCCAGAACCGCCCCTACGCCAGCCAAGTTTGGCTGGCACAGAGGCAGCTCTCCACCCACGCTCAGCCTGGGAGCTCTAGTGCCAACACAGAGGTGCTGGTCAGTGCCCCCACGTTGGCGCTAGTGGCGTAGCGCCGACAAAACGACTTTTTGTTGGCACTATGTCGAGTGCAGGATTGCGCCCTTGATCTCGTTTCCAGAGCCACTGTATGTTTAATGTTAATTGAAGAATGTTAAGGAAATCCATATTTAAAAAATCTGCCATGATTGTCTCTGTGCTTTTGCACTCATTGAGCAGATCTTGAGAAGGCAAGAACAGTCTCATCACATTGCACCAGGTTGTAAGCTAGAAAGCTAAAAAATTATTTTAAGGGCACAACCCTGACCAACTTTGCAGCACTGGGGTAAGAGCAATGCAGCTCCAAGATCAGGAAACAAACATTCCCTTAGCTTGAGGAGGTGGAGGTGCATCCCAGCTGGAGGATGCAGCACATGCCCCATTGGCCCAGCTATGTCAGTACAGTGCTGGAAAGTGGGTTAGGATTTGCTCCTTAAAAATATTTTAAGGATGCCCACAGGTGCCTTCCAAGTTACAGGCCTGAAGACACCTTTATGTGCCTCCCTATTCTGCCTCTACAGGGAGAATAGCTGTGCAAGTGTGCCATAAATCTTTCCCCGAATAAGAGACACTCCAAGGTCCCTTTTCATATGTATCATTCCAGATGAGTCATCGCTTAATCCTAAGAAGCCCTTGGAGCTAAATTTTCTCTATCAATTCTGAACCAGAATTTCAAGCAGAAAATAAAATTACAGCTTGTCACTTCTCATTCCATCAGGGAGTCCTGACAGATAAAAGAGGAGAGCGTTCGGTAAAAGGATAACAGTGATTAAAAAAGTACGGGGGGGCCTTTAAATTATAAATTGTTATGTGGGGGAAATCATTGAAATGTCTGCAAAATGCCATCTGTTTAGCTCAGGCTGGAAATGCTCGTTTTTCTAAAAATATGGATTCATCAAAACAATCATCTCTACTAGTTATCATATCTTTTAATAACTGCATTATATAACATTTTGGGTTGACTCCCAGCAGTACACAAAATTCTTTCTCTGTGGGGAGGGGACAAAGTTGTAACCCTGAACTGTGCAATCCTGTACAGGTTTGCTTAGAAGTAAGTCCCATGGTGTTCAGTGGGGCTTTTTCTCAGGTAAGTATGCATAGGATTGCAGCCTTAACACTGCAAGTGTTCTTTTTCCCCTCAGTTGGTAGACACCAAGCACTCTATGGATGTGGAAAGACAACATTTTTTCCCAGAGATTGAAGGTGGCTTAGAAGAGGAACTGCTGCCTACAGTATGAACGCTTATCCCACTTTCATTTCTGGTGAACAGAAATGTCTACTGCCTCAAAAACCTGCCAAACCTGTTTGATCCGAAGCAACTGTGGAGCAAAAGAAATGTATACAGCATGGAAACCACTTTTGAGCTGCTTACAAACTTTGAGCAAATCCACACAAGGCATTTTTAGAAGACTAAGGGCCCAATCCTATGTGGCCCAGCGCTGGCACTGGTGTCGCAAAAGTGCCATAAGACACTTCTACCACTGGTGGTAAGGGCTTACCACTGGCGCTGGCCCAATTCCAAGAGGACCCCATACAAAGCCAGGGGGCAATAAGTCTCACTGTCACAGGTGGTGAGCTACTTCAGGACAGGGGAAGACTAGAAGTGAGTGGAGGAAGGGGTGGCTCAAGGGTGAGACTGGCGGTGACTTCCACCGATGGATCCTATCCCTCCATGTTGGGCCCCACAGCCCAACACAATGGTCCTCAAGTTTACATTGGCAAAATAGCCAGCAAAGACTTGAGGAGGCCCATTAGTGGCCTAGCAACCTTCCCTGGGGGAAGGAGATGAACATCCCCTTCTCCCAAGGAGGCTCCAATGGCTGCCCAACTCCCATAGGATGCAACAGTGGCCATTTTGGCACTGCTGCTCCTACAGGGGCCAGGCACCTTAGGATTGGGCTGCCTGGCTACTCAGAAAGTGCTTGTTAACAAATACCAGCGGTACAGATACTACTGGTGGAACTTCAGGGTATGGCAGCTGTTATTTGACCTCACTCCACAGAGACTGCATGACTCAGAGTCTTCCTGGCCTGAGCCCAATGGCTGGGGCAACCGAGTACTAGCAGCAAACTGTGACTGTGTGGCATCTCTTTAAAGGTTGGGCAAGAGCTGGGCAAGGAGGATGCAAGGAGGATGCAAGGACTGGGTTGGGCAAGGAGGGTGCAGAACAGAAGAGAAACCAAGAAGCAGCAGCAACCAAAGAAGTCTCCTCCTTACTGCAGGGAGGGCTATAGAGTAAATCACTGACTTTGGAACATGGAAGCTATTTCTGGTGGGAATGGGAAGATGGGACTTGGAAAAAATGGTACTTGCAAAAAGGAGGCATACCGAAAAGTGGTACTTGTCAAGAAAAAAAAGTGAAAAACTTTTTCTGATCTAGAAGCACCCTTCACAGTGGTCAAGCCAAAGATCTTTTTCCTTGGCAGGGTTGAGATATGGGAGAAAAAATAGTTCTGCAAGCTGGCAACAGAAGCCAGCTGTGCACAGCACTGATGTCACCAAAAAACCTCCCTACCAGTCCCGAGAACAGCATTGCGCTTCATTTTTTTTAATTAATGGTGCAACAAATGCATAAAAGTGTGAACGTTCATGCAACACTTTAAAAATAAAAAAGCGGCCAGCCCACTCAAGGCATGGCAGGGGAATAAGATTGATGCGCTGCAGCTGAAGAAGTAGCCCGGAGCTCCGTTTTTGTAGCTCATGTTTGACTGACATCTTCTCCCTGTTTAGGGCTGAATCAGATGTGCATCCAAATAGGCTTTCAGGAGACTTACTTGTTATCAGAACTGCCTCACTGAAAAGAGCTGCAAGAGGCAATCCTCATGAGGACCATGGCACAGGGCAAGTGGGGTTGCCTTTTCTCCTTGTGCCCATTTTCCCACCCAAAATCACCTCTCCTTGGCCATTTGCCCATTTGGAAGATATTTGGGAAGCCTTTGATGTTGTCTATGGATATGTCGTGTGTGTGTGTGTGTGTGTGTGTGTGTGTGTGTGTGTGTGTGTGTGAGAGAGAGAGAGAGAGAGAGAGAGAGATTATTTAACCCATGGTAAATAAACACAAGGTAAAAAAAGGTAAATAAACAAGATTGCCACCCTTCCTATACATACATACCTGGAACTAAATTCTATTGAATTCAATGGGAGTTGATTCTGAGGAGCTATGTCTAGGATTGCACTGTAAACTAAACTGGAGTTAGGCTGGCATAAACTAAGCCAGAAAAGTTTGGCCAGCACAAGGGCCACCATAAAGCATTTTTGGACCACTCTCGGAGTCAGGGAGGATGGAGCACGTCTGTGCGCTGGCCTCTTCTGACTCTGAGAGTGGTCCAAACATACTTTACAGTATCCCTTGTACT
This sequence comes from Lerista edwardsae, assembly GCA_029204185.1. NCBI lineage: Eukaryota > Metazoa > Chordata > Lepidosauria > Squamata > Scincidae > Lerista > Lerista edwardsae. Next base: position 3,107,733 of record JAJKFI010000086.1, read on the forward strand.
AGCCAAACTTTGCTGGCTTAGTTTATGCCGGCCTAACTCAGTTTAGGATTGCGCCCTGAGTCTCCCAATCCCCAACATAAAGTATTGCATGGAACAACACAGGGTGCTTCTTCCACCTTGACCTGTATAAATAGTTGAGCATAGGCTGACCTTCCTCTCTCCCAGATCCTATATAGATAGAAACTGGCAGAGAGCAACATGGACTAGAGCCCTGTACCCTGTGCAGATTAAACATGAAACACACGTTGCCCCCCTAAACCTGAGGGCAGCATAATGTGGCCCAGCCCAATAACACACTGAGTGGAAGGTGCAGAAACAGCTATTTATTGCAGTGCCAAGGAAGGTGTTGGGAAATGAGTAAGAAAAAGAAAATGCAAAAGAGAATTTTCAA
>JAJKFI010000086.1:3118123-3219617 GCA_029204185.1 Lerista edwardsae
GCACGGGCACTTTAAAGTGCCCGCGCGTCCCGGCAGACAGGGCGGGGAGCGAGCGCTGCTGCGCTCTCCGGGGCGGGGGTTTAAAGCGCGCTTTAAACCCCCGCCCCGGAGAGCGCGCCTCAGCAGCTTCCCTCCTGGCTCGGAGGGCGGCTACTCCCCGCCCTCCGAGCCAGGAGGGAAGCCACACCCCCGCAGTGTCATGACGTTGTGTGACGTCATGATGTCGCGGGGGGCGCCCTTTCAGCCCCTGCCATGGACGCGGTTCTAATTAGAACCGCCCCTGCACAACGTTAAGAGTGTAGTCCTAACCTGGAGTTAGGCTGGTGGCAAGATTAAACCAGCAAAATTTGGCCAGCACAAGGGCCACCTTAAAGCACGTTTGGACAACTGTCGGCGTCAGGGAGGATGGTGCACATGCCTTTCTTACTCTGAGAGAGGTCTAAGCATACTTTAAGGTGTTCCTTGTGCAGGCCAAACTTTGCTGGCCTCACTATACTGGCCAAACTCCAGGTTAGGACTGCACTCTAAAAGTGCCTCTGTGCATCTCCTCCATCTATAAATCAAAGGAACTGTTTCCATCTTTTGCCTTTCCTTTTGAACCTGCTTTGGCTGTGATATTTATATTTGGGTACTTGATAACATTGCCACCACAAGAATTACTCATTTCACTCCATTAGAGGTCCCAACCAATAATTAACACATACTTGATTAGAATGCAAGAATTGCAATTAATCCATCTATTTGCCACAGGGAGCTGAGTGCATTAATTGACAATGTGATTCATTCTTCCAGGCCTCTATGTGCCTGCAAACTTTGGTACATGACTATGGTCAGGAGTTCAATTACACCATTTCTATATAGCGCCAATTAAGTAAACTAATTTACTGACATCTTTTGGTAACTGTCACACACTAACATTGAAGACGATGGAAAGAAGAATGTCCACAGCAAGGGAGGGGGAGATCAGAGGCATATTTAGGGTATAGTGGGGGTGGCAAGAGCCATGGGCACCATTTTCCAGGGGCGTCGTTTGCATGGCGCCCCCCGCAACTGCACAACATTACTGGCCCACCTTAAGGGCTCCCTCTCTCAGGCACCCTAAATTGCCTGACTGGCCACCGAGGGAAGCCGCTCCCCCCGCTCCCCCAAAATTGCCCGCACGCTTGAGCCGGGGCGGTGTGCAGCTTCTCCCACTGGGCAAAACTGCTGGCCAATTGGCAGCTGAGGGAAGCCGCATACCCCTCCCCTTCACTTCTTCCACCCACCCCCACCCAATGACTTCATTCCGAAATCAGGTTTCCATAAGTGCACGCTGGCTGTGCAAGGAGGCGTGGAGCTCACCTGCTCCTAGCACCTCACCATGCTGCCTCCTGTAGCTGTGCTGAGTCACCCCAATCCCTCTTTACCCCAGCCCCTACAAAGCCCTGTGTGTAGCAGCTCCTCTTGTAGTCCAGAGGCAGATGAGAGGGCTGCTGAAGTAGAGGTTTGTATTGATTCAATTCAGTTTTGTTCTTTCCTTGCATTTTTTGGATGAAATAAGCCTGAAGGCAGGGACTCTTCTTAGCAAAATCCTGTGCACACTTATTCAGAAGTAAACCCACTGTTTTCCATGGGGCTTACTCCCAGGTAAGGGTGCATAGTATTGCAGCCTGTATGCACTTCCTTCTTGGAAAAAGAAATAAAAATCTCAGAAACCCTATAGAACCCAGCTCCTCTCTGGGGCTTGAAAAATAAAAATGAGGGTGCATGCAAAGTGGAAATACCCCATTGGCAAAACAGTCGGGTAAACTCTCCCCTGATGCACCTTTTTGTCTCCTCCCATCTTCTACCTTTTCAGTCCGGGAAAGGGAGGCTGGGGGAAATCTTTGTACAGTACTGTAGTTTCTTTTTTCTCAGTACTGCCTCTTTCCCTGCCTTTCCCAGTCTTGCCCAATTGGCAAATGTGGAGGAGTTAGGAAAAAAAGAAGCAACAAAAGGCAAAACAAGTGAAGGTTCCCAGGTGTCCAGAACTCAGTTGGCAAACTGCTAGGGCGAGTGAGTGAGTGTACAATCCTATGCATGTCTACTCAGAAGTAAGTCCCATTGTAGTCAATGGGGCTTACTCCCATATAATACTTGTGAATAGGATTGCAGCCTGAATCAGTCATGATCTTCAGGTGGCCGCAACTCAGTTGGCAAGCTGTGTGGATGGAGTGGAGGGGCGGAAGTCAATGTTGATTTTTGTGATGTCTCTTGAGGTTGAATCCATTGAATTTAAAATGATGTGGTAACTTGGTTGCCAGTTGGCTTTTACCTAGGATTACCAGATCCAAACGGGGACAGAGTGCCTTTATCTTTAACCATTGCATAGGAGAGGGAATTTGGGCAGGTGCAGCTTATCATGGAAGGGTTTCAAGAGCTGCACCTGCCGGGGCAGTGGATGGGGACTTCCAGCATGGCAGTCACTCCTTACCGAGGGAAGGGAGCGATTGAAGCTTTTGTCCTTCTCCAGGATCTCTGCACAGGGATTCTGGTCTAACTGCAGCAGGAGAGCTGAGTTAGAGTGGGGTAGCTGGTGTCTAGCCTCCAAAAATGGCTAATTTTGGAGGTGAACGATGCCTTTGCCTGAACACAGAGGACTCAAGAGTTCCTGCTTGGTGCAGGCTGTGCTGTGGTTTTCGTTTGAGAGTGGAAACATCTCGGAAGAGCTGGAAGAATGTGAAGGACTACATCTGAAGGTCTCTATTGGCTCCAAGTAGAGATAAAATGCTTGGGAAGAAGTAACAGAGAAATGTAAACGGATTATGCTGATGGTAACAACAAGGCATGAATTGCACATAAGTTTGGCTGTGGGCCATTGAGTGTCTCAGTGGGACTAAATTTATTTGATTCAAGTTACAAGATTCACACTGAAGTGCATTTAATTTTTTTTCCTTTTTTTCTAATTTTTTATATGCATAAGCGTGGGAAGTGTGGAAGTTTATCGAGTGCTTTGTTCCTGTTGTTCTTTTTTTCCTTTGTTCCTGCTGTTCCTGTTGTTGAAGATGGAGGAGGCTGAATTCCAACTGCGTAGCTGCTTTGAAATGGCGACAGACAGCATGTACATTGGGGAAAGGTGAAAGATTTATAACTGGATTTATAACCGGATCATCCTTTTAAATTTTTCTTGTTTTTTATGAAGCGTGGGAAGTTTGGAAATATATTGAGTATTTTGTTTTTGTGCTGTGACAGATTTGAATTCCAACTGCGTAGATGTTTTAAAATGGCGGCAGACAACATGTTCACTGAGGAAAGGCGAAAGATTTATAACCAGATTTTAAGAACTATTCAAGAATCTCCATGGATGTGGATAGAAGCAGAATTTTGTTGGAAGGATTGGAGGAATTTCTAAAAAATCAGGAGAATGAAATCTGATGGTTTAATAAGGGAAGTTTGATTTCCTCCTATTTCAAGTTGGATTGTTTTCTTTGTATGTGAAGAAGATTAGAAAGAAGTGAATTGAATGAAGAAGAGACATTTTAATTGTCGGCTCACAGACACCGGTGGCAGAGGAGTCTGTTAGCTGACTGTTTCCCTTGGGGCAGCAAGGGAACAAAATCTAACCAGATATTTGTTTTTAATAATTTGTAGCAACTGGCTTCTTGTAACAAAAGTGATAGGAAAATTTGAAAAATGGGAAATTTTGTTTTAAAATATTGAACAGATGGTAATAATGGAAATAGTAAGTTTAAGATGTAGAGAGGCTTCCGTCCTTCCTTTGTTGTATGTGGTAGAGAGAAGTGACTATTATTGGGTTTTGATTTTAGAAGCGAAATAAGACTGTAAACTTGTATTTTGCGTCGATTATATTGCAAAGCTGATTATTTTTGTTTTCTTTTTTTTAAGTACGTGATAATTCAGGTTTATATTTAAAGATATTATTTTAGAGAAAAATGGTGAAACTATCAAGACCTAATGGCATGTTTAAGAAAGTTTTGGAGTTTGTTCTTTCTTATTGTTTTTGCTTTTTTCCTTTTCTCAAATCATGAGAAATGGCTTAATTTTAATAAGTATGTTTTTGTAATAGAAATAATAGTGTTGGATTTTGGAATGTAGGCAAGTAAACAGAGTACTCTTATTTATTTTTGGCAAAGATAAAAATTAAAATCTTAATTAAAAGAACTAGAAATATACAAGAAATATACAAGAATTATTTGACAGTTCATTATAATTTCTAAGCGATATTATGTTATAGATTTACTTCCCTGTTTCTTTCTTACATTTTTATATACTATCTTCTTTCCTATTTGCTTTTTATTATAAATTAGATATATGCATATATACATATCTTATATTTCTGGTTCCTGATTGAGCTAGATTATTGTGAAGCTATTGAATAATGAACAATAGATATATTTTATGTGGCTGTAGTAATTATATCCTTTCAGATGGAATATATTGTAGTAGTAAGTAATTATTAGTTGCCTATGCTGATGTAACTCTCGAACCACCTCCAACTTTCCTATTGTTTGATCCTTGTCTTCCTATCCTATGTAATTGACTATCCTTACCTGTATCTTTACAGTTAAAAAATTAATAAAATCATCTTCAAAAAAAAAAAAAGAGCTGCACCTGCCCAAATTCCCTCTTCTATGTAATGGTTAAAGGTAGAGGCACTCTGTCCCAGTTTGGCTCTGGTAACCCTACTTTCACCCAGCAATATGTTTTATTTTCTGGCCCTCCTTGCCTCTTCTTTTCTGTCTTCTGTACATACATGCTCACTGCCTTAGAAGACAAACCATTTGCTTCAGCTTGGGAAAGGCAGGGTATAAGCTCTTCAAATAAAATAAATAAATAAAATGTGTTTGATATGACAATTGTACTCAGCTGGGCAACACTAAAACACCCCTAGTAGTTAAATGACTTGCACATAGGTAGTGCAGTGAGAGTCTGCAAGTGTGTCGCCAAAGAGCCCCTGATACGAAACTTTCTTCCCAATAGGCTATGCCCGCTTAGGCTTTTTAGTCCCCTAAATACAGACAGGCCTGGTAATAGCAGCAAACTACCGGATCCCAGCACCCAGTGTCTTGCCTATAGGCTGCAGCTCTCCCTGGAGCTTCCGAGCAGGGGTCCTTTAAATGGTTGCCAGTCCTTAGTCCCATGATCCTCAGTCGTTTGTCCATAAAGCCAGTAGGTCAGTCCAGATATCCGTCAGTATGCCAGTTCGCCAAGCCAGTCCGTTATCCAGTGAGCAAAGTCCATGGTCCAGTCCATTGTCAATAGGTTAGTCCAGGTATGTCAGTCCGATATGTTTTAGCAAGCAAAAGCTCTACTCCTTCCACCACTCTCTCCTCCACTACACAACCCATGCCTTCCCTTCCTTCAGGTGCTCCTTATATCCTGTCTGTGAGCTCTTAGGGTGGTGCTGGGGGATGCTTGTTCGGCACCCCGACCTCTTACGTTTGGGGTGCCGCAAGGGTCTATCTTATCCCCCATGCTATTTAACATCTACATGAAGCCGCTGGGAGAGGTCATCCAGGGGTTTGGGGTGGGGTGCCATCAATATGCTGATGACACCTGTCACCCCCGAGGGACGCCCTGGGCCCCCGCCCATCTGCAGGCACTTACCTGAGGTCCCCAGGGGCGAAGACCACCAGGATCGGGGCCCTGGGAGGTCTGTCGACGAGGGAAGACAGGCAATCACCCACGCCCCACCCACGGAAGAACCACAGGGAGATCCAGGGGCCTTCAGGACCCCCGGGACCTTCCCAACCCCCTCCTGGGATGTGGCAGGGCAGAGCAGCCCACCCGACACCAGGGCCAAGGCAGACAGGCACCCCTCCACCCCAGAAGAGAGGGGAACTAACCAGAGAAGTACAGAAGGCCTGGCCCAAGGCCCTGTAGGCCTGGAGCCTAAAGGGCGTGGCCAGGGAGGCCTGAGGGAAGAGCAGGCAGGCAGGCCCAGCCTCACTCAGGCAAAAGGCCTCACACCTGGTCTGGAGACAGCATTAAGGAACAGCCTTGAGGCACGCCCACAGGAAGAGGCAGGGCCTACTTCCAGGGCCCTAGGCCTCATAAGAGGTCTGGACGGCGAGGAGAGCGGTCGCTCTCTGGCACTGGGCGGAGGTCCATTAGCCAAGGAGGCCACGGGGACTGGCCATCCTCCTCCCCGTCGACCTCCTTGGGGGGTGCTCCTGATCGTCTCTACAGAGATGCACCTTTGGAGGCTGAGGATCCTTTGTTAAGGGCACTGAGGGCATGCCAGCCAGGGCTCTCGCCCATTGGACGGGGCTTACTCCGGCCCCCCCTCCTTATCTGGTGCTGCAGCTCGGCCCCCGAGAACAGAAGGCTCAGCCAGTGCAGACGTGGGGGAAAGGGCAGCGCCGCCTAGTGACCCTACTCCTTACAACTCACCTAAGGACGGGGACCACCCCACGAGGGGGGAGGGTTCCGCCGACACTCTACGTGGACGCAGGACATAATCACCTACTGGACGAAAACCTCGGGAAGGAACGTGGCCACCCCTTTGGGTCCCGCTGTATCAATGAATGTAAAGCTCTTGACCAAAATAAAGACCCTACCTTGGACCTCCATCTCTCCGTCTTGTCTTTGGAAGCGCAGCGAGCACGCCGAGCGCCAACTGCGATACGCAGCGCAGGAACAGGTGATGTCCCGCCCTTCCCCTGCCACTCCTATGGACGTGACAGTGCTGGAGAATGCGGGCAGCGCCCCCACAGGACCCGTGGAAGCCGCCGGGGGCACCCCGCCAGAGTGGATGCGATGGTGGATGGCGCAGCAGCAGTCGCAGGCCAACAATCACCAGCGCATTCTAGCGGCTATAGCGGATCAACAGGCTACCCTGGTACAGTATCTCACCACCCGAGGCCCTGGTGGGGGTGGGACGATCCCAAGCCCGGGCACGACCGCCTCCGCTGGAGAACGGGGACCCCCCCCATCTGTATGAACAAAATGGGGGCGGAAGATGACCTGGAGGCATACTTAAACACTTTTGAGAGAGTAGCCACCGCAGCAGCATGGCCGGTGGCACAGTGGGCCGCCATCTTAACCCCATGCCTGACAGGCACGGCCCAGGAAGCGGTCGATATACTAACCCCCGCGGAAGCTGCTGACTACGCTACTGTTCGAAACACAATACTGAGCACTTTAAATGTCTCAGAAGAGACTTATCGTCAACGCCTCCGGGAAACGGAGTTTGCAAAGGGCATGAGCATCCGATTGGTGGGCAATCTCATCCGATCCCATGGCTTAAGGTGGCTTAAGCCCGCCGTTCGGACATCATATGAAGTGGCTGAGCTTGTTTTGCTCGAACAGTTGTATGCAATATTACCAGCGGCAACCCGCAATTGGGGCTTGTGTCAACGACCAAAGACCCTCGAAGAGGCAATAACGGCGGTAGAGACCTACGAAGCCACGACACACACAGCTTTCACGGCAGGCACAGTATGGAGGGGACGCCGCCCAGAACCACAACATCCTGCTCCCAGGACCGGGATGGGAGGAGTCTGGTGCCCTCCTGCAGCACGCCGAGATCTCTGAGACGACAGGGGCCGTCGGACCACAACCACCCCACCCGGAGCCAGTCCCCAGCTGCCCATGCCACCTCCCAAGACTGACCACGGAAGCAGCCCCGCCATACCTCCCCGGAGCAGTACACTTACCTGTTTCCAGTGTGGCCAACCAGGACACATCAGATGGGATTGCCCCATGATGGACTGTTCACATGCCGAGGCTTGGACAGCAGCCCAGGTAGAGGATGAGGGGGCGAAAGCACAACCGGTAGTGGAGGCCTGGGTGGATGGGCTAAAAGTATTGGCGCTCATCGATTCAGGCTGTACATGAACGCTGGTAGAATGGGCCAACGGCCAACCCCTGGATGCCACCTTATTGGTGCGATGTATTCAGGGGGATGTCCGCCCGTATCAGCTCCGGTGGGCCACAATCCGGGTACAAGGGGACTGCCAATGTGTAAAGGTAGGGGTTGTTCCACATTTATCATACGGAGCCGTTATTGGGAGGGATTGGCCTGGGTTTTCACGGTTAATGAAGAAAGCGGCCAGTGCTGAAGGGGCACGAGGGGAAGCTGAGGAACAGGGAAATGCACCAGAAAGAGTTGCCCCCAATGATATCCGGGCCATGCAGAGGGACAACCCCTCCCTCCGCTTTGCCCTCAAGGCAGCTGCCAATCTGGCACCCTCAGGGACCGGACCCAGATTCGTATTCCGGCAGGACATTCTCTACCGAGTCGGCCATGACCCCGGAAGTGGGCAAGAGGTGGACCAACTTGTAGTGCCGACCCCGCTTCGCACACAGGCCCTGCGGGTAGCCCATAGCATTCCCACAATACGTGGAAACGGTTAACCCATTGGCTCTATTGGCCGGGCATCCGTGAACAAGTACGGCGTTACTGCATGGCCTGCCCTGAGTGCCAGCGCACTCAGCTGCGAGGACCCCCGGGAGGGTGCTCATACCCCTGCCAGTCATAGGTGTACCCTTCGAGAGGCTAGGGATAGATTTAGTAGGACCTCTACCCCTGGCACGGGGAGGGTACACACACATCCTAGTGATTGTGGACTACGCCACCCGGTATCCGGAGGCGGTCCCCCTCCGTAAGATTGGGGCCCCTACCATTGCTCGAGAGTTAATCAAGGTATTCTCCAGGGTGGGGTTCCCCAAGGAGATAATAACCGATCAAGGGACCAATTTTATGGGGAACATCCTGCGAGAACTGTGGGCTCTCCTCAAAGTACGCCCACTCTGGATGTCTGTATACCATCCGCAGACGAACGGTCTGGTTGAGCGTTTCAACCAGACCCTGAAGGAAATGCTACGCCGTTTTGCGGGCGAAAATCCGGGGCAGTGGGCACAGTTAATCGATCCCCTCCTCTTTGCAGTACAGGAAGTGCCACAGGCATCGACCGGGTTTTCCCCGTTCGAATTGGTATTCGGACGGCACCCCAGAGGCTTACTGGAGATACTAAGGGAAGATTGGGCGAACCCACCAGGGTCCCCCCCAGTCCACGGTATCGTACATAACCGAGCTTCAAGAGTGGTTGGCCCAGCTCGCCGACTGGGCCGGACTACGGTTAAGGGAAGCCCAGATAGCACAAAAAGGGTGAGACCCCGCCCCTTTCAGCCAGGAGATAGGGTGCTCCTGTTGTTATCAACGTCTGACACCAAGTTGTTAGCCAAATGGCAGGGCCCGTACGAGGTGGTGAGGCAGACGGGGCCGGTTGATTATGAAATCTATCGGCCCGACCATCGACCCTCCCACCAAGTATACCATATAAATCTATTAAAGGCGTGGCATGCGCAAGATTGCCTAGTCGCAGAAGGGTCGGAGGAGTGGGGACCCTCAATGGCGGACCTCAGGACGGCCCTACCCGTACCATTGGGGGAGGAGTTAAGCACAGAACAGCGGCAGCAGGTAAGAGATCTGGAACAGCAATATCCGGACATATTTTCCCCGGTCCCTGGGGCCACCCCCCTGGCCACACATGTAATTAAAACAGAAGAGGGAAAAGTGGTCTGCCTGCCGCTGCGTAGGCGACCCTACCACCTCGAGCAAATATTAAGGCAGGAGGTGGAGGACATGCTGAAGTTAGGGGTAATTGAACCCTCGCAGAGCCCCTGGAGGAGCCATCCGGTGATGGTGCCCAAGCCGGACGGGTCCGTCCGGGTGTGCATAGACTTCAGAAAAGTTAATGAGGTATCGACCTTTTTTTTTTTTTTTTTGAAGATAATTTTTTATTTTATAATAATAAAGATACAGGAAGGTATAGTAAGTTACATAGGATAGGTAAGACAGAGGGTTGAACATAAGGAAACTTGAGAAGCAGTACGAGAGTTACAAGCAAAACAACTAATAATCTCAACTATTAAGTCTACATTGAAAATATATCAATTTCTATTATTAAATCAAATCTTTTGTGTCTTCACAGTACGCTCACTTGAACAGAAATAAAAAATGTACTATCTTTATAAATATCAATCTCTAAATTCATTGAAAAGCAAGCAAAATCAAAATCTAATAGGGAAGAACATAAAATATATCATAAATAAAAAAAGAATAAGCTGGGAAGTATATCATAAAGCAGATTTAACAATTATACAAACATTCTTTAAACTGCAAAATAATTCTTTATATCTCTATCTCATAATTTCTTTTAATTAATTTCTTCCATTTCTGGCTTTATCTCAATTAAATCGAAATACTCTGCTCTGCCCTTGTTTCTTAATTCATAGTAATACTCCATTATAAAATCATATTTATTAATATTCAGACAGCATGTTTTGGTAGGGAACGCGTAAGTAAAAGAAAAATAAAAAAAATCAAAAAGAGCAGAAAACCAAACTATTCCAGAGTATTCTTAGACATTCTTAAGCACTCCATTGGGTTTTAATAATCGCTTTCTCTAAAATAATAACTCTAAATATCAGCTTGAATAATCACGTACTTTGAAAAATACATATGTATTAAAAGAATCCGCTTTTCATATCATCTTGACGTGAAAATTCAAATCCACAATCTATTACTCTTATAAAATCAAAACCCAATAATAAATACTCCAGTCTAGCTTAAAAAAAAAAAAGAACAAGGAAAAACTGCTTACATCACTAACTTACAATATATCCATCTATTCCATATTTTAAAATCAAATTTTCCATTTTTCAAATTCCCTCACTTTTATTACCGCAAATCAAACCATTACAAATTATCAAGGGTAATCTCAAAGGTAATCTCTAATTAACTGATGCTTCTCTTCTGCCACCAGAGAAGCTGTCTGTTACAGATATCTCTGCCACCGATGTCTGCAACAGACTTTGCATTGTCTTATTTTTTTTTCTATATCCCATATTCTTCTTCACACGCAAAACAAACAGACCAACTTGAGATGGAAAAAGGGTCGACTTTTCTTGTTTAAATTTCCAAATTTCAATCTCCTAATTTGTTAGAAACAAATGTTCTTCATCCGGCTCCGCAGGTTTCCTTTAAGTGCTTTAAAAACTGGGTTGTAAATCTTCATTTTCCCCGTCGCCTGCTGTCCGTCGCCATTTTAAAAAAGCTACGCAGTAAGAAATTCCAACTCTATCCCATATTTTCCACATCTTCATGCGCAAAATCCATTTGAAAAAAAACAAAAGAGGGTCAATTTTTCTTGTTAAAATATCAAATTACAATCTCCTGATTCATTAGGAACAAATGTCCCTTCCATTCAAATCCACTCATTTAGTTTTAGTGTCCAGGTTGTAAATCTTCAGCTTCCCTCCGTAGTATGCTGTCACCGCCATTTTCAAACAGCTACGTAGTAACAATTCCCATCTCGACTCACCATATAAAATATTGCAGAGCAGAGTACATGAATGTATCAAAACTTCCCATGCTTGGTGAAAATAGAAAAGCAGAAAAAAAAAAAGAATAAAAGCATACACTTCAGTGAGGAACTTAAATCGCCTTTTATTACCAGCTTTAACCTCACTGGACTTGCTCTGGCCCGCTGCCAAACTTTGTGTGCAATCAGCATCTCATGTTACCATCGTAAATCTTGTCTCGTCTTGCCGTTTCTTCCCAAATGCTTGTTTCGAGTTGCCTTCACTGGAGCCGTGAAGGCAGATTCCCAGCAGATGTAATCCAACAATCTCTTTTCCTGGTGTTGTCTCTCTCTGGCCTGGGTCTGTGTCATGGTCTGCGGCAGCAGAAATTCTTCTTGTCTTCCGGTTCTGGCAAAACTCCTTATACATCCCCGATCTGGCCATAATCGGAGATAAGGTGTCAAATGCCACCCCAATCCCGGCTCTCCTGCCGGAGAAAGGCCCGGACTACTCCGGGAAAAAGACAGAAGCTACGAACGTCTTCGCCCAGAGGCAAGAAACGTTCGCCATGTCCAAACGCCAAGCTCCGCCCCCGAGGTATCGACCTTTGATGCATACCCGATGCCCGTGGTGCCAGGGCTCCTTGAGCGGTTAGGGCAGGCCCGTTATCTGTCAAAATTAGATTTAACCAAGGGCTATTGGCAGATCCCCTTGGACCCGGAATCACGGGCCAAAACGGCTTTCGCCACCCCCCAGGGTCTGTTCCACTTCGTGAGGATGCCATTCGGCTTACACGGAGTGGCAGCCACGTTCCAGCGACTAATGGACAGAGTCTTAAGGAACCACCAGACCTACGCGGCCACTTACATAGATGACATTATTATATACAATCCGTCATGGACTCAGCACCTCGCCCACTTACAGGCCATCCTAGAAGCACTCTGGCAAGCTGCACTGACCGCCAACCCAGCCAAGTGCGCTATCGGCTTGACAAGCACGCAGTACCTAGGCCATGTGGTAGGGGGAGGGTTTGTGCGCCCAGTCATGGACAAGGTGAGGGCTTTGAGGGCACAGCCCCGGCCTCGCTGCCGCAGAGACGTGCAGCGGTTTCTAGGTTTAGGTGGCTATTATCGGAGTTTCATACCGGGGTTCGCCTCCCTCGCGGCCCCCCTGACTGATCTCATGAGAGGCCCCAAGGGGCGACCATGGCACTGGACAGATAAATGTGAAAAAGCGTTCATAACCATCAAGGATGCTTTGTGTAAGGAACCAGTCCTCCGGACTCCCGACTTCCAGAAGCCTTTTAAAGTGCAAACCGATGCCTCAGGGGTGGACTTAGGTGCAGTCCTATCCCAAGGGGAAGGGACTGAAGAGCATCCCATCCTCTATCTCAGTCAAAAGTTAAACAAGGCCAAACAGGCATACGCTGTGATAGAGAGGGAGGCCTTAGCCATAAAGTGGGCTTTAAATACCTTATGCTATTACCTCCTGGGGGCTCTGTTTACGCTGGTCACTGATCACGCCCCCCCTAACATGGTTACAGAAAATGAAGGACACAAACCCTAGACTGACGCAATGGTACATGTCCTTGCAGCCGTATGCCTTTAAGATACTGTATCAGCGAGGGAAGCAGCATGCTGATTTCTTTTCCCGGCAGGGGACAGACTTCCTGTGGCCGGCCGAAGCAGCAGCCCCGGTCTTTGGGGGGGATCTGTCACCCCCGAGGGACGCCCTGGGCCCCCCCGTCCGCAGGCACTTACCTGAGGTCCCCAGGGGCGAAGACCACCAGGATCGGGGCCCTGGGAGGTCCGTCGACGCCACAGGGATACGGGGGGATGAGGGAAGACAGGCAATCACCCACGCCCCGCCCTCGGAAGAACCGCAGGGAGATCCAGGGGCCTTCAGGACCCCCGGGACATTCCCAACCCCCTCCCAGGACGTGGCAGGGCAGAGCAGCCCACCCGGCACCAGGGCCAAGGCGGACAGGCACCCCTCCACCCCAGAAGAGAGGGGAACTAACCAGAGAAGTACAGAAGGCCTGGAGCCTAAAGGGCGTGGCCAGGGAGGCCTGAGGGAAGAGCATGTGGGCAGGCCCAGCCTCACTCAGGCAAAAGGCCTCACACCTGATCTGGAGACAGCATTAAGGAACAGCCTTGGGGCACGCCCACAGGAAGAGGCAGGGCCTACTTCCAGGGCCCTAGGCCTCATAAGAGGTCTGGACGGCGAGGAGAGCGGTCGCTCTCTGGCACTGGGCGGAGGTCCATTAGCCAAGGAGGCCACGGGGACTGGCCATCCTCCTCCCCCGTCGACCTCCTTGGGGGGTGCTCCTGATCGTCTCTACAGAGATGCACCTTTGGAGGCTGAGGATCCTTTGTTTTTGGGCACTGAGGGCATGCCAGCCAGGGCTCTTGCCCATTGGACGGGGCTTACTCCGGCCCCCCCTCCTTATCTGGTGCTGCAGCTCGGCCCCCCGAGGACAGAAGGCTCAGCCAGTGCAGACATGGGGGAAAGGGCAGCGCCGCCTAGTGACCCTACTCCTTACAACTCACCTAAGGACGGGGACCACCCCACGAGGGGGGAGGGTTCCGCCAACGCTCTATGTGGACGCAGGACATAATCACCGACTGGACGAAAACCTCGGGGGGCCCGTGAAGGAACGTGGCCACCCCTTTGGGTCCCGCTGTATCAATGAATGTAAAGCTCTTGACCAAAATAAAGACCCTACCTCGGACCTCCGTCTCTCTGGCTCGTCTTTGGAAGCGCAGCGAGCACGCCAAGCGCCAACTGCGATACGCAGCGTAGAAACAGGTGATGTCCCGCCCTTCCCCCGCCACCCCTATGGACGTGACAACACCCAACTTTATCTCTCCTTTCCCCCTGATTCTGAGGAGGCAATTGAGGTCCTGGATCGTTGTCCGGAGGCAGTTGGGGGCTGGATGTGGGCGAACAAGCTGAAATTAAATCCCGACAAGACAGAGGTGCTCTTGGTTCAGAAATCGACAGCTCGGGTATTGGACTATCGCCCTGCTCTGAATGGGGTTGCACTCCCTGTGAAGGAGAAGATCTACAGCTTGGGGGTTCTCCTGGATTCACAGCTGCACCTGGAGTCCCAGGTGTTGGCGGTGGCCAGGGGAGCCTTTGCTCACCTTCGGCTGATCCGCCAGCTGCGACTGTACCTGAGCTTGCGCGGACCTGGCCACAGTGACCCATGCCCTAGTGCCATCTAGAGTAGATTATTGCAATGCGCTCTACGTGGGGCTGCCTTTGAAGACGGTCCGGAAATTACAACTAGTACAGAACACGGCTGCTTGGGTGGTTGCTGGGGCACATCGGTTTGACTCTGTCGAGCCGTTGCTTCGGTGACTACATTGGCTGCCGGTTCTGTTCCAGGCCAAATTCAAAGTGCTAGTTTTGACCTTTAAAGCCCTTTACGGCTTGGGCCCGCGGTATCTGAGGGACCGCCTCCTCCCATATAATCCTACCCGTACTCTTAGGTCATCTGGGGGGGGGGCCCTTTTGACTGTGCCGCCACCAGGAGAGGTGAGAGGGGTGGCGGCCAGTAGGAAAGCCTTCTCGGCGGTGGCCCCCCAACTTTGGAATACCCTCCCCTTAGAGTTAAGAACTGCTCCCTCTTTGGTGGTATTTCGGCGGGGGCTGAAGACCTTTTTGTTTCAGCAGGCTTTTAGTTGTTGACAGGCTGGCTGGTTTTTGCATCCTTTTTTATACTTTTGTATATTTTATGATCCATGGGATTGGCTGTTTTACATTTTATTTTTTTATATTGTTTTTAATTATTGTCTTTTAACTATTATGTAATTATTTTATTGTGTTTTAACTTTGTAATGCCGCCTTGGGTGCATTCGGGCAGAAAGGCGGGGTATAAATTTAATAAATAAATAAATAATAACAAGGGGCTGCACCTGTGCAGCCCAGCCTCTACTACCCCCCCCTCCCAGGGTAGATCCTGCAACTACTTACACCAAGGGTCACTACTGGCATAATTCACTGCCTCCTCGGGGTGATCACGAGACTCCCCGGCAGCCTCTGAGGAAAACTGCCTCTCAAGATGGCGGCCAGCACTGCGCCTTCTCCTCCAACCAGGCTGGCAGCAGCAGCGGTGAGTGAGGTTCAGCGATGAAGTGAGGGTCTAAGGGGCCAGGGATGCAACTGCATCTCAGTCTTCCTTTGTTCCATGGCAGGTGGAACTGTGGCTGGGGCAAGTGGGAGAAATGGACTAGGCAGAGTTGGGATGGAGCTGGGAGCCCCCACATGTTGTGAGTCCCAGCTGCCCCTCCTTGCTTGCTTCTGTCGTCTGCCTCAGGAAACAGACTCCCCAGAGCTGCAAAATCCTGACAACACTATTAAGGAAAATGTATATCCTTAGAAAGATTAAATGGCATCAGGCTTAAAACTGTCAAGTCTAAACCTCTGGCAGACAATTATATGGTACCTTATTGATATGCACAGTCTTCAAATGGTGCACAGAAATATTGCTGTTTCATGACAGCCTGCATTATGGGAGAGAAGAAGCAATTTCCAGAACTGGAACAGACATCATTTGTTCAGTCAGTTGTGGCAGAGGATTTAGACGACGTTATTGGCAGGTTTGTGCTGCGGCACAGTCTGTGACATCCCTTACCTGTCCACATTGCTTGCCCTGCATTTCCTGATTGCCTTGCCACTACTATGTCTTGCTATGTGGCCCCCTTTTCCAAAGCCAGAGTGCTGTTGCCTATACATAAAAATGGCATGTTGTTTATACACAAAGGGCCCGACCCTATCCAACTTTCCAGCCGTGCCAATGGGAAGCACACTGCATCCTGTGATGGGGGAGCAGTCAGGGAGGCCTCCTCAAGATAAGTGAATATCCTTTACCTCAGGCCTGCAATGCAGCTACATCAGTGCTGGAAAATGGGATAGGATTGGGCACTAAGGCAGCAGTTCTTAAACTGTGGATCCAGGACCCACCAGTGGGTCATGACCCAATTTTTGGTGGTTTGGGAAACTGACAGGGCAGATTGGGCTATGTACATCAATGGTCAAACAAGCTGCTCCTTGCAGGGAGGGAACTGCTGCCCAATCATCACGATACCCACACCCCTTGGCATTTATGCATCAGGAGGCAGCCTCGAGGGCATCTACAAGGTTTGAGAACCACTGTACTAAAACATGAGTGCACAAAGGAAAAAAATTGAGAATTCACTATGACTAATTTTTTAAAATGAAGGAGCAAATGGTGGACCTTTGCTGCTTGAAGACTGGAGTCCTGAGTGCCGCTTCTACAACCAAAGGGGGCTTATTTCTGAGTAAATGGATTCATGATCTTGCCCTCTGCAGACTGACCAATTCATACCAGGGAGAGGGGAAGGGACAGGTCCAGAAGACGGTGGCAAACCCTTTATAAGGCAGGATCAGGCCATGGCTCAGGACAGTGGTGGTGAGGAGACTGGCTGGTGAGGAAGCTGGCTGGCTTATGAGCCTATAGGAAGCCACAAGTGGGGAAAATAACGGTGCGGCAGCCCCCTTCCCCCATAGCTGTCTAAGGCCTTCAGCTCTGGACCTACAAAGGGGGAGCCAGCCCTGAACCCTTGTGGACCCTGTTGAGCCCAATGCATCTGGGTCAGACAGACTGTCATCTTCAGATTCAGGAGTGGCAACCAAAGGAATTGGATCCTGATTACAGGGTGTGGTTACTACTTTGCTCTGAAAACTATAGCTGCAGATGATACTGACTTTGCCCAGAACTTGTGGGGAAGAGAATTTGGCAGTCTTTTTGCTTTGTTAAGTAACAAAATATCAAACAAGTAAAGCTTTAAATTCCTATAAAAATATTGATACACGATGAATCAGTGTTCATGATGTAAAAAATAATATGTTAGTCAATTCAATCATTGTTTGATATTCATAAATCAGAAGAACTAATTACAGATGATTAATATATGATAGCATAATTGCAATTCTAAAGCTTTCAGTTTAGGCTGCCAAACTAATTTGCCATTCTTGTGTTCTTGAACTCTTATATCAAATTATTACACCATATCAACACAATTACTCAAACTTAACCCACTATTTCATTAATCCATCCATACCTTTGCCCCCATACATCTCAGTCTACCCTCTCTGTTCCTTGTTATGTGTCAATGGTAGAGCCCGATCCTATTGGGCACACCGCCAGTACTCGGGGTTGCAAAAGTGCTGTAAGGCACTCCGACACCTGCGGAAGACACCCAGCGCCAGTGGAGTAGTCCTCAGCACCAGCAAGATGCAGGACAGGCGAACCAGGTGGTAAGTATCCCCATCGTGTAGAGAAAAGGCTTTTGGGGGCAGATGGAAGACGGGAGAAGACATGGATCAAGAGGAGGGTCGGGTCTGGGAGGAGGCAGGGTGGTGGCAGAGGCTGAATCCTATGCTCTCTCCTATGCTGAATCCTGTGCTCCCTCCGGAACTGCAAAACCCGGTACAGGCATCCTCCGTTCTACTGCAGATTCAAGGAGACCCTTTGGGGCCAGGAGCAGGAGGAGATGCTGCTACTCAGATGAAGGTGGACATGCCTTGCCAATCTGCTGTCTGAAGCAACCCCTTCAGCAGCCTCACAGATTGACTGGCCCCAACCATGCTTGGCATGGCCCAGGAGGTGAGGTATCCATCCTTCCAGAGCTATGGCTTTGCGGATATTGGAGTCCAAACAGCCACTGCCACAGTCTCACTGGAGGCTGTAAAAGACCGAGGGCCTTCCAGTCAAGGAGAAAACATTGGTTCCCACTCGGGCTTTTACCTGCAGCCTCTGGTCATGTGGGAGCTGCTGTTCCAGGATGTGTTCCCATGCCACTGGGGGCTGCATGTGAATGATGCAGCCTCATTAGCAAGGCTGATTCAGGATAGTGTCAGAGATCACCCAAGCTGAGCACAGACTGGAGGCTAAGCCAGACCCACCCCTGAACCTGCAGTGCCAGGCCCGAATATGCCATCAGTGGGTGTGCATGCCCTGGGGAGCTCAGTGCAGGCTTTGGCCAGAGCCCATTGCACCCTGCTGCTTGTAAGGGGCTGATTGCATGTCTTTCCCAAAATCTATACTGAATGTATGGGGGCAAAAACAATGGATTTCGTCTTGTTCACAAGGTTTTATTATTCCTGTAATGCAGCCTCCATCATGATGAAAAAACAGTTCCGACACAGCTGGGGGCTGCATCTGGAGGGCATCACCCATGGAGAGTCCCAGCTAGTGCAGGAAACACTCTGCCCACAGCCACATAATGGAAGGGGAGAGTGCTCTTAGGGGTACCATGTTGTGTCAGACAACCAGTCTGTGGCTGGTGTTTGTTTTTTTAAGCGGTTTAGACAGGACAGAGGCTTGGTTCTCTTTGAAGTGTCTGGACTATGTGTGCCACTTTAGATTGGAAGTGGAACTCACATGCTTGAATGTTCCTTTATACCACTGATTCCTAACCAATGGGCCACGGACTCACATATGGCTCGAGAGACTCTGCGAAGTGGTCCACAAGGTCTCAGAAAAAAAAAAAGATTGCCCTCAGTCATTTCCAGCATGTCGTCAAGCAAGCACTCCCCCATGGGCCACCACAGAGGGCGGAGAACTAACCGACTGCAGTTGTAGCAGTCGGTTCTCCCCTTTCTCTCTCCCTCCCCACCTCTGTTAGTCCTTGGAGGGGCACTTGTTTGGGAGATCCTTCCCCACAGACCACCAGAGTGGGTGGAAAATGGACCACCCACAGCCAGCAACAAAAGCAACAACCATAAATCTTCTCTTTAAATAAGAAATCTCTAATAAACCTCTAATTGGTTTGACTCTGTTGGGCCGTTGCTTCAGCAGCTACACTGGCTGCCGGTTCCTTTCCAGGCCCGATTCAAAGTGCTAGTTTTGACCTTTAAAGCCCTTTACGGCTCGGGTCCGGGGTATTTGAGGAACCATCTCCTTCCATATAGTCCTGCCCGGACTCTTAGGTCATCTTGGGGGGGCCCTTTCGACTGTGCCGCCACCAGGAGAGGTGAGAGGGATGGCGGCCAGGAAGAGGGCCTTCTCGGTGGTGGCCCCCCAACTTTGGAATACCCTCCGCTTAGAATTGAGAACTGCTCCCTCCTTGGCAATTTTTCAGCGGGGGCTGAAGACCTTTTTATTTCAACAAGCTTTTAATTGTTGACAGGCTGGCTGGTTTTTTTAATACTCTCTTTGTATATTTTAGGATCCACCTGGCTCGTTGTTTTAAATTTCAGTTATTTTAATATTGTTTTTAATTAATGTATTTAAATGTCAAATTGTGATTTTATTGTATTTTAATTGTTGTAAGCCACCTTGGGTGCCCAAGGGGCAGAAAGGCGGGATATAAATTGAATGAATGAATGAATGAACCTTATCTAATTAAAACAAATTTAACTGTATTTTTTGTGTGTAGGAGGGTGGGGTACATGTGGTCCAGGGTGATGCCAATTTTTGCCTCAGTGATCCATGGGCTCCTAAAGGTTGGGAACTGCTGCTCTATGCAGTTTGCTCCTCATAGAAAAATAGCATATCAGAGAGAGGGTTAGACTTGGCCTTTTCTTCAAGTTGAAGTGGTATAGCATGAAATATGTGTTGTGGCCTATCTATATAGAGGGCCCACCCAGACATGATGGGCTTATCATGCACCTACAATAGAGGAGAGAGGCCTTACTTAATAGTAACAGGAGAAGGTAGGAGACGATGGCCACCTCATCTCCTTCCTCATGCACCTGTTCTTACCTCCCCTCTGACTGTTGCGCCAGCCACTTTTCTCTGTTGTGACTTACTAGTTATTTTTAGTTGACAGTTAACCTTTGGAGCTTTTGGTAAGCCTCATTGAATCTGAACGTTAGAGAAGATTTTTTATTAGTATAGCAAAAGAGGGGAAAGTGCAGTGGTTTTATTTTTCTATAGAACCAGTGCCCTCTAGTGTTGAAAGCCCTGAATCATAAAACAGGGTGTGTGGTTGGTTAGATTTCTCATAGTCATCTAACTCTTTAATTCGTGAGTGTTCTGATAAGCTGAGGTTATTTTATTTTTCTCTTACTTCATCCCAACTACTTCATGGCACCTCAAAAGAAACTGCAGGGCCTTGTAGCTGCCACCATCACTCCAATGACTCCAGATGGGTCAGTATTTCCTTGATCAAGAGGAATGGCAAACTCCTTGCCCAACTATGGGGTGTTTCTAAAGAGGTTTGTTATATGGCCCTTTGAACAATGGGGAAAAGACCCTCAGACTCCCCAGATGCTTCAATAGGCAGTTGAAACCCCTGAACTGCCCCGACCTGGAGATAAGGCAAAGAGGCAATATACAGTTCATTTATTTGCAAAAATTTCTCATCTTATAGATGGGTATCTATGGTAAAGTGTTTTGAACACTCAAACACTTTGTCAAGTAATATCTATAACAAACTGATGGTATTCTGATGTTGCGGAGATAATTGTACGTTGTATAGAAAATAGTCCCATAATGGCAAATCAAATCCAACCCTACCATATGATTTTAAGTATCATTCCTCTCTTAATGTATTATTAATTTGTTGTCTATACAGTCAAACTGCTGGACTTGTGTTGTCCCTGACAGGACCTGGGGGGGGGGACCCCCGCCAGGGGGAGTTTGCAGTGAGCGACCCCTGGAGACACCTGGCCCGGGGAAAGGGGCCAAGCAATATGAATGCTTGCAGTGCGGAAAGAGCTTCAGCAGGAACTCACAACCTTGGGCGGCTAGAGGCCTTTACACCCAGGGAAGAATGGGGCCTCTACAGGCCGGTGGTCAGGAGGGCAGGTGCAGGAGCCCGCCCCAGGCCTTACGCCGGTGCAAGGGAAGGGCTTCCTCGAGGGAAGCCTCAGAAATCACAGGGAGGAAAGGGCAGGGCCTGAAGGTGGAGTCTGAGCCTTAAAAGGAAGCCCAGCTGGTCTGGAAGAGGCAGTCTTTGGCTGGCCGGCTGGGGGAAAGGATGGGCAGGGAGGCTCACAACCTCCTTACTTGTATGGGCTTGGAAGCCCACCCTTGGAGAGGCCGTGGTCAGGGAGGCCAGGCAGCACCGGAGGGATCTTCCTCCTTATCGGACCCCAGCACAGGTCCAGACCGCCCCCGAGCCAGGGGAAGTGGCTGCCTTCCGGCTGGAGCTACTGAGCTGCGACCCTGGCATTGAGGAACAAGATCCAACCGCTCTACACAGGGGGCACCAAACGGACCGGCGAGCACGCCAGTTGAGGCGCCGATCGCTATAGACAGTACGAGCCCTGTGAAGCAACAAGGGCTACATGAGTGTAAAAGCCCAGACCCTATTAAAGAGCCTTGGCAAACAAGCAGCCGGTGTCTCGAGTGTCCTTCGGAGGTGCCATAAGTACAGCCAAGCCCCATTTGCCACCCTCGCACCCGGCTCTCTCCGGGGACCTTGGCGACCCCGCCATGACCAACGTCACAACTTCCCAGCGCAGCCAATTGACACTGTCCCTTGAGGACTTAACTCTGTTGTGACTTACTAGTTATTTTTCGGGCAGAAGATTTAGTCAAGAGGGTTAAAGACTCCGTTTGCCAAAAGATAAAGAACTGAAGATCTGAAGGTCGCCGGTTCGAGACTACCGGAAGTCTCTGTGAGTGGCAGACCTTCTAAAAACTGCGGCTGATTACAACTGAGTTGTCTCTGGCTGCCTCGTGAGAGGGGGAGTGTGCTGGGTCAGCTGCTTCTCTGGTGGGAGTACAGAAGCTGCTGATCAGCCAGCAGAAGACAAACGTGCAGCTAGAAAGAAGACTAAATTGAGAAAGATCCATTGGACCCCAGCACAGGTCTGGACCATCCCCCAGAGGCGTATTTAGGGTATAGCGGGGGTGGCAAGAGCCATGGGCACCATTTTCCAGGGGCACTGTTTGCTTGGCGCCCCCTGCAACATGGCGCCCTCCCCCGCAACTGCACAACATTACTGGCCCACCTTAAGAGCAACAAAGAAGACACTCAGGCTCATGGGAAACCATGTGGGGAAACCAACATGCTTGATGAAGAGGAAGTGACTTTGGAACACCAGGATGGATCAGGGGCACAGGAAAGAGTTGCTGCAACACAAAAAAGAAAGAAACCATATGAATGCTTGCACTGGCCATGAACAGGCGCTGGCCATGACCCCAGTGGGAGAAGAAGTGGAGGTGGTAGACCTAGAGCCACTAGGGGAGTCCCCCATAAAGTAGGCCTTATGAGCAAGTGGAAGGTGACACCACATGGTTCACTGATGGCTCCACTCGGTACAGTGGGGGGAACCGGGTATGGCAGGCTGCTGCCCTAAACCCCAGACGGCAAACCACATTAACCTGGGCTGGGATAGGGAAGTCCAGTCAATACGCAGAGCTCATGGTGGTTGAGAATGCAGTGGAGCAGCAAGATCAGGTAGTCCACCTATATACTGATTCCTGGGCTGTGTACAGGGGGCTAACAACGTGGTTTCCCAAGTGGAAGAGGGACGACTTCACCCTGCATGGGCCTCCACTGTGGGGTCAGGACCTATGGGTAAGGATAGACCAGTGCCTGCCCCACCTAGCAGTGTATGCGCGGCACGTAGATGGTCACTCCACTGGGACCAAAGAGGCCAAGTACAATCAAGCCATTGACCAGTTGGTGCGTGTCCAAGCCACGAAGTCAGCCCAGGATCAGGAGGATGAGCTGCAAGTACTAGCCAGATGGGCCCACGACAAATCAGGACACCTAGGAGCAAAGGGCACAAGAGATTGGGCACTCCAGCGGGGCATTCCCTGCTCCGTAGATGCCGCCCACATGACGGTACTGACCTATGGGGTGTGCTCCAAGGTAAAGAGCCTTCCCCTCACTCCAACCCCCATGGGCCACTTCAACAGAAGGGAGGGGCCAGGACAAATCTGGCAGGTAGACTATATCGGCCCCTTACCCCAGTCCAGGAGATGGCAATATCTCCTCACGGTCGACACCTACTCTGGGTACCTTATAGTATACCCAGGAGCTCAGGCTACCCTATAAATGACCATCAAGGCCTTAGAACTATTGATTCGGCGGTATGGGGTGCCAGTGCAGGTCCAGAGCGACAATGGGAGCCACTTTGCAGGGGGTGCCGTACAGGACTGGGCCAATGAGTGGGGAATACAATGGGTGTTCCATATCCCACATCATCCTCAGGCGGCAGGGCTAGTAGAAAGAATGAACGGGCTGCTCAAGGAAAAGATCAGACAGTTAACCCCGGACCACATGCTAAAAAAGTGGGGTGCTGTGTTTGAGCAAGCCGAATTCGAACTAAACAATAGGCCCATTGGGGGAAGGCAATCCCCCCTGCAGCGTATGGTAGGGGTAAGAGTCCCTGCCCTAGCAGCATACCTGAAGGTCTGGAAAACGCATGCAAAAGGATCCTGCCCATATGTGCTACCCCCGATAGTGCAGGGGTAGACCTGACTACACCAATCAAAATAAACCTGCAGGCGGGAGAACAGATGGCCATTCCCCTGGGGATCAGGGTGATGGTACTGCCCGGAACCGATGAAGGGTGGCTCCACAGTCCGGCTTAGCGCTTAAACGGATACAGGTGCTAGGGGGAGTGGTGGGCCCTGACTACCAGGGCGAACTAAAAGTCATAGCTCTGATGATGAGCTCTGCTGATATTGGCAGTGATATCACATACATACTAGGAATAATGGAATAGGGCTCCAGTTCTATTTTGTTGGTTTTCGGAACTGGGGCCATGATTAAGAGGGACGGCCGGGGGCATTCGCATTGTGCAGCTAGAGGTGAAATTCTTGGACCGGCACAAGATGAACCAGAGCGAAAGCATTTGCCAAGAATGTTTTCATTAATCAAGAACGAAAGTCGGAGTTTTGAAGACGATCAGATACCGTTGTAGTTCCGACCATAAACGATGCCGATTAGCGATCCGCTATTCCCATGACCCGCCGGGCAGCTTCCGGGAAACCAAAGTCTTTGGGTTCTGGGGGGAGTATGGTTGCAAAGCTGAAACTTAAAGGAATTGACGGAAGGGCACCACCAGGAGTGGAGCCTGCAGCTTAATTTGACTCAACACGGGAAACCTCACCCGGCCCGGACACGGAAAGGATTGACAGATCGATATAATAGCTCTTTCTCGATTCTGTGGGTGGTGGTGCATGGCCGTTCTTAGTTGAAGGAGCAGATTCCCACCTTTCAGGGAGTGAAATTCAGTGACACAGACCTCCTGTTGGACAGTGTGTGAGGAAAAATGACAAAGGCCAGTTTGTGTTGCTGTATGGCGTGGATGAGGTGAGGCATCTCTATAGGAGTAACGTCATTTGGTGGGACCATCAGGGATGATGCACTTGATCTGTGCCTTTTGTGCTAGTACCAGGTGAATCAAGTCTGGGTCTGGCCACTGCCTGAACGGGAAACTGTCCAGCGACCCCGTGTAACTGCCTTGAGCTTCATCTTGAAAGTAAAGTACATAGGGAGAATTGGAGGCTGGCCGGGGGGGACAATAGCTGAGAATCCTGGGCTTTTGGGTTGGCACCCGGAAACTTGCACAGCTCATCCCTCTCAATTAAATCACGCACAGTGGCATAGCTAAGGGATCTGCTGCCCTGGGCAAAGAAGATTTTGTAGCCCTCCCCCCCAACCGAGTGGGGCGAGGGTTCGAACGCCAAGAAGACCCCAGCGTTTCCCTCCGACGGGTGCCGGGCACCTGCAGGCACCCCCGCACGCAGTATCTCCTGGTAATAACCAATCACTTCTCCAAATGGCCTGAGGCCATATTATGATACATGTAAACACTGCAGCAAGGCGTATTTATGCACAGATGTGGAAAAATGTGGATATACTTTCAGTGCAAATGTTAATACAGAAAATATACGAAATAGTTGAGATGGATATATTAACCGAAAGAGTTAGAAACGGTAAGGTAGATAGAATTAAAAATATATGGAAAATATTTTATGCTTGGCTAGATGGATAGCTAGGACTAATCTGAAGATAAAAAGAATGGTTAGTTTAAAGTTTAAATGATTAGAAAAATGAAATATATATGTGATTTTTTAAGATATGATAACCAGATGTGTAGCTTAGAAAATGAATTTGCTGTTAACCGACGGATTCCTAATGTATCATCCTATGTACCCTTTACCTATGTATTTTCCCTAACCCCGAACTGTAGATGAATAAAATTTCAATCAAAAAAAATTTATAAGCTTGCTTTTTGCCTCTGACTCGCAGGTGATTAGCCAACTGGCAAATTTTTGGTACGCTAATTTAGCAAGACATTGGAGTGCCCCGATAGTGAACCCATTGTTTTTATTTTCTAGGCAGGTAGTCTCTGGGAGATTCCCTGGGAGATCTAGGAGATTGGGGGAATGGTGACCACTTGTGGGTCTAAATGTACTGCACTATACATTTTGTTTGGTGTTTTTTTGCTTGTCTCTGAGCTAATCTGGCTCCCAGCTGGAGCAATACAGGGCAACTGAGCACACTCCCCTCGCCAGGCAGCGTTTTAACTCATGCCCGCCAGCCTGACCACAAAGCAGCAGGGGAGCGCAGGGCAGGCTGGACCTGCCAAGAATTAGGTCCACTGTGGGGAAGAAACACAAGCAAGGGAAAACAGAAGGAGAGCACCGACAGAGGCGGTGAAGGGGGCTGGTCCGCTGCCGGCCAGAACCCAGCAACAAAAGAGGAGCTCCAGGCCAGTGGGCGGCTCCGATGCCCGTGGAATATTTCTCCCAGCTGACAAGGAGGGCTTGAGTGTGTTTTTGTGCTCTCCAAACCTTTGGCAATGCCCACCTAGGACTTGGGCGCATTGCTCCAGTTTCTACTACACCATGACCATGAAACCCAGATAATTTTGAATGCAATAGCACTGGCTGCAAAAGTGTTAGAATGTACATTGAGTACAATGCAGTGTCTGAGTACAGTGTCTCTTCCAGACAACAAACAAAATGCAGTCACGGAGTCTGCTGTTCACCCACTAGATTCACACACCGAACATTTCACTATCTGGGCTATTCAGCATGGCCTAAACACAGCCAAGTGCAAAACATTTTAAGCCAATCACGTGCTGCTCTCTTCTTCTTGTGTGCTGGTGTGCTGCAAATTTCTGACCCCCACTCACCTTCGAACAGTCTGAGTTTGGCTGCCTTTTGGGGGCCGGTTAGGAATTTCTGTCCACCTGATTGGCAGTGGTGGGTAGTTTTTTTGCCTACCCCAGACTGTGGGGCCAATTGTTCTCCATCTGGTTATCGTCTTGGTCACTTTCCTTGGCCGCTAGTGCAGGTACCAAGGCAGGAGCATGGCCCTATGGGGTGCCCCTTGAGGTCAGCAAAGGCAGGTCTGAACCCACTCAGTCTCTGGCCTGGATTGCAGAGGCTGCTTCAAAGGCTCACTGGCATGGGGTGGCCCTACATATTCCTTCTACCTTGGCCCCCTCATAGGGTTGTGATAAGTTTGTACCACCTGAATGGGGCGTGGCTTGGAGTCAGGTGTCAACACCCAGATCCAGCGGGCAGATTGTTTTCTGGAGCCCCTTGTATGATCTAGCCTCTGCACTAACTTTGCTTTCTGGCAGTAAGAAGCTGCAGGTCTTGATGTTTCTATTTCTCCTGCTGTAAATAGTAGCTAATAAAATGGCCCAGTCTCCCAATTTTGTTGTCGCGTGTGTTCATTGCGGGGGTTGCGATCCCTGGGCAGCCCCAGACTGCCCTCCACCCAGGGATCGCAGGATGGTGTCCCCTCCTGGCCACCAGCAACCTCCTGTGGCCCAGGAGGCATTACTTTCCCCCAACCAGTCTCAGTAGTGTAGCCCAGCGCCGAGACTGGATTCAGCTAACTTCGTTCCCGGCACACCATGGAGTAAAATATAAAGGTATAATGAACAAACAAATGCCAGGAGATCCACGATTGATCTCTGGCCTTTTACAAAATGAGGAGCCGCAAAGTGTTGATATTTGCATCAAAGAAGCAGAACTGGGGGGGGGGGGCTTGACCCTTTCCCCTACACTGGAAATTCCCAGAAAGAGCTAGAACCACCTTCCTAACACCACCTTGGGAAGTGGGAAAAGATGCAGAGAGGGGATTTCTACCCTAGAGTGGCACTGCCCATAGGGTTGGGCTGGGCCAAGTAAAGTAGGCCTGGAGGCTCTGTTGTGCCACAGTATGTGTGAGTAGGTGGGACAACTAGCTCAGGACCTGCTGCTCTCCCAAAGGGTTTACTTTTTTTATCCTGCCCTTCTTCCAAGGAGCTGGGAGGGGATTTTGCAATCACTTTTATTTACATTTCTAATGCACAGGGAACCCGCAGAGGGGTCTGCAGGACACCCCAACCCTCCCAGACACTGGGGCAGCCAGTGGTAGGTCCCCCCAGCCCCAATATTGTAATTGTATTTGTCACTCAAGAGAAGGTATTATCAAATATGGGTTTTCAAATTCTTGGTTCCAATTTTTTGTAAATCAAGATTATATACTTCTAGGGACCTCAGATATTTATAAAGTGTTGTTACTGGAACTAACAAACATCACTAAAAGTGAAGGTAACCAACATTTTTGTTCCAAAAAATATGACTGTGTCAGGTGAGGGTTGCCCCAGTGAGGAGAATAAAAAGGAACATAAACTCTGGCAAAAGACAAGTAAGAAGGTGATACGGGAGGCCAAGAAAGCGTTTGAGGAACGCATGGCTAGCAACATAAAGGGGAATAATAAAAGCTTCTTCAAATATGTTAGAAGCAGGAAACCTGCCAGAGAGGCGGTTGGCCCGCTGGATGGTGAGGGAGGGAAAGATGAGATAAAAGGGGACTTGGAGATTGCAGAGAAATTAAATGAATTCTTTGCGTCCGTCTTCACAGCAGAAGAACTTGGGCAGATACCACAGCCCGAACAGCCCTTCCTAACTAAGGAATTAAAGCAGATAATGGTGAATAAGGAAGATGTTTTAGATCAAATTGATAAACTACATATAAATAAGTCACCAGGCCCAGATGGTATACATCCAAGAGTTATTAAGGAACTAAAGAACGAAGTTGCTGACCTCTTAACTAGAGTATGCAACTTGTCCCTTCAAACGGCCACGGTGCCAGAGGATTGGAGGATAGCCAATGTCACGCCAATCTTTAAAAAAGGGAGAAGGGGGGACCCTGGAAACTACAGGCCGGTCAGCCTAACGTCTGTTCCGGGTAAGATGGTGGAAAGCCTTATCAAAGATAAAATCCTAAAACACATAGAGGAACAAGTACTGCTAAAAGAAAGTCAGCATGGCTTCTGTAAGGGTAAGTCTTGCCTCACAAACCTTTTGGAATTCTTTGAAAAGGTCAACAGGCACGTGGATGTGGGTGAACCTGTGGATATCATATACCTGGATTTTCAGAAGGCGTTTGACACGGTCCCCCACCAAAGGCTGCTGAAGAAACTTCACAGTCAGGGAATAAGAGGGCAGGTCCTCTTATGGATCCAGAATTGGTTGAGGGCCAGGAAACAGAGAGTGGGGGTAAATGGGCAATTTTCAGAATGGAGAGAGGTGAAAAGTGGAGTGCCCCAGGGATCTGTCTTGGGGCCCGTGCTTTTCAACTTATTCATAAATGACTTAGAGACAGGGATAAGCAGCGAGGTGGCCAAGTTTGCAGATGACACAAAACTTTTCCGGGTGGTGAAAACCAGAGAGGATTGTGAAGAGCTCCAGAATGATCTCTCCAAGTTGGAGGAATGGGCAGCCAAATGGCAGATGCGTTTCAATGTAAACAAATGTAAAGTGATGCACATTGGGGCCAAAAAACCAAAGCTTCACCTATAGGCTAATGGGTTCTGAGCTGTCTGTGACAGCTCAGGAGAGAGATCTTGGGGTGCTGGTGGACAATTCCATGAAGGTATCGACCCAGTGTGCGGCAGCAATTAAGAAAGCCAATTCCATGCTCGGGGTAATTAAAAAAGGGGTTGAGAATAAAACAGCCAATATTATCATGCCATTGTACAAAGCAATGGTAAGGCCGCACCTGGAATATTGTGTCCAGTTCTGGTCGCCGCATCTCAAAAAGGACATAGTGGAGTTGGAAAAGGTGCAGAAGAGAGCGACAAAAATGATTACGGGGCTGGGGCACCTCCCTTATGAAGAAAGACTGCAGCGTTTGGGGCTCTTCAGTCTAGAAAAAAGGCGCCTGAGGGGGAACATGATTGAGACATACAAAATTATGCATGGAAGGGATAGAGTTGATAGAGGGATGTTCTTTTCCCTCTCTCACAACACCAGAACCAGGGGGCATCCGCTAAAACTGAGGGTTGGGAGAGTTAAAACAGATAAAAGGAAGTACTTTTTTACCCAGCGGGTAGTTAATCTGTGGAACTCCTTGCCACAGGAGGTGGTGATGGCATCTGGTCTTGATGTCTTTAAGAGAGGATTAGACCGATTTCTGGAGGAAAGATCCATTGTGGGCTATAGGCAATGATGGATTGTGCAACCTCCTTACAAAGGTGGTGGGCTACAGGTACCGGGTGTAAGGGAGTGGCAACAGGATGCAAGCATCTTGTTGTCTCCTGCCTCCCTGGGGCACCTGGGGTGGGCCGCTGTGAGATTCAGGAAGCTGGACTAGATGGGCTCTTGGCCTGATCTAGCATGGCTCTTCTTATGTTCTTATGTTCTTATGTGAGGGGAATATGTTTGCAAACAAGAAAATTCCTGCTAGGTACTGGAAGTTCCCAGAAATAGCTACAGCTACCTTCTTACTATCACCATGACCTTGGTCTGTCTTATTTAATTGGAGCTATTCCAGAGAGTTTGCACAGAAAGCATCTAATTTTTGGCAACTAGTTGCAACACCTAGCAAATGCTGACCCATCTGAAAAAAAGGAGGTGCTTCTAGGAAATGAATCTTCTTGTTAGAAGGCAGTGAGATTTGGTCCTTACTAACTTGTTCACACAACAGATCTCTCACTCAGTGCAAGTTCTGCTTCTTAAGAAGTCCTCAGGGTTCAGGAGAAGCTACAACTTGCTCATAACGGAACCCCCAATTTCTGTTACTAAATAAGGGAAGCTTTTCTAAGCAAACTACAGATAATTAGGCTCTGCCATTGCACTGAAGCTTCAGTTTTAATTAAAGCTAGAACATTCATCTAACATGAACAAGGAAGTTTGAGGCATAGCATAACTAGGCATAGCCTATAGCAGCTAGGTGGGGGAAATGCAAAAAAAAAAGTAGAAGCAGGAAGAATCTGCAAAGTTACAGCTGAATCCTAACCAGCCATTTTCCAGTAAGACTAGCAGCTACCTATGAATAAGATTCCAGGCCAGATGCTAAGGAAACAGCATATTAGAAGATAAGGAGGAAAAGCTAGCTTTTGCCTAATACATTCTACCTTAAATTGTAAGCCCCTAAACATAGCTCAGTTTTAACTCAAGGTGAAGCCCAATTTTTGAATTCAGCCCACCCACTCTGTTTTAAATAAGCAGAGAAGCCTCTCAAATTCAAGGTGCATTCCAAGCCAGCTATAAACCCTCATAATTGCATAATAAACGCATAATTGCTGAATCCTAACCAGCTGTTCTGCAGTAGGAGTAGCAGATTCATCTACCTGTGAATAAGATTCCAGGGTAGAGGAAACAGCAAATTAGAAAGAGATAAGAAAGGAGGAGGAAAAGCTAGCTTTTGCCTAATATAATAAACTACCTTAAATTGTAAGCCCCTAGACTCTAACCATGGCTCAGTTTCAACTCAAGGTGAAGCCCAGTTTTTGAATGCAACCCACCCAAGAAGTCTAGTTTTAAATAAGCAGAGAAGCCTCTCAAATTCAAGGTGCATTCCAGGCTACCTAAAAACCCCTACAACTTGTAATCGCTGAATCTTAACCAGCTGTTCTGCAGTAGGACTAAACATCTACTTTACTTGTGAATAAGATTTCAGACAGTGGCCCTGGGAAACAGCAAATTAGAAGATAAGGAGGAAAAGCCAGCTTTTGCCTAACCAATTCTACCTTAAATTGTAAGCCCCTAAACATAGCTCAGTTTCAACTCAACATGAAGCCCAGTTGTTGAATTCAGCCCACCCAAGAAGTCTAGTTTTGAATAAGCAGAGAAGCCTCTCAAACGCTTTCCAAGCCAGCTAACAAAGCACTTCCCACTACTGAGTTTCAACTGTTAAATCCTTCCAGGCCACACCCCTGCGGGCGGCTGCCTTTTTCAATCTGTCTGCAAGGAAGGGGAGGAGCTGTAGAAGAGTCTCTACAAGGAAGGCTTGCTTCTGAGTAGACAAATCTTGGATTTGTCAGGCACCAGACTTGCCCTCCAATGGATCCTCGTTAAAGGGGAAGTCTAGCACCAGCAGCCGCGGTAATTCCAGCTCCAATAGCGTATATTAAAGTTCCTATGACAGGAGCCCAGATGTTTCCCGAGCGGGCAGACGGGAGCCCGCCCGCAGCGCCCGACTCAGGTGTTCATGCGGAGATTAACGGCGACAGGGGTTTTCAAGACCCGGGGGGGGGACGGTTTGCAAATTTGCCCGGCCGCGCGGCAGGGCAGGGGGTGCCATCGCACCGCTCCTCTGAGCAGCGCAAGCGGCCCCCTCCGCTCCCCCCACGGGGGGGGGCAGAAGGGCGGGACAGGCCTGGCATCAGGCCAAATCCTTCGAGCTGAGCCGCCCCTCTCAGGTGAATGGATCAGATAGACAATGCCTGGATCAGATTGATCAGGGCAATGCCAAAGATTGTTCAAACTACCGCACCATTGCACTCATTTCACATGCTAGCAAGGTGATACTCAAAATCCTAGAAGCTAGGCTTCAGCAGTATGTGAATCGAGAACTACCAGATGTACAAGCTGGTTTCCGAAGAGGCAGAGGAACTAGAGATCAAATTGCCAACATTCGCTGGATCATGGAGAAAGCAAGAGAGTTCCAGAAAAACATCTACTTCTGCTTCATTGACTCCTTTGATCGTGTGGCAACAAACTGTGGCAAGTTCTTGAAGAGATGCGAGTACCAGACCACTTTATCTGGCTTCTGAGAAACCTGTATGCCGGCCAGGAAGCAACAGTTAGAACTGGACATGGAACAACTGATTGGTTTAAAATTGAGAAAGGAGTAGGACAAGGCTGTATACTGTCACCCTGCTTATTTAACTTATATGCAGAGTACATCATGAGAAAGGCTGGGCTGGATGATTCACAAGCTGGAATCAAGATTGCTGGGAGAAACATCAACAACTTCAGATATGCAGACGATACCACTCTAATGGCAGAAAGTGAGGAAGACCTCAAGAACCTTCTGATGAGGGTGAAAGAGGAAAGTGCCAAAATTGGCTTGAAGCTCAACATTTCAAAAAAACTAAGATCATGGCCACCACTCCCATCACTTCCTGGCAAATAGAAGGGGAAGAAATGGAAGCAGTGACATACTTTATCTTCCTGGGCTCCAAGATCACCGCAGATGGTGACTGCAGCCATGAAATTAAAAGACATTTACTTCTTGGGAGTGTTGTGAGAACAGACCCCCCCCCCCCAGGATTCTCTCAGACTTTGTTAGACTTTTTCCTGGCTGGCCGTGCTCTGCTCCAGCTCCAGCCATGTCTGTAACCAACCAAGCTTTTTCCTGGCTTCCATAGCCACGTGCAACCCTCATGAACTCTCCTGGCTCACAGTATACTGCTGCAGCCATGCTGAAACTACTAAGCTCTTTTCCTCCAACAGTGCAAGCCTGAACCATTGCAGAACTACAGAACATAACCCTTGTCCACAATAGAGATCGTGGCAACAGTAAAAACAACTCTGGTGAGAAAAAAACATTTTGGCAAGAACCACTGTTAAGGAACCACTAAGGAACCACTGTCCTTAGCCTGGCTCTATACCCCATTGTGGTAATTTGGCCTCCCAGAAACACTTGCATTGCTATGCTCAATGGTCAGATGCACATAGTGCCGGGCCTGTAAAGGTGCAAGGGTGAGACCAGAATGTAGTAAAAACAGGTCTGACTCCATTTTGAAAGTTGAACTGCTGTCCTGCAAGGAGAAAGAGGTCACAGAGGTGAAACTCTTAGCACACAGACCATTGTAGACATTCCAAAGGTCTCCTCTCCCTAAGGGTCCATAATGCAAATCTGGTCTGACAAAAGGCTTATGCAAAGTCCTGGCTAAATTCAATCAGGCCAAAAGTCTCAACCCATCAGAACTGTAGCTGGCCACACCTCAGAGTAATTTAAGGTACTTACTGCGTAGACAACTGCTATCAAATGTGTCAAAAACTCTAATGTGTTGTCTGGTCTAGATGTCTCTTATCTGCTTTTGTGTGCCAACTTATTGTAATCTGCATCTCCTGGAGTCACAGTAAAGGGGAGGAGGGCCACCGCGGGGAGAGATGGCCAATCAGATGGCTGACATCCCAAATGGCCAATTGCACTGGGCAAATGTTCTGACTGGCTATTTTCAAATCCAAAGTTTGCATATTGAATTGCATAACTGACCAAACGCACATGTACAATTTGCACAAGTTCTATACTCCTTGGAGACACAAGTTCTGTACCTCCTTGGAAGCATGCATCTTGTGTCCGTTTTGCTGATGTCTACACATGAGTAAAATGTACTTCTCCTTCTGCAACAACGAAGTCCTGCTGGCATTTTTTTCAATCAACAGTTTCTTGGTAAGGCACAGTAAGGGAGACCCAGACCAGCCGGGATCAGGGAGGTTGGGCTGGGAACAGCATTAATTCTTAGGATGCAAACAGGATAGGAATGCACATCGGTAAACGAAACCTCAATTGACAGCCCCTAAGCTTAAAGGCACAGGGGCCTGGAGAAATCACTAAATAAGCCTGATTTCCTCCTACAACAGGAGGAAAGCTATGGTGAACCTTGTTGTTGTTCAGTCGCTAAGTCGTGTCCGACTCTTCGCGACCCCATGGACCACAGCACGCCAGGCCTCCCTGTCCTCCACTAGCTTCCTGAGTTCGCCCAATTTCATATTCATTGCTTCGGTGACACTATCTAACCATCTCATCCTCTGTCGCCCCCTTCTCCTTTTGCCTTCAATCTTTCCCAGCATGAGGGTCTTTTCTAAAGAGTCCTCTCTTCTCATCAGGTGGCCAAAGTATTGGAGCTTCAGCTTCAGCATTTGTCCTTCCAGGGAGCAATCAGGCTTGACTTCCTGGAGAATTGACCGATTGGATCTCTTTGCAGTCCAGGGGACTCTCAAGAGTCTTCTCCAACACCATAATTCAAAAGCATCGATTCTTCGACGCTCTGCCTTTCTTATGGTCCAGCTCTCACAGCCATACATGGCTACTGGGAAAACCATCGCTTTGACTATGCGAACCTTTGTTGGAAGGGTGATGTCTCGGCTTTTGATTAAGCTATCTAGGTTCACCATAGCTTTCTTCCCAAGAAGTAAACGTCTTTTAATTTCATGGCTGCAGTCACCATCTGCGGTGATCTTGGAGCCCAGGAAAATAAAGTCTGTCACTGCTTCCATTTCTTCCCCTCCTATTTGCCAGGAAGTGATGGGAGTGGTTGCCATGATCTTAGTCTTTTTAATGTTGAGCTTCAAACCAATTTTGGCGCTTTCCTCTTTCACCCTCATCAAAAGGTTCTTTAGGTCTTCCTCACTTTCTGCCAGTAGAGTGGTATCGTCTGCATATCTGAGGTTGTTGATGTTTCTCCCAGCAATCTTGATTCCAGCTTGTGAGTCATCCAGCCCTGCCTTCCTCATGATGTACTCTGCGTATAAGTTAAATAAGCAGGGTGACAATATACAGCCTTGTCGTACTCCTTTCCCAATTTTAAACCAGTCGGTTGTTCCATGTCCAGTTCTAACTGTTGCTTCCTGACCCGCATAAAGGTTTCTCAGAAGGCAGATCAGGTGGTCTGGAACTCCCATCTCTTCAAGAACTTGCCACAGTTTGTTGTGATCCACACAATCAAAGGCTTTAGCATAATCAATGAAGCAGAGGTAGATGTTTTTCTGGAACTCTCTTGCTTTCTCCATGATCCAGCGAAGGTTGGCAATTTGATCTCTAGTTCCTCTGCCTCTTCGGAAACCAGCTTGTACATCTGGTAGTTCTCGATTCGCATACTGCTGAAGCCGAGCTTGTAGGATTTTGAGCATCACCTTGCTAGCATGTGAAATGAGTGCAATGGTGCGGTAATTCGAGCAATCTTTGGCATTGCCCTTCTTTGGGATTGGAATGTAAACTGATCTTTTCCAGTCTTGTGGCCACTGTTGGGTTTTCCAAATTTGCTGGCATATGGAGAGCAGCACTTGGACAGCATCCTCTTTTAAGATTTTGAGTAATTCCGCTGGAATGCTGTCACCTCCACTAGCTTTGTTGTTAGTGAGGCTTTCTAAAGCCCACTTGACTTCACTCTCCAGGATGTCAGGTTCGAGCTCAGTGACTGTACCACTGTGGTTATCAGGAGCATTTAGATCGGCCTTATAGAGTTCCTCTGTGTATTCTTGCCACCTCTTCTGAATCTCATCTGCTTCTGTTAGGTCCTTGCCATTTTTGTCCTTTATTGTGCCTACCTTAGCATGAAATTGTCCTTTGACATCTCCAATTTTCTTGAAAAGATCTCTAGTCCTCCCCATTCTGTTGTTTTCCTCTATTTCTTTGCATTGCTCATTTAGAAAGGCCTTCCTATCTCTCCTTGCTGTTCTCTGGAAATCTGCATTCAGTTGGGTATATCTTTTCCTTTCTCCCTTGCTTTTGGCTTCTCTCCTTTCCTCAGCTATTTGTAAAGCCTCGTCAGACAGCCACTTTGCCTTCTTGCATTTCTTCCTCTTTGGGATGGTTTTAGTTGCTGCCTCCTGTACAATGTTACAGACCTCCGTCCAAAGTTCTTCAGGCACTCTGTCTACCAAATCTAAGCCCCTAAATCTATTTGTCACCTCCACTGTATATTCGTAGGGGATCTGATTTAGGTCATACGTGGAGGGCCTAGCGGTTTTCCCTACTTTTTTCAGTTTAAGCCTGAATTTGGCAAGAAGAAGCTGATGATCTGAGCCACAGTCAGCTCCAGGTCTTGTTTTGACTGCCTGTATGGAACTTTTCCATCTTTGGCTGCAAAGAATGTAATCAATCTGATTTCGATGTAGACCATCTGGTGAAGTCCATGTGTACAGTCGCCGTTTGTGTTGCTGGAAAAGGGTGTTTGCTATGACTAATGTGTTCTCCTGACAGAACTCTATCAGTCTTTGCCCTGCTTCATTTTGTGCTCCAAGACCAAACTTGCCTGTTACTCCTCTTACCTCTTGACTGCCTACTTTAGCATTCCAATCCCCTATGATGAGAAGGACATCTTTTTTGGGTGTCAATTCTAGAAGCTGTTCTAGGTCTTCATAGAAGCGGTCAACTTCTTCCTCATCAGCACCAGTGGTTGGGGCGTAGACTTGGATTACTGTGATGTTGAAAGGTTTGCCTTGGATCCGAATGGAAATCATTCTATCATTTTTGAGGTTATACCCCAGTACTGCTGTTCTCACTCTCTTGTTCACAATGAAGGCTACTCCATTTCTTCTAAGGGATTCCTGCCCACAGTAGCAAATATAATGGTCATCTGAATTAAATTCTCCCATTCCTGTCCACTTTAGTTCACTAACTCCCAGGATGTCGATGTTCAGCCTTGACATCTCACGTTTGACCACATCTAGCTTGCCTTGATTCATAGATCTGACGTTCCAGGTTCCTATGTAGTATTGTTCTTTGCAGCATCGCACTTTCCTTTCACTTCCAGACACATCCACAGCTGAGCTTCCTTTCAGTTTTGGCCCAGCTACTTCACTCTTTCTGGAGCTACTAGTACTCGTGTTCTGCTCTTCCCCAGTAGCATAATGGACACCTTCCGACCTGAGGGTCTCATCTTCCAGTGTCATATCGTTTAGCCTTTTTGTTCTGTAATCCATGGGGTTTTCTTGGCAAGAGTACTGGAGTGGGCTGCCACTTCCTTCTCCAGCGGACCACGTTTAGTCAGAACTCTCTGCTGTGACCTGTCCATCTTGGGTAGCCCTACATGGCATAGCTCACAGCTTCATTGAGCTACTCAAGCCCCTTCGCCACGACAAGGCAGTGATCCATGAAAGGGATGGTGAACCTAGACAACTTAATAAAAGCAGAGACATCACCCTGCCAACAAAGGTTCGCATAGTCAAAGCAATGGTTTTCCCAGTAGCAATGTATGGCTGTGAAAGCTGGACCATATGAAAGGCAGAGGGCCGAAGAATAGATGCTTTTGAATTATGGTGTTGGAGAAGACTCTTGAGAGTCCCCTGGACTGCAAGGAGATCCAATTGATCAATCCTCCAGGAAGTCAAGCCTGATTGCTCCCTGGAAGGACAAATCCTGAAGCTGAAGCTCCAATACTTTGGCCACCTCATGAGAAGAGAGGACTCTTTAGAAAAGACCCTCATGCTGGGAAAGATGGAAGGCAAAAGGAGAAGGGGGCGGCAGAGGATGAGATGGTTAGACAGTGACACCGAAGCAATGAACATGAAATTGGGCGAACTCCGGAAGCTAGTGGAGGACAGGGAGGCCTGGTGTGCTGTGGTCCATGGGGTCGTGAAGAGTCGGACACGACTTAGCGACTGAACAACAACAAAAGGGCCACCAAACATCGCTGGTGGGCTGTAGTGAGCTTGGGAAGGATAAATCAGGCAGGAATTCTGAACCAAGCACACCCAAGCAGACCTGCCCGCCCATTGGCTCCCAAGTCGTCAACAGCTGGGCCTCCCCCTTTATCAGATTGGAGAGATCCCCCCCCAACAAAAAACAAGAGTCATTCAAGCAAGACGGGGCGTCTCGCTGATTGGCTGAGAGCTGGTACCTGTGAGAAAGAAGGCGGCACAAGGAGGTTAGATTAATCTAACCTCCTTGAGGCGGCAGGGCTTTAAGGTGGAATGGCAGGCAGCTTTGGACGGAGACGAAAGAAGTGGCGGCCGGCTGGTTATTTTTGTTTTTAAACTGCAAAAAGGGAAGGCGATGAGATCCTTGTCTGCTTTTTCCAGGGCAAGAGAAAGGCGATTATGCTGTGAGCCCCATCCGTTGTTAATTCCTCCTGGCTTACTTGCAATGGGAAAAAGGGGAGACGGGACCCGTACCTCCTTAAGACAAGCCGGGCGGAGGAGTTCCCATTTAATTGATTAAAGCTACAAGAAGGAAGGCTCCAGCAGGCTCTTTCCAGCAGAGTGCCCCCTCCTTCCTCTTCCCCCTCCTTCCTCCCTTCCCCCAGCTCCGTGGCTGCTTCTCTCGTTTCGTTCTCCCTGGGGGTGAGCCCTGAAGCGGAGCCGGGCAGCAAAGATTCTTGGGCAGCCTCCAATGCAGATCATTATTTATTATGATCTGCGATATGCCCATACAGAAGGTGTTTTTCAAGAAGGTTAGATAACGGGAGAGGACATGCCTTAAAATTAATAGGAGTGAACTGAAGCCAGGGGGCAGGTTTAGCAGCCATGTTGGCATACTCAAAACAATCCGTATTCCAAGCATTTCAGATTGCTTTGCTCGTACTGTTTAGGACTGAATAGTTTACTCCTGAAATAAAAACTTACAAAAATAAAAACGTGTGATCGTGTAGAAACATTATTGGTAACCTTATTATGATTTAATATGCAATTACAAGGTTAAATTCCTCATAACTATATTACTGAACATACCGGACGAAATGCTACTTGCTGTCTATTTAAACTCGGATTGCACTGTTTTGACAGACTTGTTTTTTGAAATCTACACAACCAAAAATAAAGTGTGAACGGGAAGGAAAGAAAAAAAAGGGGAGGGTGGGCAAAAACTAGATAAATATATAGGAAAATTTCATTAAAATCTCTTCATAACACAAGTAGTTGTCAATATGAGAGTAATTCTTTTTTACTTCTAGACTATTAAGAGTATTTTTTTAAACTTCTACACTCACCCTTCTCCATAAAACAAATTCTGTTAATGTTCAGAATTTCGAAAATATTACAGTAGAAAATGGAAGGCGGGGAAAAAAGTGTAAACGGGAAGGGGGGGAAATATTTTTTTTTACCTTCTAGACCATTAACAGTGGGTGTCAGAAAATGGTGAATAAGACTGCTAGGAACAACAAGAAATTACACAGCTTCAAAAATAATGCACTCACTGTTTCACTGAATTGTAGTTTTATTGAACCAATGTAATGTGAATACATGAATCTTTCCATGGAAATTAAATCCCATTTTTCGTACAGCGATTGCACACCCGTATGCAGAACACGCAGGCATGATTAAAGACGTTGAGATTAATTTTTACACACGTGCAGGGAAATTTTCATTCCTGAATTCGCGGCAATCCTGCTTGGCGGGCACTACAGAGAATTATTAAAGTGGCCCAGCATACCATCGGGCTCCAGCTACCCACCCTTGAAGATATTTTCGCCACCCGCTGTTTAAGGAAAGCACATAATATCCTTAGAGACTTTTCCCATCCAGCTTACAACTTTTTTGAATGGTTGCCTTCTGGCAGAAGGTATAGGACTATTAAAACTCGGACAACACGTTTTAAGAACAGTTTTTACTCTAGAGCCATAACAGCATTGAACAATGAACTGAAGTACCAGTAGATAGGGGCAGTCGGACTGTATTATTTCCTATTGTGTGGATGTTTATCATTCCCTATTGTGTGGATTTCCTGTTGTGTATTATTTCCTATTGTGTGGATGTTTGTGTTTCAGAGGAGGAATTTTTTGAAGGGGGGCGGGGAGTGTGGGGATTGGGGGGGATTGTTGGGAATTCAATGTGTGTGTTGGTTTGGTCTCCGGGTGTCAACGAATTTCATTGTATTGTGTAATACAATGACAATAAATAAATAAATAAATAAATAATAATAATCTGCGTCAAGCATATTTGTGCTTCAAGAAAATGATGTCATGTCGTCTCCAGTTATCTAACCTTTTTGATGTTTTTACATCCATTTTGCCCACTTCGATCTTCGTGATGCAGTCTCATGTGGTGCAGTTCCACCTCCGCCCGCGGGAGCGCCGCATTCGCTGTCTGAAGGCCGGTCAAGTTTCCTACTGTCTACGCTGTCTCGGTCTGCGCAAGCGCGAAGCTTTCACCGTCGGATCTGTATTGAGAGCGGCGGAGGAAGCGGCACTGAGAGGAGTAGAAAAGCGGCTCCTGAACTAGGCCAACATTTGAGTCCTCTGCGGCGGGACAAGGTTGCATACTGCAGGGTTTGGGTTTTTTAAAATATAATTTAAAACAAATCTGTGTATATTTATATGCGCGATATGACGCCGTTGAGATAAAAGAGCTAAATGTAAAAGAAGGGGACTGCGCATGCGCAAGGAGACCGCACGAGCGCGGAGGGAATTGGGATGACTGCGAACGTGCTCTTGGGGTGCACATGCGCAGTAAGCAGTTTCGGAAGGGGAGCGCAGCTTCAGCGCTGTGGATTATCTGGCAACAAGGGAACCAGTATAGTAGTACAAAATATGAGAAAAAGTGATGGGTGATGCCTCGCTTCATCCACCAAAATAATTTGTAATTTCGTTTCGGTTATTCAGTACGTGAGTATGTTTCTTTTTGCTCGTGGGGTTTTTTTTTGTACGAAACTGGATTTTAAAAGATCTTTCCTTGTTTACGAAATTTGTTGTAGGTTTTATTTTGTATTAGATGCTTATCTTTATCACTTTTGTATGCTTGACTAATAAAGTCTGCAGTGTGGGAATGGGAGAAGGTATTGAAAAGGGTTTTGTTTTTTTTTGCCAGTATTTATCTTGAAATAATACAAATCATAATTTACATAACCAAGTGTCTTAAGATTGTGTGTGGGTTAAAAAAACTAATACAATAACAGGGGGTGGGAGAAAGGGAAATTGTGTTTCTGACAGATCTGGTGTGATTGTTGGTTTCTTAGAAATGGAAAAACTAGGGTAGTACCCACTTTCTGACCTTTTGGATCTGTCCATTTTACATGGTTAAAGGAGAAAAAGCACATTCTTTATTTTATATATTTAAAAGGTTTATATACTGCTTTTTGATACTCAAAGCTCATAGTTCCCGGCACAGATCATCAATCAAGGTGACCAAGATCATCTTTGTTCTGTAACCTGACCTGAATCTAGATTGAAAGGGGTCCAAATAATCCACTTATTCCAGAATTTGCTGGAGTTGAGATGCCATGCTTAATCACCTTGCTCAAAAATGGGAGGTTGAACACAGGTTGGACATTATCCAGGATCATTGGGTCTAGGGAGCATTTCTTCAGAAGAGAGCGAACCACTACCACTTCTAACTCAGTACCTCCATCTGAGAGAAGAATTTATTATCCTCCTGATCCAATCAGCCAGTCACCACTACCTCCAGCAGAACTTAATGACCATGCTGGACAAAGAAAAAAAGGACAAGCAGCAAATCTCACACTCCAGAGGAGCCTGTCCACATCCTCAGGCTGTTTAAAACTAGAAAAAAAAATCCCAAATAACTGGACAGACAGTTGTCTGAGGAACATCTGTGGACTCTGTCAATGTTCTATCTGTATGAAAGTGAATGAAGCATAAAGGAGCATCTGCATTTCCTTGAGTGCTGATTTTGAATTGGTTTGAGGAGTGATGGAGGTGGCAATTTAAGTAGAAATAGCTTTGCTGCAACCAGAGTTTTTTCTTTGTTTTGTCTGATGAGGAATTTTTTGCTGGCTATTTGGAACAGGAAATGACTAGAGGTTAGGAGGGAGGGTCAGAAATGGAACCCCAGTGTTTTAAAGCACAATTTAGCACCTTGCTATTTCAGACAAAGGTTTTTCTAATACACTGGTATGCTGCTATTGTCTTGTCTGCATACTGCAAGCAGGTATGTCTAATAGCTATGGAAGCAATTGCATCGATAGGACCAATTTTTAAATGCGTAAAAGCCTTTTCCCCCCAAAATCCCTTGATATAGATATAGATGTAGATTGATTGATCGATCGATCGATCGATCGACACTTGAGCTTGAATGAGTATGTACTCCTATCTTTGCATTTACTTCTTGGGGTAGTGAAATACTGTTGCTAAAACTGCAGTTTCACTAAATTCCTGGATTTCTCTGTTGCTTCCTATGAGCAGCTAATGAGAACAATAATATCGTATTATAAGTAACCAGGCAATCTTTTGCTAGATGAATGAATGTTGGCACTTAAACATATCACTTCTTCCCATAGGGCCCATTTCATTCTGGCCGTTCCCGCCATGGGGGACGTGAAGAATTTCCTGTATGCCTGGTGTGGCAAGCGGAAGCTCACTCCAGCCTACGAAATCCGTGCCGTAGGCAACAAGAACCGACAGAAATTTACGTGTGAGGTGGGGGCCTGTGGTGTATATTTGAAGAGTTGAATGTAGTGTACTTTGAAGAGTTGAAAGCAAATATCTGTCATATGCCCACTCATGGAAGCTTGCTTTGAATAAATTTCTGTCTAAAAGGGGGGGTGGATGTCTGGCTTTCAGACCAATCCTATCCAGCTTTTCAGACCTGATGTAACTGTGCCAACAGGGTGTGTTCTGCAACCTGTGGTGGGGGGGGCAGTCATGGCCACCTCCTCAAGATAAGGCAAAGTTTGTTCTCTTGCATTGCCACCGCATCAGTGCTAGAAAGTTGGATAGCGTTGGGCCCTTAGTTGCTAACAATGGAAGTTTGGTTGTGTGACTTTATTTGGGGTATGGTCTAGCAAAGAGTGGGTACTTCTCAGGTCCATTGATTTCTTTAGGTGGAAGTTAAGGACATATTTAACTTTTCTGATTTAAACACATGATATTAAGTGGTTAGTTCTGGTTGAATTGCGCTCTTATTGCTTATTTAAGATTCCCCGTCATTGGTTTGTAACAGACACGCAAGGTGACTTAACAGAATTCAAAACAAGTTTTGAAGATATAATAAAAAGACATTTAAGGCATCTAATATTTGGTGTATATAAAACATAGAAGTTAAAGGAGTAGGGGTTCTTAAATCTTAATCTTTGATTATGTCAAAATAAAGGTTTTCTTATAGAAAATGTTAATACTTGGTTTGAGTTTACTAGTATTTCTTTATATGAAGCCATCATCTTTCATACCTGCTTTTATGAGAATGAAATAAAAAAATTAGATGGGTTTCTTAAAAATTTAAACCAGTCATGGCAGACCTTTTTGAACACGGATGCAACAAATCAAGCCCTAAGTGTG
Organism: Lerista edwardsae; assembly: GCA_029204185.1. Taxonomy (NCBI): domain Eukaryota; kingdom Metazoa; phylum Chordata; class Lepidosauria; order Squamata; family Scincidae; genus Lerista; species Lerista edwardsae. Next base: position 3,161,483 of record JAJKFI010000086.1, read on the forward strand.
AGCATTCAGCTGTAGGGCCCACTATCATTTTTATATGCAGCTCTATAGCTGAGGATCAGCACAGAATCAGGAGAGGCAGGCACAAGTTCAGGCCCTATCCACTGGAGCCAGGCCCGCCTGCTCCTCTCCGGGTGTGGCACTTGTGTTGTATGTCTTGTAAAGCAGGCAGCTTTAATGGGGCTCAGAATGGAGGACTTTCTCCTCCCCCCCAGACACGACAGGAGTTATGCTCCTGTTATGCCTGGAGGGCTTTTTGAGCCCTGACGAAGCTGTGCGCCTTTGTACACAGAGTTGGTGGGGGCTAAGAATGGGGGATTCCCCCCTACTTTCCAGACTTGATGGGAGCTGTGCTCCCATTGTGTCCGGAGGGCTTTCTGAGTGTGCTGGTGATACAGCGTGCCTTTGCATGCAGCCTCGGTGAGGCTAAAAATGGGTGATTCCCTCTCCTGCCACCTCCAGACCTGAGGCCTTTTTAATGCCTTATAAGGCATTGTGAAGTTTTGGAAAACTGGAAGTTGCAGGGTTTTTTGTTTTTGCCAAATGGCCATTCTGAGGCCTCAGCCCAGCCTCCAGAGGTGACCGAAGCACAGCTCCGGTCACCCTTGGAGGCTTCAGGTTGAGCCGAATTTGGCTCAAGGTAGGTCTGGGGGACCCTTGTTGAGCCAAATCTGTGGATTAAAAATCCACAGATATTTAGGCTCAACCTGTAGTTGCCAATAAAACCAGGGGGCTGCAGTAGTTGGGTAGACCAGGGAATCTTGGAAGGGGCAGTTTTTATTTCATTCCTGCATGACAAGCTGCACCTGCCAAAAATCTCACAATTGCTAACCTCACAATTAGCAAAAGTACTTAATCCTTACCCTATGCTGGGTGTAAAGTTTCATTGGTATGGCTGAGCAGTGTGGGCATTTCAGAAAAGTGCCACTGGATAGAGGAGAGTGGGACCATACAGTAGTTATGCTGGAGATTACTGTATAGCAGGTGCAGAGCCAAGGACTCCTCATAGCCTGAAATAGGGCTGCATGTCCTGGGGACCAAGGCTTGGATGCAGACTAGCAGCTGCATCCCAACCTACCCTCTCCCTGGGCCATCATGCCTCCCGTCACACCAACCTCCTGCCCAGATCCTTCCTTTCTCCCTCCCACTCTCCCTCCGCCCAGAACCTTTCTTGCGCCAGCGGGGTTTGGCTGGTGCACGAGTGGCGCAGCAGGGCCTCGGGCTGGTGCCGGTGCCATTGGGCTGACACAAGTGGCTAGCATCAGCTCAAGGGCGTATTGAGTATTGTGCCCTGAAAGGGGGACAGCCTGTCTTTAAGACGGTTGGAAGTGGTGTTTACACAGCAACCTGGTATATATCCACTCATATCCAACATGAGTGGATAACCCTCATGTTATCCACTTGTTACAGGTTCGTGTATCTGGCTTCAACTATACTGGTATGGGCAATTCCACCAATAAGAAAGATGCCCAGACGAATGCTGCTAGAGACTTCCTCAACTACCTTGTTCGAGTGAATGAAATGAAGAGTGAAGAAATTCCAGCTTTCGGGGTAGGTAACTCTATTGTGTTCAAAAGTGGTATATTTTGCAGCATGTAAAGGTTTTATAGTTAGGGATGGGGTTTTTTGGTGATACTTTTTTCAAAATTTCTTGATTAAAATAGCAAATTGTTGTGTTACGTGTTTTTATCCAAATTCTTATTCAAAACTGTACTAACAACGCAAAGCACAATAAGCAATATTAATTATTGCTAATATTAATTAGGTGCTTTGGCATGGTTCTGTCTCTTTCACCGTCTGATGAGGGCAGGGGAAAAAAGACAAATGTCTTTCGGTTAACATCCGTAACATAAAGCCCAAGGTTAACATTCAAAAATATTTCTTTATATATTGCAATATACAAGTGCAATGTTCTGCAAATTGCAGACAGGATATTCATAGGATTACCAGATACAAACTGGGACAGAGTATCTTTAACTATTGTATAAAAAGGGAATTTTGGCAGGTGCAGCTTTTGAAACCCTTCCATGATGAGCTGCACCTGCCCAAATTCCCGCCTTTATGCAATGGTTAAAGGTATAGGCACTCTGTCCCAGTTTGTATCTGGTAACCCTAGAGCATAGTCAAGTATTGCGGCAGTGATTTCCAACCTTTTTTTGCAATGGACTCACTTTTAAAAACAACACTCTTAAAAGATATTCTGTTTTGCAAAGCTCAATAAAAGATGTATACTCACAAACTTAGAAAACAGATGATGATTTGACAGGAGATGGGTGTGGGGAGGTTGCATGCTTGCACAATATCCCCTGCAGATTTACAATTTACACTTTGGCTCCAATCCTATACATGTATCCTTAATTTTGCTGCTGTATGTTCTCAGAATCAGGGGCAGGAATCCTTGGTGGGGAATCTCCCTTCCCCCTTCTGGTACACATGCACATACCCTCCAACTGTATCTGCTGGCTGCCTGATTGAAAATTGCTTCCTCAAAAGGAAGCAAAAGTGCTGCTACTTCTTAAATGACTGCTTTTTCATAGGTTGATGTGAATATCGTCTTCTATGATGTTCTGTCGAAATGAAATCTGTTTTATGAAATAAAATCTGTTTTATTTTGTGTTCTGTGTTGATCAATAAGAAAAAAGTCCCTGTTTATAGTCATGACCAGGTATGCACTGAGCTCAAAAAGCTTTTTAGAAAAATTGATCCAAGGCAAATTGTATTTTGTAGTCACAGAATATTTCTCTAAATGTTTTCTATGGAACTTGCAGTTTATTAAGAAATATTTCTTATAAAATCTTTTATAAGATTTCTTATAAAATGGGAAATTCTTGTTTTGAAAAGACTAACATGATGGGTATGGGGAAGAAGAGATGTTATGAGGAAGGTCTGTATACGTGGCTGATTATTCAGAGAACCAATCATGTTTCCTCAGAAAAATGTCCTGCTGAATGCAGTAGTGCAGCAGTTCCCAAACTGTGGGTCTGTGGCCCATCAGTGGGTCACAACCCCCCAATTTTTGGTGGATCACGAAACTGACAAGGCAAATTAGTCTGTGCATCAAGGGTTAAACAAGCTGCTGCTTCTGAGAGCCCTGCTTCTCTTTCACCATTAAAGCCATAGAGGCTTGGGCAGCTGGTCAAATGAAACTTTTTTTTTTAGGTGGGTCCCGATGCTAAAAAGTTTGGGAACCAAACTGTAGTAGTGCATACTATCCTAGGAAACAGGGAAAGCTAGTGTGAGGTAGTAGCTAAGAGACTGAACTCAATCAAAACATCCCTGGTTTGGATCTTGCTTTTGCCATGAATTCTCACTAGGTGGTGTTAGGCGAGCTACTCCTCAAGCTCAGTTCTCCAGCTGCAACATGTCTCAGAGTTCTGTAACTTCTAACAGCTGGGCGGCTGCATGACTCCGGCAACCACCGCCCCAAAGTGCACAGGTGCGGAAATAATTGGTAGAGATTAGGCCACACTGCCTTAAACCCACCAGTTGTTCTACCAACGAATGTTAATGTCTAGTATCTTGCTTAAAAGACAAAGAGAAGCGAGTTTTGATTCTCAGTAATGCAGATTTTGTGGTGTGCAGTGGCCATGCAGACATATATGCACAGCCAGGCTTCCACATTTTCAAACATTATAGTTGCCATGATGAGTGTGTTGCAGCCTTCCTCCCAACCTTGGAGATGGCCCTTGGAGATGTCCCAAGGGTTGAGTGTAGCTATGCATAAAGAAAATGCTGAGCTGGGGTCACCTTTTAGCAAATATCTCATTCAACTGTATGAGAACCCTTGTTGGAAGAAGTGCAGCTTTGCCATTTTATTTACAGAATATTTGTTCTGGCTTAGGCAGGAGCGGTGGGTGCTCCCAGTGCGGGCATGGCTGGAGCAGCAGAAAGTGGAGATGGAGGTGATGCTCCGTTGGGAGGGCCTCTTCCTCCTCACCTGGCTATCAAGTCAGAAATGGGTAAGACCTTGAACCTCTTACAGCCTGTGTGCATTTTCTGTGTTTAGTTGCACTCGTTGCACTTTATGAATTAAAATGTCTGGAGCAAGACAGAAATGTACTATTGAAATTCAAGTTAATGCTATTCTTTTATCGTAGTTTTAAAAGATATATTCTGTGTGTGTGTGTGTGTGTGTGTGTGTTCGCGTGCGCGTGTGTGTGTAAGTAATTGCTGCAAAACCTTTGTGTTCCTGTGTTGCCTGCTAGACGGTGTTCCTCCTTCTGGGCCTGGAAGTTCTGGCTATGGTGTAGCTCAGTGGGACCGAGGAGCCAATTTGAAGGATTACTATTCCAGGAAGGAGGAGCAAGAGGCCCATGCAGTGAGATTTTTTCCCTTTATTTCTGCTTTAACTGCATTCACTATTCATTACAGTTTCAGGTTAGGTCAGAGATTTTCACACTCCTCAGGAGTTTGTGAACCCAGGTTACGTGCTTTCGGGGGTGGGGGAAGACAACAACACAATCAGGAGGATTGTTCTGCTGCTAGAGGTGAAGGGTTTTTTACTTGCCCTACACAGCTCTGGGCTCCGGGGGGGGGGGCGGTCCAGGGAGCTTGCACATCCCTCTGTGGGGCCCTCCAAACAGCTTTAAAAAAGTAAAAAATGGTTACAAAACTAATTCTGAGCATTCTGCGAGGTAGATTTCAAGGGCTGTCCTTGCTGTGTGTGGGCCTGCAGAAGGGAGAAGCGAGAACAAAAAGCCACCTGCACTCTTGAGAGAAAGACATAGTCTCTTCTGGCAGGCTGATGAGAAGCAGGTTCTCCCTGTTATATGCATTTAGGATCCCTGGTGTGCATAGCTAAACCATTACATTTACTGGGGAAATGCTTAGCTCATTTAGCTTGCAGACAAGATTGTCAGTTTTAAATTGTTTTGTCATTAGCATGTAATTCATGTTTAGAACCCATTCTAAACTGTATTTCAAGTGGTTTGTTTCTATCGCTAGACTTTGGAGTCAGAAGAAGTAGACTTAAATGCTGGCCTTCATGGGAATTGGACCTTGGAGAATGCCAAAGCTCGTCTGAACCAGTTTTTCCAAAAGGAGAAAATCCAAGGAGAATATAAATACACTCAAGTGGGGCCAGACCACAACAGGTTTGCTAGTTTTTCTCTTTTGTATCTGTTCCAAGCAACAGAATTGGTCTTTGCAAGAAACTCCTTGTGGTCATTTGTGCTCTTCCCAACAAAAAATATTGTTCACTTGATGGATCTCTGGGAGGAGAGAGAGCATGAGTTGTTCCTCTATAGAGGTGTTTATTTTAATTAAAAATGCATAAAAATCCAAAACACCACCTTTTTGGTGTGAAAATATCTGAATAAAAACACAAAACACCACATTTTCCAAAAATTGAAATAATTACTTTTCCAATTAGAAATAATACTGTGGCTGCATCTGCTGACACTGTATTACCTACCTAGTACACTTTAAAAGCATTTAAAATTACTAAAAATGAGAACTTGAAATGAGAATAAAAACACATAACATCACATTCTCCCTTTACTTTCAAACCAAAAAACCTACAAAAAAACACCATTTTCAAACACTCCTACTCGTAAGGGACAATTGTTTTTTCTTTGCTTGAGTTAGAAAACTGCCCTCGGCTATCTTTGCAAGAAGGCTTATTTTTATCAACCTTCTTGGTAGGCAAAATAATAGCTCTATCCCACTTTAATGTAGCACTTAAACCATGTGAGGTTCAAAAAGTGGAAGCCCGTGCAAATGGCGTAGTACAAAAATAGACAGTTTAGTGATGACATGCACTATAAACTTGTTAACAATTCAAACATTGAATAAAATGTTTTTATTTTATTGAGGAGCAGGTCCGGAGTTTGGAGGTTCTCCTGGATCCACAGCTGCGCCTGGAGTCTCAGGTGTCGGCGGTGGCCAGGGGAGCCTTTGCTCAGCTTCGGCTGATTCGCCAGCTGCGACCATACCTGAGCTGCGCGGACCTGGCCACAGTGACCCACACCCTAGTGACATCTAGATTAGATTATTGCAATGCGCTCTACGTGGGGCTGCCTTTGAAGATGGTCCGGAAATTACAACTAGTACAGAATGCAGCTGCTTGGGTGGTTGCTGGGGCACTTTGGTTTGACTCTGTCAGGCCGTAGCTTCGGCGACTGCACTGGCTGCCAGTTCCTTTCCGGGCCCGATTCAAGGTGCTAGTTTTGACCTTTAAAGCCCTTTATGCTCGGGTCCGGGGTATTTGAGGGACCGCCTCCTTCCATATAATCCTACCCGTACTCTTAGGTAATCTGGGGGGGCCCTTCTGACTGTGCCGCCACCAGGAGAGGTGAGGGGGATGGCAGCCAGGAATAGGGCCTTCTCAGTGGTGTCCCCCCGACTTTGGAATACCCTCCCCTTAGAATTGAGAACTGCTCCCTCTTTGGCAATATTCCGGCGGGGGCTGAAGGCCTTTTTATTTCAACAAGCTTTTAATTGTTGACAGGCTGGCTGGTTTTTTAGATTCTTTATATTTTAGGATCCACAGGGCTTGTTTTAAATTTTAATTATTTTAATGTTTTTAATTATTGTTTTTCACTGTAAATTGTGATTTTATTGTGTAAGCCGTCTTGGGTGCCCATGGGGCAGAAAGGCGGGATATAAATTAAGTAAATAATAAATAATAAAATAATAATAATAAATAAAATCTCATGGATGAGGGTGTCCTCCACATGTATCCTAAAGAGGGGGACCGCTTATTTTTGCATGCTCCTTGGTAGAGGTGTTTGCTTCCAGTGAGTAAGATAGAATTATAGCCTAAATGTTACTGAACAAAATGGGCTTACTTCTGAGTAAATAACACCATTTTCAAACACCATAGGCAGGATTCTTTTTTAAAAATTATTTTTTAGGAGTCCTGCCTGTAGTAAACGAGTACATCAGGAAGAAGGCTGAGTCAGAATTTTTCCTTGATCTACCAGTTTTGTACATGAGGGAAATTTTTGACTATCATTTGAATCTGCAGTTTTCTCCTGAAGTTGTATGGACCCAGAAAACTTTACCATGTCCTTTGCTGATTACAGGCAGACCGGTTCTGAGCTTCCCAGCTGCTGCAGGCACAACAGTAGCCAAATGGCTACCACTGCTTCCAGCAGCAGCCAGGCAGCCATTGGAGGCACCTCGGGAGAATTTGGCCAGCACAGAGGCGAGGGCCTCGATGTTGGGCCGCCTGGCCTCACACGGAGGACAGGATGTAGCGGCAAAGGTCACTGCCGGTCCCACGCCTGCCCTTTCACTGCTAATGAAAAATGGTTGTACTTTGGCATTTGCCATCTTCAGCACGGCCAGGGAGGACAAAGGGCGCATTCTGCAGCTGTAACCAGTGCATGTGGCAGCTATGTTTGTTCTTAAATCCACAAACACTAAAGGCCAGGGAACTGGAAGAGCTAAACACAACCTTAGGAGCATGTCACTGTATTTTTCTGGACAGCAGAAAAGTGGGCAGCAAATGTAGCTTTACCTCTGTTGCTTGTCAGAAGTGGTGGTAGTTCAGATGTGTGGCAAAATACATGTCACCTTATATCTTTTTGGATGCTAGTTGAACTTTTTATGCCAGCAAAATCAGACAATTTCTGATTTTGAACATACATCGTGTCATTCATTCTTTATGCTTCTATTGGGGATATTTTTGTGTATTGCTTTGAACATGAAAACGTTGTCAGTGGAGTTGCCACCACCTTACTGGCCCTGCTCCTGTGCATGTGTCGGCAGATGAAACTTTTCCCACTGTTGTGTCAAGGAAAGACTTGACCTGCTTAATTCCTTTGTGTTGGGCTACCCTTAAAGACACAGGAGCAGGGCTGCTGGAAGATATGGCAACCCTAATTTTGGATATTGCAGATCATATTAATTTCAGAAGATGTTTTTTCCTACAGGCACCGAAGTTGTACTTGAGGAGAATCCTAGTTCCAAACAAGTATAAGCTTAATGTGTTTGCTTGATGAAGGTGGGGTAATTGGGTGACAGTATGTTTCTCAGCCTGCTTGCTGTTTTTCCAGAGAGCATTGCAGGATATGGTACTTATTACTCCCAGGAAGGCTTGGATGAATCACTGTTTTTAGGGGGCAAAAAGGGGGCTGGTGTTGGAAACATGCTGTGGTGTTTCTGATTGTTTAGGCTTTTTCCAACGCTGAAATTTTCATAGCAGAATGATGAAAAGTGATGGTATATCTCATTCACATTGCAGGGGATTACCACAAGTAGCTCACAGAAGCCTTCTGAAAAAACATAGGTTCCATTGTATCAGAAAGCTCTGATGGTTCAATCTTTTCGATTAGTTTTGCACCTTCTGCAAAAGAAGAGATGTGAGTGTTTTCCATGCAATATTTTCCTCTTCAAAGTGGGTATCATGCCTGGTAAGGGCATTAAATTTGCCATTGGAAGTTGATTATAGCAAATAATATTGGGAGTGCATATTTGCAGGCCAATCATGTTTTCCTGATTCACAAGGCAGAGCATGAGGGGTGAGAGGGTGGTTCCACAGCAGCACCGCAGTGGAAGGTCCATGCTGAAAGGGGTAGCCGACTGCGACACCAGAGATTTTTGCTCATTCACACATGTGCTGCTGCTTAGGCTGTACTAAGCAATCACATGGGAGTCTATTGTAAATTGATTTCTGGTGTCGCTGTTCCCCCCCCTAGGTGGAGGAGAATGAATTGAGTGCTGAATATAAGCCTGGCTGAGAAACATACTGGCATCGGTGTCATTAATGCAAGGGTGGCTGTTGTATCCCTGAGAGCCAGCGGCCTTTTGACTCATGAAGCCGCTGTGCCTGAAGGTCAGTTTACTGGTGGTTTAGGAAGAGGCCTAAGAATGAGCTCTGAGCATCATCTAACTTCTTTTTTGTTTGCAGTGATACATGAAGACCTTGAACTTGTTGCAGGGTGTAAAGTGAAAATTGCTTACCTTTCTCCATGCTGAATGTCTGTGTCGCACACAAATTTGAAAAAAAACTTAACTTGTGGTTCAGATCCTTAAACACACTTCCAGGAAATAAATAACAGGCATGTTTCCTTGGAAACAGGTCCCAGTGAGATACATGCGTAGGATTGTGGCCCCAGTATAATTGATTCCAGTAGTATGCACTATCAGATTTATCTGGTTCGGATTATAGTTTTGTTTTCTCCAAAACATTTGGAAAAGCTGCAATCCTATGTATGCTTGGGACTAAGCCCTGTTGAACTTGGTGGAATTTACTGCTGAGCCAATGTATATGGGATCGTGCTGTAAGTGTCTGTTCCAACTAGGACTGTCCCTAACTTCAGAGATCCCAGATGGAAACAAGGGCCCATGGAGCTTGCCTCTGTATATCGCTATCTTGGAGGTTAGCCTAGATTTATTTCTCCTAGATAATTTGTTCCTGAGAGCACTGCCTGCACTGAGAGTGGTATTATATGTGCATTTTGCTGGTCAGATCATACTTGGGCTCATGCTGGGAAGTTTGCACATAAGCAGATGTTACAAAGTGAGGATAGGCAGAATCCTACATTGGGTGTTTAAATGTGGCTCTTGTCTGGGTTTGGGTTGCTTTAAAAATGTGGTTCTACTCTTTGAAGTAATCGTGTAACTTTTTTAGTTTAAAGTTTTATTCTCAAGGAATCTAGTTGGCCCTACTTAGTCACTTGGGAGCTTTGGGGTTCATCCATTGTTTTGCACTTCTTGTGCTGGGATAATGAAGCTCAAATTATCCTCTTCATAAAAGTTTATTCTTTGTAGGTATGATGGGGGCAGTTCATCTTACCGTTACTTCAGAGTAGAGCCATTTTTACAATGCTAGCTCTAGTTCATTGTTGGGGGCGGGAAATGTTAACATTTGAATTTTAATGGGCTTTGCTGATTCACTTGGAAGTCCTGGCCATGTTGAAGATAACCAATTTGATTGGTCTGCATCAAAAATTGAAGGCCTAATGCTGCTTTTCTATATGTTGCAGGAGTTTTATTGCAGAAATGACCATTTATGTCAAGCAGCTGGCCAGAAGTAAGTTTTTGTCATAGTGTGAGTGGGTATCATGGAATAATTTATACAGTCCCAGTTGAAAGGTGTTTCATTTGCCATTGAAGCCAGTGTTGTCAGTGAGTCTCAGGTGTTCTGCCTGTGCTGACTGGCATCCTTAATCAAATAACTGACTTGCAATCAAATAACTGACTCCCGTATATAATCATATATAAGTAGAGAAATTTATGCCTAAAAATTGGCTAGAATAACCTGGCCCCGACTTATATTTGGGAGAATACAGTAAATACCTTAAAGTCACATGATGGGTGGATGGCCAAGCTGTTCCTAGTACTATGCTTGTAAGCCAGGGAGCTACAGAGCCTTCTGAGCATGCTCAGCCTCAGAAACAGCTGAGGAAAATGAATGGGGTCCTATGGAAAGTGAAACTGAGCCACACTTCATGCTTACTCACAAGTAGGTGGCCGTGCCATGGTGTGTTGGACAGGGCAGGAATGTAATAGTCCAGAGCCAATGAACGTAGGCCCCAAAAACACTCGAGAAGGAAGTCCCTTCCTCTAAGCTGAGAGGTATTGAACCTTATGGAAAGTGAAATGGAGCTACAAAGTGAAGTGGGTCCCAGTGCTAAAAGGTTCGGGAACAACTGGTTCAATAGTTGCTTGTTACGTTGCTGTTTTATTTTGTTTTTCCCTGCACTTTAATAAATAGGTAGACTGTACAGTTTTTGGGTAACAATTGCTGGTAGATCATTTGTCAGAATCTGGTGTTGGGTAAAATTAGACAAAATGATCTAATTCAAAGAATTGCAGATACCCTTAAGTTTTTCCCTCAACTTATCCACAGGGCATGGCAAATTCCATGATTGTTGGCTTAAAACTTACCCTTGGTGTATCCGTGAGATCGACTTATACTTGAGTATATACAGTAGTTAAAATCAGTATGTGAAATTCACCTCCACCACCACCCACTGCATCATAGCCCTTATTGTTCCCTTAGGATTGTCAAGGCACAATGCTTCAATGACTTTAAAAGCCATACTGGGCAGAATCCCTTCTGTATAGTTCTTAAAGATACATCAGCCCTTTGAGATTCTAGACCAGCTGTGGACGACCTGTGGCTCATAGGCCTGAGAGACATTTTGCTGTTGCCCATGTATAAGAGTTGCTAGATCTCCCCATGGCATTCATGGAGTCATGATTAACATGTATGCTGGATTTCAATATTGTGGTCCATTGAGATAAAGTAGGGCCACTCGTGTGGTCCATTTGCTACCCTGCATTGCCCATTCCTGGTCTAGGTCAGTGGTTCTCCAACTTTTTATTTACTTATTTTTATTTATTTATTTATTAATCGATTTTTACCCCGCCTTTTGTGCCCGAAGGCACCCAAGGCGGCATTACAAAATATATATTAAAAATACAACATAACAATTAACATTAAAAACAGTTAAAACAGTATTAAACAACAATAGCAAAAAATAAAAACCACAAACAATTTAAAAACAGTTTTAAAAAAACAAAACAAAAAACAAACCCCGTGAATCATAATAACCAGCTGGCCAACCTGTCAGCAGTTAAAAGCTTTTTGGAATAAAAAGGTCTTCAGCCCCGGCCGAAATGTAAACAAAGAGGGAGCAGTTCTCAATTCTAGGGGAAGGGTGTTCCAAAGTTGGGGGGCCACCACCGAGAAGGCCCTCTTCCTGGCCGCCACCCCTCTCACTTCTCCTGGCGGCGGCACAGTCAAAACTTTTAGCACCGGGACCCACTTTTTAGAAGGACAATCTCTCTGGGATCCACCAGAAGTGATTTCAAGACCTGAACTGCTATCATTATGACCCCTAAGCCTGCTGCTTTCCTGAAAATGCTGCAATATTGGGTGATTTCTCAGTTGTTTTCCCGTAGGAAAGTGAATCAGAAAGGAAAAAGCCTGTATCCAACCTTTGCACAGGCAAAATAACCACACAGCCCTCCCCCTTCCTACCATCCCATCTTCCCATATTTTCAATATGGCTGTCCTAGATGCTTCATGACCTACCTGAAATTGGTTTTCTACTCACTTGTGGTTCCCGACCCACAGTTTGGGAACCACTGGTCTAGACAGTAGGCCTAAGTGCTCTATAGTTCTTTGGCTTCAAAGCCACAACCTCCAGTACTCCGAACCTCCTTTATGTGTCTATTATGTTCCTGCCAACACATACACACACACAGTTTGAAGACTTGGTGTCACATTTGTCATGGCGGGCAGGCAAAGCTCCTCGGCGAGAGCCGGGTCTAAAGGTGGTAGAGAGGCCTGTCGGTATTTATGACGCTGGACAAGGATGCGATGGACACTGGAGGTCTGCTTGCCAAGGCTGTTTAATTTAAAGCCTTCACACTTATCGAGCCCTGTTGCCTCACAGGGCTCATTTACAGAGAGCGATGTCTTTGCCTGCCCGTCCTCTGGTCATACGCTGGCCTTGGGTAGTGAGCTGTCAGAGTGGGCTCTCTGGTCCTTGGGGTGGTTGACCGCCCGCTGACTCCTTCCTGCCCGGGTCGGGGAAGGGTACCCGGTAGGCCCAGGTGTCTGGTCAATGGCCCATCATCCCCTGGTTGTGTGGTGGAGACCTGCCTGGAGGCTGCCATGCAGTTCAGTACCCAGGGGTCTCAGCCCGCGTCCCGGGCCTTCCCCCGGTTGGTGCCCTGGTGCTGCTATGGCTGGCCTCCTTTAGAGGCCCAAGGGAAGGGGAGCCCGGGAAGGGGAGGTCGCAAGCCTCCCTGCAAGTTCTTCTCCCCAGCCAGCCAGCCAGCCGGAAACTGCCCTCTTTGTCCAAGCTGGTCCTTCTTTTAAGGCACAGGCTCCTCCTCCCTGCTCCGCCCCTTCCTGCTGGAGGCTTCCCAGGGCTTCCTTTGAGGCCTCCCTTTGCACTAAAGTAGGCCCTGGGCCTGGCTCCTGCTCCTGCCCTCCCTGCTAAAAGCCTAGATAGGCCCTGCTTCTCTGTGGACCTGGGGTTTTCCGGTCTCCCCAGCCTGGTGAGGCCTCATTGCCTCGCCCCCTCCCGGAATAAGGGCATCTACAGGGGTCTTCCTTGGTAAGCCCCCCTCCCCCGGGCAGTGGCTGTCCCGGTCCTGTCCGGGCTGACACTTGGGTTTTTTAGGACTGCTTACTGATGAAAAGTGACATCAGAAGCTTCTAATGTTGCCAAAGTTCGACAGTTTCAGTTCTTTCCTAACTCTGTTCTCCTTCTTACTGTATGCATAAATTAGACTTACGAGATAACACCTGAATAAGCTTACAATACGCAATAACTAAGCCATAAGCCTAGTGCTGATATCAGAAAGTAGTTATGGAATTACTTGATGCCAATTGGGTTCTAAAGCTTCTTTTCACATAAATGAAATATCAGAGCTGTTTTCAGGCAGCTGGTGAGTGTGGTTACACTTGTATTCGTTTCTATTCCAGAAACTATTCTTTATTGGGCATCATTTTATTTTTGCTTCTTTGTCGCAGGAATCTTTGCTCGTGAGCATGGCTCTAACAAAAAGCTGGCAGCACAGTCCTGTGCACTCTCTCTGGTCAGACAGCTCTACCACCTGAGCATCATCGAGCCTTATTCTGGGCAGACGAAGAAGAAGGAAGGTGAATCGGTGAGTCCTGTGGGGAAATGTCCCCCAGTTGGCTGTATGCTTCAGCAGTTGGTTGATTCAGAAAGTGTAGGTTGCTGATGTGAAGTCACCCACCATTCTGAGATCATAGATGCCTAACAACTGAGAGGTTGCTATAGAGTTCTCATCTGAACAGAACTTGAAATATTCTTGTTTGATTTGAAACCTTCTTTATGTGCCTCTTTTGTAACCTAGTTTGTGTTAATTCCATAGGTAGAGCCTTATGCAGTCAATCTTACTTCTGATTTGGAAAATCAGTTGCAAAATCTTATACAGGAGATGAGTCTTGAAATTGTACCACCGGTAAGTGCGTGATTAAAAATAGTCATCGTTGTCCCCGCCTCACCCCACTTTTCTTTCTCGGTTGACTGGAATTCTGCCACTGTAAACAGCAAAATTTTATCTTACTCATTCGCAGCCTCCTAACCCCAGCTGTCCTGCTGTACTTAACATTGGGAAGCTAGCCCACTTTGAACCATCCCAGAAGCAGAATCAAGTGGGGGTTGTGCCGTGGTCACCACCGCAGTCAAACTGGAATCCATGGACCAGCAGCAATATTGATGAGGGTCCTCTGGCATATGTAAGTCTATAGTTTGTGTACTATCATGATGTATGTTACTGTGAAGTATGCTGTCTTGGGGCCCAGTCCTACTTCCAGCACTGATGTGACCATGCCAATGGGACATGTGTTGCATCCTGCAGTAGAGGGGGGGCAGGTTTGGAGGTCTCGTCAAATAAGAGAATGTTCGTTCCCTTCCCTTGGGGCTACATTGCAACTGCATAGATGCTGGAAAGTTGGATACAATTGGGCTTAGTTCTAGCAAATTTCAAGAAATATGAGTCTTCCAACCTTGTGTTTTTTTTTGCAGGCCACACCAGAGCAGATAAGCATAGACATAAAAAGCAATCTCATGTATCAGCTGGAAAATGATCAGGAGTTGCAGAAAGTAAGTCTGCTCATGTTTGAACTTGTGGAGGTTCATGAAGGGTGGCTTTATTTTGTTTGAGTAAAACAAATCTCAAAATGTTATCCTAACAAATGTCTCTTGAGTAAATTTGTTAGGATAACATTTTGAGAATTGTGACCTTATGGTGCAGCCAGTATTGATCAGAGTGCTTATGGTTTCACCTGTGGACTACTCTGGAGCCGAGAAAACTCCACGTGTCGAGTGGTCTGCCATGAAGCCCAACTTTCTTCATCTCCCAGTGGTCCATACACAGAGTGATCTCTGTTTATTAAGAGGCAAAATCTTTAGAGAAAGATCTGGATGGAGGCTGGACTTGATGCTTGTTTCGTAGACCTGGTTTTCTGCCTCTGCAGAAGGATGACAATGGATACCCATTGGCCATTTAGTGCTTTCTGAAAGTGTGTGAGCAGCATTTGGGGGGAGAGGAGTAACCTTAGGCCCCCATCCAGGGCGTCTGAAGAAGCACAGAAGTCCAATGCAGGCATTGGATGGATGGGTTTATTTTCTTAGGAGAGGAATTCACTCGTGGGACTTTTGACTGGTGTTAGGCTGATTATAATTTTATTGAGTATTAAACCTTTTCTGTTTCAGATACTTCAGGAGAGGGAAACCTTACCTGTGAAGAAGTTTGAGCAAGATATCTTGAATGCCATCCACCAAAATTCTGTTGTCATAATCCGGGGAGCTACAGGTTGTGGCAAAACCACACAGGTTCCACAATACATCCTGGATGAATATATCCATAGTGGAAGAGCTGCTGAATGCAACGTTGTTGTGACTCAGGTAAAAACATATTTAGACACCGTCTCTGTGATCTACACAGTATTTGACAATGACACATATTGGAAATAGTTGTCACAAAATCTACTGATCAGACAGACCACAATACAGTTAATGCCATATGTAGTGTTCCACTGTGTTGTGGTGCTAATATGCCAGCCGCCCATGAGGATTGCCTACCTATTGTGCTCTTGTCTTGTACTGTGATGATGTAATGTTAGAAATAGATTTGGTTTTCAGTTGTCTGCTAGGGAGAGAATAAATCTGGGATAGGAGTATTTCTAAGATGACAAATCAGATTTATTTGTAGTGTGTCCTAATTGTGAGGAGACAGGACAATTGTGTTCATTTTCTCAGTTTCATGCTGGCCATTTTAAACAGGTGCTTTGCAATACTAAAGGCAATATCCGAAACAGTATTTCAGGTTGCAGAATGCCAATGTGAAATGTTTACGTACTATCTTGGCACGAAGGTGAAAATATATTGCCCATTACTAGATTATTTGCATCAAAAAGCGTTTGGGTATTTTGGTGCTCAGCACCTTGGAATTTCTCACTCTCAACAGAAACTGTTTGCCATATCTTAGTTTTGGTTCAATAGTTTTTCTCCATAGGCTTGCTGGAGGGGGAGTTTCATTTTTCAGTTGGTTCAGCTTCCGTATTTAAACTGAAAAAAAAAAAAATTATCTCTACAGCCCAGGAGGATCAGTGCTGTTTCTGTGGCAGAACGGGTCTCCGCTGAGAGAGGAGAAGAACCTGGAAATAGCTGTGGCTACAGTGTCCGATTTGAATCGATGCTTCCCCGGCCCCATGCTAGTGTGATGTTCTGCACTGTAGGTGTGTAGTGGTTTCTGTGTCTAAGCTTGGATGGAGAGGAAATGTTACAAACTTGGGAGCTAAGGAAAAATTAGCCCTTCCCACAGTGGTGTTCCTCATGGAGAGTTTTAGAAAGTTAGAAACTTTTTTTTTCACTCTAGATGTAGTCCTGGAATGGATGTGTTTTCTCTTGTGTTTGGTCACTGGCCTCCTTAGAGAGCTGAGATAGATACCAAATCTATATAAGTGATCGGAAAGGATAGTGAAGAGGAGATAGTGGTGGTGGTTCTCACCAAAATGAGGAGTTGGCATGTTGATGTGCTTATTGTATTGTAGTGCCCGGTCCCAGAGCTTGGGCGAAACTATTACTTGCCTGACTCTCATCTTCATTGACATGAATTTGTTTCTTTAAGGTGTTCTCTTGAGAAAGTTGGAAGCTGGAATCCGTGGAATCAGTCACGTTATTGTGGATGAGATCCATGAAAGAGACATTAATGTGAGTTAGTTTTGAACTCTATCGCAGCAGGGATTGTTCACTGTCTGTTTCTTTCAGTATATTAACAGCCCATGCCTAAGCTGCCCGACTGCCTGGGAACATAGCGGCAGCCAGGCGGCTACCACTGCATCCCACGGCAGCCAGGCAGCCGCAGGAAGCTCAGCGAAGGAAGATGCCCTCCTGCCATGCCCGGAAAGCCCTCAATGCCGACAATTGGTGGACTCGCCACTTGCCGACATGTGGAGTTCCCTTTGGACCGCGCTGGGCCATAGTCACCATGGCATCATCCAGTGCTGGTGGTAATGACTTACTGCCAGTGCTAGAAGTGCTTTACGGCGCCTTGCATGACCGTGACATGGATGGTATGCTTCTACCGCCTGCATTATGCCCAAATAGGATCAGGCTCTAAGTAAGTATTCTTGCTGTGACTACATGACTAAGAGCCAAATCCTATGCAGTTTTCCAGCCCTGATGTAGCCGTCTCAATGGGGTGTGTGCTGAATTCTGTGGTGGAGGGGGAATCGGGGAGGTTTCTTTAAGGTAAGGGAACATTTATTTACTTACTTTTGGACTGCATTGGCACCAGAAACACGAATAAGATTGGGCCCTATTAATTGATGCATTTATATCCACCTTTTCCTCATGCTGGGGACACCTAAGGCAACTAACAAAATATACAGTTGTAGAACAGTATGTAAACAATAAACCCATCAAATGTAGCAATATAGTGATCAATAAAAAACAATAGAGCAGCAATAAAATAGCAAAAAGCAGCAATAAGCAGTAAAACAATTTGTGCTTCTCTTGTGGCTTTAATATGCTCTGCCCTCATAGGGTATGTGTACACATTATGTTTGTGCAGCATTAAAGCCAGAATCTATATATATAAAAATGGACGTGTGTATGTGGGTATGTATGTATGTTATTTATACACGTCTCCGTGCCTTGACCCACGGCCACGAAACTTGGCACACAGGTACCTTGCAGCCTGGAAAGAATCACTGCGGGGGTCAGACCCCCCTACAGCCCCCCGTTTTTTGGGGAGGGGGGCCAGATCGTCAGGAACCAAAGGGATTGCATTGGGCTACAGGTCTGCTGCCACCCTGTGGTCACAGACGATTCTGCAGGGTATATGATACACAGGGAAAGCGAAACCGAAAGCACTTTGCACTGCTGGAGTTGCAAAGAGTTGCAAATGATCTAGAGAGTTCCAGCACCCAGTCGGATCTGAGAGGGACCTATTTCCAGAGAGCTAGCTGGCCACCTCTTCCACTTTCTCATACTTCAGTGCTATCCTAACACACGACCTGCAGACACTGATCAGTGAGTATGCCTGCTTCATCTTGCCCTTGTACGTGATTGTGTCCCTGTCTCCTCATTGTTATTCCTGCTCCTGGAGGTGAAACTAAAAATGTGGGTTCCAAACAGGTTTTGGGTTAAATTAACATTACTGTGAGTGTCTCACACTGCCACGGGACCTGCAGACATTGATCAGTGACTGTGACAATTTCAGTATGCTCCTTTTCTTGATTCTGTCCCTGTATTCATTCCTTCTCCTAATACAAGCTGGGGATACTTTGTCCCCCGGGCAACGCCGGGTAACAACAAGCTAGTATATTAATAAAATTGCAATGTGACTTTTATCACCCTGAAGATTTTTCAAGTTAAGATGCAAACCAAAAACATATGGGCAAAATAATATTGACTGTACATGGTTGTTGTAAGGGTGGCAGGCCAATAGCAATTTGAAATGCTCTGAACAATTGCCACAAGTGCTGAAATTCAATGTTATTTAAAACTCAACTGGTTATTTCTTGGTACGGTAACTGGCATACTAAAGTCTTGTTAAATAGGCTTGTTATTCTATGAGTTGAAGCCAAATCCTGATTTTTTTTAATTAAGTGGGTTTTGCTTTTATAGACTGACTTCCTTTTGGTGGTTCTACGGGATGTAGTTCAAGCCTATCCTGAAATCAGAGTCATCCTCATGTCTGCCACCATTGATACCAGCATGTTCTGTGAATACTTCTTTAATTGCCCCATCATTGAGGTCTTTGGCAGAACCTACCCAGTTCAAGGTAAACGTTTGTCTGAGAGAGTATGTGAAACGCTGCTTCTCTTTGTTTTGTGCAGAATGGAAAAGCATGTTGGTAGCATGTTTCATAATTGGCTGGTTTCAGGCATAATACTAAGCCATGGTTTCATATCTCTAGCTAACACAACCCTCGCACACATGCTCCGTCTCCCCTCCCATTCACTTATGCAAGGGGAAGAAAATGGAAGCTTCCTTTTGTGGTTGAAAAAAGCTGTGATTAGTCATTATACCGTTAGGTCTTGGTTTATTCTAACCACAGATTCTGGTGTGATACCCTGTCTTGTTTAGAAAGACCCATTTTAGTACTGTGTGAGTGAACCTAAGGGAGCCTCAAACCTGTGCATGCAGAGAAAGGAGTGAAAGTTTTTGCTTTGAGATAAAACAAGCCATAGTTCTTTGTAGCATAGAGACTTGGAGAACTGTGGTTTGTTAACAATCTGTAGTTGGAGAGAATCAGGGTAACAGACCAGTTTCCCAAGTTCAGATATAATAGGGAGTTACAATTTGTTATGAAAGTGAAAGCAGAGGATTTCATTCTCCCCTGCTAATGTGAAAAAGAGGAAAAAGGAGGAGCCCATGAGTTTATGGCTCTTAGGCATGCTCACACAGACCATGGTTCAGTGTTGCATCTGAAGCAGGCTAAACTGGTCAGAACAAATAAATTTGGGTAGTGACAAATAATGTTTTGTTTTAAACCACAAATGAACCACAGATTTCCTCCTCTTGTGCACTCAAGGCTTACGCTAGTAACACTTAACCTTTGTTTAATTTAATGTGGTTTAGCTTTATGTCTGAACCTAGCCACTGCCGGATTGTGCTATGATATTGTAGTCACATTCTTGCAGTGCCAAATATTGGCACATGTTGTGTTGATAATGCCAAAAATAGAGCTAGGAAGATCTGGGTTCGTTCATTCAAGAGATTTCTATCCTGCCTTTCCTCTGCTCAGGCAGAAGTCCAAGATAGCTTACAGTACAGATATGACGGTTAGACAGAAGCCCCCTTTGTATTGTACTTCGTATATGAAGAATAAAATAACAGCACTATCTACTTCTGGGGTATTGTTTGTATGATATTGGTCAATATGTGTTTTGGATCAGAGAGAAATGAACCTTCAGCTTTGGGATTCTTTTCTTGAACTAAAAATCCCAGCAGAGTCCTTTTAATTGGTGATACAAATCCCTACTACTACAGCAGTGATGGCAAACCTATGACACACATGTCGAAGGTGACACAGCATAACATTTTAGGGTGACACACCAGTGTTCAGGAACACCTGACAAAAACTGAGTTTGTTTTACTCATTTTTCATTTTTGTAATTATTTTTTGTTTCTATATATAATACTTTGCACCACACATGATTGGACTGTTGTTGTTTTTTTGTTCAAATAAATGAATAAAAAGAATTGTTTCTGTTTTGTTTGGGAGGGGGGTTGACACACCAACAGAGTCAAGCATTTTTCCGAATGCTGAGCTCCAAAGGTTTGCCATCAGTGCCCTACAATAACCAAGTGTTTCTTTTAGAGTATTTTCTGGAAGACTGCATTCAGATGACTAAATTCATTCCTCCACCAAAAGATAAGAAGAAGAAAGATAAGGATGATGAAGGTGGTGATGACGATGATGTAAGTTGTTAACACGTGGATCTACAGCAGACTTATTTTTTCTGCAGGCCTGACATCCGCAGATTCCAACATCTGGTGATGCAGGTGGGCCTGCCTCTGAGCCCAACCAGAGCTGAGCTGTGTTAGGGTCTGAAGAGGGGTGGGGGGAACCTGGCAACCCATATTCCCTGTTTGCCGTGGATAGCAATTTACAATAAAGGTATTTTAAGCTCTGGAATAGTGGCTTATGCCTCTTCTCATATCAAGCAAAGATAAAATATATACTTCTCTCACATAGAAAGCAAGGCTGCATTTCATGTGTTATTGAAAGCTACGGAACTCTTTAATGCAAGAATACAGTAACTTACTAGAAGGTACACATCAGGAAAGTGGCTCAGTAGTATATTTCTGTTGACATTGTCTCTGCTTTAACTTATGCAGCCTGTAAAAAACTGCCTTTCACTCATGGTTCTAATCATGGTCCTAATGTTGCTTTCTTTTAGTTGCTGCTCTTCGGGTTTCATTTCTGGCGTGTTTGGCTGTCGTTAGCTCTTTTGTATTAATCAGTGTTTCATTTTTGTAAACCATATCGGGTATCAGATGATGTGAATTGCAGGTGTTTAGAAAGTTAAATGAAAATCCCCTTTAATTAGGGCTTGACAGTAACTTGAATAGGCAAGCATCATCTCTTATTGGAGGAAGGGTCATAATTTGCTTAAGATGTCCTTTTGGAAGTAGGCGCAGAAAAATGGCTCAAGTCCTCCAAGCCCTATCATTGCAATCCTTACTATTCAGGTTGGGTAAACTACCTGAACAACCTCTTAGTAGCGTGCTGCATTACAATATTAGAAGGGGAAAAGTCTTTACCTCCCTGTGTGTTTCATTTTTTTTCTCCTGTAGGCGAATTGCAACCTTATCTGTGGTGATGAATATGGCCCAGAAACAAAACATTGCATGGCCCAGTTGAATGAGAAGGAAACTCCCTTTGAGCTCATTGAGGCCCTTTTGAAATATATCGAGACCCTGAATGTTCCTGGAGCAGTCCTCGTCTTCTTGCCTGGCTGGAATTTGATATACACCATGCAGAAATACTTGGAAATGAATCCACACTTTGGTACAAATAGTTTTCAGAGGTGTTCATAAATGTGAAATTGATCAGTCTCTGTGTGCAAGGAGCAAGTGGGTGAAAGAAAATGCATAGCCATGTTGAACATAGTGACAGGGATGTGAACTTGTATGCATGAATTTGTGAAATGTTTGTCTCCCTACATTATCTTAGGAAGCCAGCGATACAGAGTTCTTCCACTACATTCCCAGATTCCTCGAGAGGAACAGCGCAGAGTGTTTGATCCAGTGCCCAGTGGAATGACCAAGGTGAGCCTCCTTGATAAAGTCTGGATAATCTTGGGGTGCACGTGAGTATGCTTTTCATGTGGTTTTGTGTTCAGAACAAACTTGGAGGCTCTTATTTTTGTTTTTCTAGGTAATTTTATCCACCAACATCGCAGAGACTAGTATTACCATCAATGATGTTGTCTACGTTATTGACTCATGCAAGTGAGTTTTTGATTCTCCTCTTTGTTTTACTGTGCTGCAAAATAGGGATTTGTGTTCTAACACTATTTTCCTGCCTTCTAGAAAGCCCAGCTTAAGTTTGAAGAACCTTTCACCTGTTAACACTTACGAACCAGGAGGCTGTGGGTATTGATGTAGTGATGCCAAATGGAGGGATTTTTGGTGTTGTCTTAGAACCTCCTTGTTCTTGTGAGGTGCCCAGGCAAATCCAAAATAAGTCTGTGATCACACAGGCATGTTGAGGATTAATCGGTCTTTGGAGGCAAGGAGAATTTAGGTGGGGTGAATGTGCTTGGGCTCAGTCCAGTTCCATTCCTCATGTGCATGATCGTGTAATAACATCAGCATTGGGATATGGCCTGCTGTAATGTCAGGTGCCTAGTTTCTTCAGGAAGAGCAGGTGGTATGGATCATAAGGCTGTGAGGTGAGCTGCTTTATCTACAAATCAGTGAGAGGGCATTCCAATAACCTCCTGCTCGTTTTATCTCATTTGAACCAAAACTGCATCAAGATCCCAGGACTAAACTGAACCGTTTGTACCAGTCTTGCTCCTAAGACATCTACTGCTTCAGGGTAGTAGAACAAAAGTGTGTCTGACTGAGGGGTGGGGAATCCCATCCCATTCTGTGTGTTTCTGCATGTTAAATTTCTTATCCCCACTATCGATTACCTACAATTTTAATGTTAATTCACCTTGGCCCGGTGTAGTTTATTGTGGTCATTGCCACTCTAGTGCCTGATCTCCAGTTACCTCTTTAATATATCACAAACCATGATGTTCTCTCAAATGTGTTCTAGTAAGGAACACTTAGATGGCTTATGGGACCATCTCAAGCTTGTACAATCCTGCCTTGCACTTCAACATTTTGAGTAAATAGTACCGTTGAGTGTTGATCTCCCAGGGATTTTGAATACAGAATCCCGAATCTAAGTGAAAAGCTGTTTGTATGTTTTTTCTGTACTATGCTAATAAAGGTTTTTGATTGTTTTTCTGTACTTGAGAACTTGAAGATATTTGATAGCATGTTTTCCACTTTACAGGCAAAAGGTGAAGCTGTTCACTGCTCACAACAACATGACCAACTATGCCACTGTGTGGGCCTCCAAAACTAACTTGGAGCAGCGAAAAGGGCGGGCTGGTCGTGTCCGTCCTGGATTCTGTTTCCACCTCTGCAGCAGAGCTCGATTTGAAAGGTAGTCAGTCAGCCAAAAAATATCTGAGTAAACTGTTTTCCAACTGAATTGGAAAAAAATGTATGAGCCCAAACCAAACCCAATGATTTGGCGGTCATTAGCATGTATATAGCGTATAGGGTACACACAGAAAAAACTGTAGCCAAGTATTGTAAACCTACCCCTGCCCTTGATTTGAATAGGCAAGTCTTTTACTTTATGATGAAATGAAATCACTTCACTATTACTCTGCCAATTTCCACCCTTAATGGCTGGACCATTTCTACTGTCTCTTAAAAGAACCAGTGTGAACAACAGATGATCAGAAAGGCATTTCCCCTCAGTATCCATGGGGGATAATTAAATCCACAGGTTTGGGGCCCCTCTAATCCTCTGAACCAGTCGTGTCCGGAGGATGTTCTCCGCATGCTACTGCCTGCCTTTGGGGGGCTTCCCTGGGCCTCAGAATGTCTTATAAGGGCAAAAAAGTCCCTTTCCATTTTCATCCAAAACCGGGAAGTAGCATTTTTTGCCTGTAACGGGCATTCAGAGGCCTGCAGAGGCTGATGGCAGTCACACATAGCCTCTGCGGGCCTCAGAAAACCCTCTGGACCCAGCTGGGGCCCAGCTCATGTTGGTTCGGAGGGTCCAAGTGGGACCTTCTCCCATGGGTTCAGAACCCACAGATTCTAAAATCGGCAAGTTCCAAATCAGCGGATACTGAGGCCCACCTGTTTTGCCTCTTGTGCTTCTCCTTAGTTTACATTTTGATACAGAAAATAAATTACCTTTTTGAGGGGCCTGAAAGGTTTGTGACATTGTTGGAGCAATAAGCACACTGGAAAGATCTTGATGTGGGTATGCTGACTTAGTGGGCACTTACAGAGATGAACACAGCCACACTGTCTTTTCTTTCACGCATTTTGTTTCAAGGCTTGAGACTCATATGACCCCAGAGATGTTCCGAACGCCGTTACATGAAATTGCTTTGAGCATCAAACTGCTGCGACTGGGAGGGATCGGGCAGTTCCTGGCTAAGGCTATAGAGCCACCCCCTCTGGATGCTGTGATTGAAGCAGAGCACACACTGCGAGGTACTTGGCCAGCTCCTCCTGTCGGCAAGCGTAGAATGCTGTTCTCTGCTCTTACCCTCTGTGCCTGTCTGTCATATCCCTCTCGTGGTTTGCCATTACTGGGTAACATTCAGTATTGCTTTCCACAATGCATTGTGTATATGGAGCTGTCTGAGAACTGTTCAGAAATTATCCAGCCAGAATTCATCGGCCAGTTGGCTAACTAATTTAAAGCAACACTGTGCATTGTGAGGCCTAATAAATAATTACACTTATGCTTACAGATTTTGCTGATGTGCTGTTTTGTTTTAGAGCTTGATGCGTTGGACTCTAATGATGAGCTGACACCGCTAGGGCGAATTTTAGCTAGACTCCCCATTGAACCTCGGCTTGGGAAGATGATGATAATGGGATGCATTTTCTAGTAAGTGTCATTTACTAAGACTTGGGCCTAGTTCAGATGTCAATCATGATTTGAAGCTGCATGAAACAAAGAGGGTTGTGGGGTTATAAGTCTCTCCTCCTCTTTTCTCGCACAGGCAAAGAGTAGAGAGGTGTTTTTGATTTTGTGTAGTAATGAACTGTAGTTCTGTGTTTTGTTCATACATAGTAAGAAACTACTGTTTGTTCTTATAGTGAAAGCAAAAATGTTCATTCTCTCACATATGAGAAATAGGGAGGGGCGCCTGCTACTCCTATCGATGCATTAAATTGTGGCTAATAGCCCTGTGATTTCTGCTCTCTAGTATCCAAACCAATGAATTCTTCTGTGCCATTTGGACCACTTCATAGTATAGTTGAATATGAAGTTTTACTGCAGTTGAGTTCCAGTTGCTGGTGTTAAGAACATGAAAACCAATGTGTTCTGTTTCAGTGTGGGAGATGCTGTTTGTACCATCTCTGCTGCCACCTGCTTCCCTGAGCCTTTCATTAGCGAGGGAAAGAGGCTGGGTTACGTCCACAGGAATTTTGCAGGAAACCGATTTTCTGATCACGTGGCCTTGCTCTCTGTCTTCCAAGCCTGGGATGATGCAAGGTCAGTTGGTTTATAGCAGTATGGCTGCATTACCTAGCAAGGCACCCCACTGGATTGCATAAAACGTTGAGCGCATTTTTGTTTGACTCCTGGAGTGGCTCTACAGGCTGGTTGTGAGTTGCTTTGTCTCTTCATTTTGCTTTTGCAGAATGGGTGGGGAAGATGCAGAAATACGGTTCTGTGAGCATAAGAGGCTCAACATGGCAACACTTAGAATGACGTGGGAAGCCAAAGTGCAGCTGAAAGACATTCTGGTCAACTCTGGGTTCCCAGAAGGTAAAAAAGACTGTGTGGATGTAACCAATTTGGATTGGTGTTTTTGTTTTTTTAACTTGCCTGAGACTGAGAATATTGGGAGATTGCAAGCTCAGGGTGATGTTTTTTTCCTGT
The DNA here is from genome assembly GCA_029204185.1 of Lerista edwardsae. Lineage (NCBI taxonomy): Eukaryota > Metazoa > Chordata > Lepidosauria > Squamata > Scincidae > Lerista > Lerista edwardsae. The sequence continues at coordinate 3,187,082 of JAJKFI010000086.1, forward strand.
ACTCATGACTTGGTTGGAAGCATTTTGTAAAGTGTCTGAATCCAATCTTGTTCTGTTCAATCAAAGCATCAAATTAATTATTAAAAATATGAATATGACAAGTGGGAAATTCTGATGCGTGGTGGCGGTCTGACAGTTGCATCTAGAGAGTCACAAGGCATCTTCTCCAGTTTTGCCCCTTGTATGGCAGAGGTTTTTGATGTAGAGGGTGTATTCTCTCAAGAAAAAGATACAACTTTAATTGTTGCTAGGATTAGCTGTCATAGAGTAATTCTTCGTCCCATAGTCCTCATCCCACTTTTGGATGAATTTGGATTTATGTGAGGAGCAGACTGACTGTGTGGCAGCTGCTGCTACTCTGTTAGCAGCAGAATCCAGCAGCACAAGTTTCCATTTCTTTTTTGTGGGTAGGGAAAAATGACTTCCCTCCATTTTCAAACAGATTGAAACGAAGTAAGCATTTTAATTCATAGTAAACATCTAATTAAAGTATTTAATGTAATTTTTGCAAAGTTTGCAGTATGAACATGCTCTTTGAATTCAGAACTCTTGAGAATTGTATACATAAACTGAAAAGATTAAGGCACTTTACCCACTGTTCATCTTGAATAACTTGGCTTTCATTACTATCAAGACATGGAGGAAAAATAATTTTCTGTTCTGTTCCCAGAGTGCTTGATGACACAGATATTTAACAACACTGGATCAGATAATAATCTGGATGTTGTTATATCTTTGCTGGCCTTTGGCTTATACCCCAATGTCTGCTACCACAAGGAGAAGAGGAAGATCCTAACCACCGAGGGGCGCAATGCACTCATTCACAAATCTTCAGTCAATTGCCCATTCAGTAGCCAGGATATGAAGTACCCTTGTCCATTCTTTGTTTTTGGAGAAAAGGTAGGCAAGCATAAACAAAAATTCTGGGGGACCAAATTACCTTGTATTGTGCTTTTGTCTACAGTTCTAGATGCTAAGAGTTGTAATATTGCAGTTAAAATTATCCAGTCAAAATGTGACCAGTCTGATATTTGTATCTGGCAAATTCAGAAGACCTTCAGTGCTGTGTAGTATAGCGCACGACCTGGATTTTGTGTATCTTCATCCAACATATCCCACATATAGCATTCTTCATTAACTAGTAATGACTTCCCATGCTCCGGTTTGGTGGCTGAAGTTCAATTAAAAGCCCAAACGTCTTGTATCCTGTTGTTGTTACCTTCAGCCATGAAACTTTTCAGTAGTTCTAGATTGCCAGACTTTGTTTTTGTTAGGACTCTTGAAAGGAAATGCAATCTTGTTTCCTAGTATGGAAAAGACAGCTCTGTGAACTCTGCCAGCGTTTGGATGCATGTTACAGATTTCAGGAAATTATACTTCAATAATTTTGGTTCTACTACTTGAGCTTTAGCCCCCAGATTTGGGTAGTGTAGGATGGGAGGGCAGGAAGGGGAAGCAGATTGGTGCTGATAAGAGGCAAGACAGAATGGAACAAAGACCTTATCTTCTGGCAAATATACATTTTGTCCCCACCTCTCTCTGCTTATGGGATGGTTTCAAATCTCTATAATCATAGCTGGAAACTTAATGTGAAAATTATCATATTCTGCAGCAGGCTCCATGCTTGCATGATTCACACAACCCTCTACGTTTTTCCCTCTTCAGATCCGGACACGAGCCATCTCTGCGAAAGCAATGACCTTAGTGAGCCCTTTGCAGCTGCTTCTGTTTGGCTCAAAAAAAGTTGTATCTGATGGAGAGATTATCGTGTTGGATGACTGGTATGAACTTTTGGCTGACTCTGTGTGTGAATGCACGAGGGGCGCTAACTGTGAGGTACAACATCTGGTTTCATAGCTTAGAAGGGCTGTATGAGGAAGGATATATAACACTTTTCTCAGAACATTTCTTTTGGTCTTTGGGAGTGGAGAAATTGCTTTGCAACTCTATCAGTTGCAAATGTTTGAGACCCTCCTCCATGGACTCCCCAGAAGCCTGGATCTGTCCTTTTTGGAACAAGAGCCACAGTACTTTCATCATGGCATTAACTGCAGTTTTGCTTCCCCCCCCCCCAAATCTCTCTGGAAGCATTAATAGTTGGAAACCCTTTGACATCAGTTTGTATCCTATGTTAATTGGTAAGCTAGGTCTGCCTCTCCTCTTCCATCTTCTTGCTTTGTGATGATGGTTACGTGATCCTTGTCAAAATGTTGATGGCCATATTTATGCATCAAACATGGGAATGACAGGGAAGAATCAAACAGCCTTTAAACAGTTTCTGTTCTGGAAATCCCAGCTTGAGATCTCTCCTGGAGTTCTTGGCATTCTTGCAAGACTACAATTATAAAGTCTGATTGCAAGACTACTGATAAAGTCTGAAGGAGTTGGGGCAGCACGACTTATGGAACAATAGGTTTTAATTGAATGGAGAGAAAAATATAGGATGCATCAAGTGGTAGTCAGATTCTAGTCATTCTGTGAAATATCTTCTCAAACGCACCTGCCCCAGCAGAGTAACACTTTACACACCCAGAAGGTGACTTTCAAACTGTCTTTTCTCTTATAGGATCAAACTGCGAATGCCTCACAATGCAGCTGCCTGTATCACTGCTTTGCGTGCAGCAATGGAAGCCCTTGTAGTGGAAGTAACTCAGAATCCAGAAATCATCAGCCAGCTGGACCAGCTGAATGAGCGCATGCTCAATATAATTCGACAGATTTCCAGGCCACTGGCTGCTGGCATCAACCTTGCAGCCGGCAATATAAGGTTAGCTCCAGGCTATCATCTTAGAAGCGTAAGGAAATGCTTACATTACTACAATAAAAGAACAAACAGTGCAGGCTACCTGGATCGCATAGGATGATCAGGCAGGGCTTATGAGATTCAGAGTGCGATCCTAAACCTGTGCTGTATCCAGTGTAGGTTGGGAGACCTCTGAAACCACCACGGGGTAAGCACCAGCCCCCCCCCCATGGGGCTGCTCAGATCTGTGCTTGCTGTTTAGTAGACGCAAGTCCAAGCATGCTGCAGTGGTCCAGATTGGTGCCACACAGCCTGGGGGCAGGGGTTTGGATCCAGTTTAACTGTCAGAACCGGGCTCTTACCCTTTCTCTGGGCTGCCCTACCTGCAGGAATGCCTTCCTTCCACCCTGCCCCATTCCACCTCCCTCCTGTCTCCCCCCCCCCAGAAAGCCCCTGTGCTAGCCAAACTTGGCAAGCACAAGGGCAGCTTACCTGTGCCAGTCTTTGGTGCGCCTGGGCTGACTGCTGCCAACCTCAGCCCAGGGCCACTTGCACTGGTACAAAAGTGCCTTATGGTACTTTCAAGACAGTGCTGGCCCAACACAGCAGACATATATTGGCCCAATGGGCAGCTTGGATTTCACTGTCAGTAGGACTCAATGCAATGTAATGCACTTTAAATAATGTGGACATGCATAATGTTGAGTTCTGCATTTGTAATTTATTTGAAGAGAAACTTTGAATTATTGCAGAAATGTTATTGGAAAATATGAGACCATGTACTGCAATCCAGAATAGGGCACATGGTAAAAGTAAGATTTTGAGTTTTGCTCATTAGGTCTATTACGATTCTTACTGCTTTAACAGTGTGCAAAGAAAAAAGAATGTCCAAACAGGGAAGCATTAAATTATCAGTTTGATTGCTTATGAAGGGAAAACTTATACTGCAACTCTTTTTACAAAATGAATTGCTAGAGTGGAATATAGATTTATAAAATCACAAGTAGCGCAAAGAGAAATGTTCATCCTCCAAATGTGTTGCTTAAAAATGGAAGTGGCTAGCTATGAAGACATAGGAAGCCAACTTCTTCAAATTACTAATGAGACATAAGGTGATTTATTGGCGCAAGAGCCATAGTTATGTATTTTGAGGTTTGCATACATGAACATCTGAGTTTTTATAAACATGGTTTTCATTTTGTTCCTAGGTTCAGTGATGGACCTCGTCCACCCAAAATGGCTCGATATGACAATGGAGGTGGCTATCGAGGAAGAGGTGGTGGTGGCTTTAGGGGTGGGTATAGAGGAGGATACAATGCTTATGGTGGAGGCTCTGGGGGACAAGGCTATTCTGGTGGGGGTGGTTATCGAGGGGGTGGAGGCTTTAGGCGAGCTGGTGGAGGCTACCGAGGACAGGGAGGAGGATTCCAAAGTGGGGGAAATAGAGGGGGTGGGTTTAGAGGGGGATGGGGGTGGTAGGAGTGGTTACTGAAGAAATAAGTAATCACGTCAGCACAAAATAATGCATGATCTTGTTTCCTTTAGTTGTATTTTAGAAGTTGTTTCTAGCCCTGAAATTCACAGTAGTTTGAAACATTGTTTTGAATTCTGATGCTTATATTAAATAAGTTTGATTGCTATAATATCTGTTCATTTTTGTCCTAATAAAACAACTTGTATTTCATTTTATTTTTTAATACTGGACAATGCTTTATCTTGATATGGGTCTAAATGTCTTATACATACAGAAAACATTAGAAATGGGTTAACCTTAGACTTAGCAGTGCATTTATCTAAGTTTTATTATTTTATCTTAAATAATCCTACCTAATACTGTTCTACTGCAGGTAGTATGACATTTAGAATCTCTATGCTAAAAGATTGGAGTTTTACATATTTGTCCAAGTCTAGACATGGTGGCGTCCCACATGGTGGCACTGTGGGTTAAACTGCTGCTGTTGGACTTTGACTGGAAGGTTGCGAGTTTGAGACCATACAACAGAGTGAACTCCCGTTGCTTGTCCCAGCTCCTGCCAACCTAGCAGTTTGAAACCACGTAACAATGCTATTTATCCAAATAGGTACCACTTGGGTGGGAAGGTAATGGTGTTCTGTGCGCTACGCCGTGGTCACACCAGCCACATGACCACAGAATCTTGTCCTCAGACAAACGCCGGCTCTACAGGCTTAGAAACGGAGATGAGCACCGCCCCCTACAGTCGGTTGCGACTAGACCATTTGGTTGTTGGGAAACCTTTACCTTTTTTACCTTTAAGTCCAGACTAGGCCTGATGTCTACTCCTACTCTTTTTGTGTTGGCTTTGACATAGACACTATATACATTTTTCCTTGAAACAGCTCTGCAGATTATGTGATGTAATCCTTTGTAAACTCACCTAAAAGTCCACATATCTTCTCCCTTTGACAAGCATCCTTTGTCCCCTCTTGAGAAGTATACAGCTCCCAACTTATCCCTTTCAGTACTAAGTGTTCAAGCTGCCTCCCTTTCCAATACTCAGTATACAAACTGTCATCGCCCTTCACAAGCAAATACCTGCCTTGTCCTATCTTTTTAAAATGGGAGATGCTGTGTCCAGAATGGCAGCACCTGACATGCTAAGAATGCAAATTAGTGCTGAGAAAGTAAAGGAAGAGACAGCTTCAGTGCAATTGTGACTATAGAAGTCAGGAAGAAGGCAGTGACAAAGGGGGGCACAGCAATCAAGATGATTTAATTCTGCAGCTGTTGGTGCAGTAGTCAGGTGTGTACTGACACCATTTGTTGGTGTGTAGTCAGAGAATCTGAAGTGCAGTACCCAGTGATGCCCCCTCTTGAGCTGGAAATGCAATAGGGATCATTCTTGGCTTTCTGCTGCTACCAGTTCAGAAATTATTGCTTCCAAACTTCAGTATAGGGATACAGCACTTAATGATGAAGATACATTCCAAGAACCCTGTTGTTAAACACCTCATTGTCTAAACAGAAGGGCAGCTGGATTGGCCTTGCAGCAGCCAGACAACATCCCAGTGTCTTGTGGGGTTAGGAAGAAGGGAAGTGCAGGTTAGCTGGTTGAGTCAGCAAGGAGGGAATAAAGCTAGCCCAGTGAGTTCAGCACACTAAATCGCCCTGGCCTGTTTTGTTAGTCAAACTGGTCCCTCCATCTACCGTTCAGGAATCTCAGCTCCATCGTGGAACCTTCATCATAGATGCAGTTTGTGGGTGATGGGAACATTGTTGTGGTACATACCTGTTTATCTGAAAGAAGACCCTGTCCTATGAGGGTCAAGGTAAGTGCAAATTTGGCTTGGCTTCCAAAAATGCCAAACTTTGTGGATCCCTAGGCTAATTACATCTTGGTTCTAATTAGTGTTCTCCTTCCCTTAAAACCAAATCATTTTTCAGTAAAACTTGCATGTGGCTCCTAGGCATCTACTGAGGAAAGTACTGCCACCCCACAATACCTGTTGTTTGAGTCAAAAGCAATTATTTTTTCCTGCCTTTGGCATAACCCTAGTCCCCAAACCTAACTGTGATTAAGAGTGCAATCCTAGCCTGGAGTGAGGCCTGCAGTTTGGCTGGCACAAGGGCCACCTTAAAGTGCATTTGGACCACTCTCTGAGTCAGGGAGGGTAGCACATGTCTGTGTGCTGGTCTCTCTGACTCTTGGAGGCTTTATGGTGCCTCTTGTGCCAGCCAAACTTTGCTGGCCTAATTCCAGGTTAGGATTGCACCCTAAATCAAAATATATGTAAAGTTAAACAAATGCATGGTGTTGCTTCCATGTTTCTGCTTGCTTCAATTTATCTTTCTCTGCTGTCACCCCAGTATTGAATTTTAGACAAGTTCCTCTTGTAAAACATAATTCACACTGGTGAAGCCACATAAATTCTGCTGTAGTCCAAAAGCAGGCTTCGCATTGCTACTGAAAATTATTATACTGACTTGCAAACAGGGTAATTTTAATTTCAGTTTCCTCTGGGTACTTTGTATTGCTAGTTCCCGGGTGAATGGCAAGCTGAGTTAAGTGGAAGGATGCTAGAAAACAGCTGAGAGCCAATGTGTAGGACTGCAGCTAGGGATAACACAGACCTATGATAACTGAAAGCTTTCAGTTGTGACAAATTGTAGGAAACACAGTGACATGCTAATACTGAATTGAATGTGGAACAAAATACGAAAGGGCAAGACAGTGGGTGCCTTGCGGGGGGTCCAGGGCATCACAGGGGCCCAAGTGGCAGCAGAGCAGCCACAGCTTGCCTACCCAAGCTACCACAGATGTGAAGGCGAGCAGCGTTTGACCTGCCAGTGTTCAGAACACACTGTAATGAAGCATGGCCTGCCAGAAGCAGGAAGCCAACATCAGCGGTGCAGGAACCATCTACCCAGGCAGGGCAGAGCCTCAGCTGGGAGTGCCACTGGGGCAAGAAAAATGTGTTAATGCGGAGTTGAACTGACAATCCTTCTGAAGCCTGGAATTCTGTTAGAGACGCTCAAATGACATGTGTAAGTTGCCTTCATGTGTGCTTCACATTAAATAGCAGCTGGGGGAAGAACAGAAACCAAGATCAGGGTATCAGTTCTCTGTCCCGACATCACAGCCCCACTGCAAATCAGCCTCTGAAGCTGCTATTAGCCTCAGAGGAAACGTCTATTAGCACCAACTGAAGCTTCTCTATTAGGGCTAAATAGCAGCTCTTCACCCATTCTTCACCAGCTAGAACTTAGCCTACATATGCTAGGGCTGTTAGGGAAGTAATCCACTTCATACCATTAGTTTTGGCACTGATCACTGCTATTTACAATAAAATAAAAAAGTTCATCCGGCAAGCTTACATTTAGCAACTTCAACTCTTTTTCAGAACTGATGTCAAGCCTCCTAATGGTTAGGGAAATTATCCTATCCAACAATAGCATTAGCAGTTACATAGTGATTTTTACAAATACATTCATGAACTGGAAAAGATAAATACAGTGTTCAATGTATAAATAAAAATTATAAATCCCTGATCTATAAAGCACACAACTCTAATTGTGGTTTCTGTTGTAGAGGCGTGTTAAATGGAAATTTAAATGTTCTATTCATGCAGAATAGGTATGAAGCTATTCTATGTTTTAACAGCATTCATAACAACTCCTCTTAGTAATGTCTTTTTAATAAGCAAATTTTCCTGTCACAGCAAATGGTGAAAACGCCAGCTTCAATTAACTATGCTGACGCCTTTAATGTTGTCTTCTAAAATATTGGTGTTTATCTCAAGGCTCAGTTCCTGCATTAGTTTGGAAACAGAATCTTCTCCATCTCCTGCTGCAGCACATTCCAGTGTTCCTTCCGCTGTAGCACACAGCTGTTCTGAAGGCTTAATAATAGTCACTCCATAGCCATTGTTACTGTAAATATGATTGTTTTTCATCTTTAGTTTGGGAGCAGGAAGGACCTGTTAAGGAATCAATTTTTTTTCATAAATTTTTTGTTTTCAGTTAAGTCAACTATTTAAAAATCTTAAACTTCTCAATCTCTTTCCACAAAATCTAGACAATTAAATATCACACAGTGGCAATCCATTATCCCACAATGATTTACCTTAATGTTAATTCCACCAAGGCTACCCCGTGAAGAGTCACTGGTTCTGAAGTTGTTACAATGATGAATTTTGTTCCCCTCCAACATAGCTGTGCTTCCTGGATATAATTCAACTCCAGCCCCCTGAATACAAACAATATTTAGCTTAATTTACAAAGATTAACGTGACCACAAGAAACATTTCAATGCACATGGTGGGGAAAGGGGGAATACAAGGAGACTGATACAAAGCATTTACAGCCCTGCTCAGCACCTTTCTATAACAGTTGCAGTGAGTTCCGAATATTTGATTATATGTAAGCTGTTCTGAGACCTAGTTAAATGGATAAATGCCTGATCACACCTCCCCCCTCCACTTGCAATGTAATTGTTAATTATTGTTGTTGTTGTTGTTGTTGTCAGGTTGTTTCCCCCCAGTTTAAAATAGCTTGCATTGGGGGGGGGGGGGTGTTTACAGTGAGGCTCAAAACAACAGTAGGAGCAAACCGCTAAATTCTCTCTTCCCCCGCCCCCACGGTTATTTCATCCAGTTTTCCCACCTTGCCTTGCTATTTAGAACCAACACCCAACACTCATATTTATTTGACTAAAAGATTTATATACTCTACCACCTTTCCTATATTCAATTGTGCAATTAAACACAATTTGGCCAAAGCCCTAAAACTATGGCCTGGAGATGACTAGTAGTCCCTGGAGTACTTTTAGGTAGTCTTTCAAACTATAATGAATATGCTAAAGAAAATGTTGAAGAGCTAAGTGTGTTCACCATGTCTGGAATATATGTATATTCCTTTAAACTGATATGCTGCTTGGCTTTGCAGTAACTGCAAGCAACTGCAGCACACTTGTCAAAATAATATGTGGCTAGATGGAGTTCTCCCCCTTGTGTACAGTTCAGCTGGATCAAAATCACAAAGGAAGGTAAATTTTAATTTGGACGCCTTTCAGGTATCCTCCTGGATTATGGCCCTAAACCTGAACACGTTATGGTCCAAATTGTGGTCATCAGCTCAATAAAAAAACTTAAGTAGATTCAAATAATAAGAGAGAAGGTACAAAACTGTGCTGCACACTGACGTGAATAGGAAGGTAATCTGTATACAACCAGATTTAGGAAACAAAGTGCACTTCTGACTATCTTTAGCAACTTTTCTACACTTTAAAAATGTTGAGGTAGGAAAAGAGAAGTACCCACAAGCCCTTTCTACCTTACCCAAGAACCTAATCTAATCATATAGATCAGGGGTCTCCAGTCCAAAGACCTAATTGGCCCTCTGGAAGATTTTTATCTGCCCCTTGACAGATGGTGGGGTGAGCCCTCAGCAACCTGCGGGGGTGGGTGGGTGGGATACATTCAGTGCAACTTTGGATCCACTGGGATTCTGTTCCAGAGGGGGGCGTCCAAAGATAACCTAGAACACCATTTAAATGCCTTTATACGTGATCGTTCCCAAAAAATTGGGGGGGGGGTAGTTAGACACAAGTATGAACTGAGTTTTTTTCAAAATTTTGAGAATGTCCATTTTTGAGAAAATTGATTTTAAAATTTATAATTGATTTTTTTAAAACTAAAAAATTGTGTTGTATATCATATGAAAGCCCATGGAAAGAGCTTTAAAACAAAACCACTCCCAAGTCCATATCTCAACTGGTGTCTGAGGTACAACTAGTTAAAGGATCACTAGCATGTTATTTTGTGATAAAATTTTGAAACTTCAGACTTAAATATATTTTTTCTGTGAGTTAAAAAATTTAAAAATATGCATTCCTTCAATAACTATAAAGGATCTTTAGGAATACCAAGTTTTGACAAAATCTAAGAATGTGAGGTAGAAAATTGCCCTTAAGTGTGATGATTTGACACAGAATGACCCATATGCCCCAGCAGCTGCAATGGATCAACTCCAACCTGGAGTTGGTTGGATCAACCAGGCATTGCTGGCACAGGTCTGCATTGATCCATGCAGGATGATCAGGCCAGGGAATGGCTTTGGGATTCAGCATATGCTGGTGCCACCGATTCCACCCTCCCAAACCCAACACCATTTCACCTTCTACCGCATATTTCACTGGCACTTGGTAGGATTGGGGTGAAAGTCTGTCTTTTTGTAGTTATAGTTGCTGTTCTGTGAAAACTCTGTATTTTCAAACAGGCTGTATGTTGGATTGAACTAAGAGTACCTGCGCCCCAGTAATCTCACTGTTTGAAACTGTCAGAGAAGCTCCAGCAAGTACACAGACGCCAGTTCCTTCACATTTCAATACACAGCTCTCCAAAACTGTATGTCCAGATTCAACTACTATAATCCCATCGACAGTCCCTTTCTGTATCAAAGTAATATTCATTAACTTCAGATTTTGGGCCCTGGATACGACAAAACTCTCATGGGCAGGGTCTGAAACAATCACAATTTCTTCTGGTCTTCCAACTCCTAAATAAAATAGGGAAAAAAGTTTTATAAAAACTAATCAGGTTTGCAATTCAGTATGTACATTTATCTGGGAGCATGTCCCATGGAACTTGGGGGGGATTTGCTTCTGGGGAAACGTAATACAGATTTGCAGTGTTTATGTATAGCAAGGCAAGAAGACAGGCAGGCAAGTCAGAATAGAAAGGGAATAAAGGGAGAAACTGCATGTAAATGGCCAAGCTGGGAGCAGCCATCTTGGAAACTGCAGCCCTTACTCTTGTTATATTCCTTTTATGAGGTCAAATTTTCAAATGAAGGTTTTTTTAATTTTGTTTTTAGTTCAGTGCTTTTACATCATATTTTGTCCTAATTTTGCTTTTGGTCAGGGGATGTTTCATGGTTGTGCAATTGCTGCAGTCCAAGAAGGCTGATTTGTATTTCAGGAGTGTCATTTTATTATGTTACAATGACACCACTTCCTGCTTGATGATGTCACTTCCTGCCACTACATCACTTCCAGGTTAATCACTTCTGGTGGGTCCCAACATGAGTGTCATTCTAAAAAGTGGGTCCCGGTCTAAAACGTTTGAATACCACTGTCTTATACTGAAGACATGGGCAGGTAAATCACAAAATTCATCTACACTATCCCTTTGTCCTCTATATCTATGGAACTAGTGAGCCTGTAGATTGTATTCAATTGCAGGCCCTTCACCTCTTAGACCAGGCAGCCCACATAATTCCCCAAATCCATAAGAGACTAATAATGATCTCATTCTGAGATTCCAAGTTAATTATTAAAGAAGATACTATAGTTCCACTGCCATTCCCAACACAAACTGTTTGGGATTGGACCAGAGATTGGTGCATCTTGGTATCGTGTCAACACTGGTTGACAGTCAAGGAAACCATAGAAATGATCACATTTTGTATACCTGTTCTAATTCAATTTGAATTCAGTGGAAGTTCGCTGGATAAAGTACATACATGTGCAATCCCTGATCTGATTGAGCCCCCTTCAGATTGTCAGTAATTACTGTGATTCTCTTTTCAAGAGGCAATATAACAGGGAAACTGGATCCAGATTTTCTCTGACCTCTTGACTTCCTTAATATCAGTGCTATCACAAATAAGATGACCAGTACACTGGATGAGGATCTATGGGTCGTATGTAAAGGAAGTTATTCATGACTAAGTCCCACTGAAATTAATGGAACTTATATTAATCAAAAACATCTCTTTTTAATAGCACTCAATTGTGACTAGCTTTCAAAACCCTACATATTGTAATGTCTGCAAGGATAAAGTTGAACATATTCCCATTTTGATAGGAAGTGATCTCTTGTGATCTCTTTGATAGGAAGTGATCTCTTATTTTAACCAATTGCTATTCTGTCAAATATTTTCTTTGTTTTCTTAAATCTGTTTAATAAAAATCACAGCAGTGGTTTCTAATCTGGCAAGTCTAAACATAAAACAATAGGAAAGTATATTAATGACCTTTAATAGTAATATCTTCAGTTAGCATGGAAAGATTTGCTGCTTTATAGTCACCAGGGAAAATAAGCACAATATCTCCACTGTAACAGCTGTCCAAAGCCAAGTTTAAGTTATCATGCTGTTGAAGCAGTGTGTCAGTGGATAATTCTGTTACCTGCACACATGAAGGATACAACATAAAAGAATTAAATCAGATTTTCAACATAAAAAAATTCTGAAACTGCTGTATTTCTTGATTAATACAAGCAGAATAATTTGCTGATTTACATAATTTATACAGGCTGCAGAATCTGGCTCTTATAATAAAAAATAAGAATAATTCCCACATTTCTCCCTTTAGGGACTCAAGGCATCTAACAACATGATAAAACAAGCCATTACAAAGAGTGTAGTAAAAAATCTCAGCAGGCATTTCAGCCAACAAAATAAAAGATCAGCAGTCAATTACGTTTTCTGGGGACATGGCTTATCAAGAGTGTTCCTGCTCCTCACAGATAAGATGACATCCTGTGAAAAGTAACAACTCTCTTTACTGGGTTTCGCAGGCAGGGCTTCGCTAAGAGTGCAATCCAGACATTTTTGTCCAATACTTCTTAAAACATTTTTGTCGTGTGAACACTAAAAAGTCTTGTGCTCATTCCCATGTACAGCCTGTAAGTTCTCTGCTCTGTGAAATGTGCCGTTGTTGAAAATGTCAAATAGGTCAGCAGACACCCAAATGGATAACAGTGAAAAGAGCACGAGCACTTCTCATTATACAGTATTTATGCAATTATATCTAATTCCAGACAAATCAGAAATCCAGACACCTTCCCATTCCAAGTAATCCAGATAAGAGATACTCAACCTGTACGTCAACCTGTACTCCTTCTGAGGATGATGAGAATTGGAACAAGAAGATGGGAGGTAACTCTTAGGTCCTACAGATTTTACTTTGAACAGAAAATAACTGATACAAACACAACTTTGTACTTGTGAAAAAATACAGAAACCAAGCTGTATGAACAGTGCCAGACAATTAAGACCTGCTGTGCAAAAGGTCACTGCAATAAGAAACAGGACAATCGAAGTCAGCGGCTTTATACACACTGTGGGCGCAATCCTAAACTGAGTTAGACTGGCAGAAACTAGGCCAGCAAAGTTTGACCAGCACAAGGGACACTGATATGTTTGGACCACTCTTGGAGTCAGAGAAGCCAGCACACAGATGTGCGCCATCCTCCCTGGCTCTGAGAGTGGTTCAGACATGCTTTATTGTGGCCCTTGTGTTGGCCAAACTTTGCTGGCTTAGCTTATGCCGTGCTAACTCCAGTCTAGGATTGCGGTCTATGTGAAGAAACTCAAAACATGGTTTTATGTTGGAACCATATGGAGCTTTCACCTTGGAAACCTGTAAATGGGAGGAAAACAGCCACACACCTCTCAGAAAGGCAAGCTGATTATGGCTGATTCCAAAACACTAGGCATAGCCACCAGCATCATCTCACAAAGGCTTTCCAGATCGCCTAATAAATCCATGTTGTAGAATGATGAGAGGCTAATAGTATTTATATCATGCCCACAGGATACATGAGGCTCAGAAAACATTTCCACATTTCACATAATTAGGTGGAGTTATTCCAAACAGGGTATTATGGTGCACACTATTTTCTGTCTGTATTAAACTAGACTGTCCTCTAGAGAGAGTATTCTACCCCTTTACTGATGCCAGGTCATCAGCAGAGCAACAACTCAGCCCTCATTTTAGTAAAGGAAGCGAATCCTTGACATTAGAGCCAGAAAAAGGGAGAAATGGTGAAGGTATTTGGATAAGAGGAGCAGCAGCAATAATGGTTTGTTGAGAAATAAAAAGAGAAGCGGTAAAGAAGGGGAGATATTAGTCACATGACAGTTCTTGAATTTAGCAATTAAGTTAGAACCAACAGCAAACACTGAGCAATTCTCTGCCAACTCATGCTGCTCATTCAAATTACATGTTCTTTACCATTTCTGCTGTCATTGTTTTTGAAACTATAAATGTTACAGTTTTCCCATCATCTCTGTGTCCTTTCCTACGTTTCAATATTCTTGGGGTCAGAGGTCCATGAGCCCTGCAATGTAAAATGAACTTTGTACTACAATTAATTTTAGACAAAGAATTCTCAGGATCATAAAACAAAATGAGCTGAAGTACACTTAACACTGCATCTGTTTCAGATTTAAACAGATGCAGACATTTAAGCCTAAACAATATCCCAATACATGACAAACATACCAGAAATGTCTGGCACCAGAAACTAAATGCAAAGCAAGCATATTATGAAGTATTCAGTATTGCAATTTTTTGCTAAACTTTATTTCTAACTGAAACAGCGCACTGCAGACCTTAGAAATCATCATTCTTGCCTTAAATATGTTCTAAAGGAATAAAATTTGAATTTCCATAATTTAATCAATATTGAAAACAGCTTGTTTTAAAAATGACTAGAGGATCTTGGTGCAAAGCTGTCCAAAAGCATTTTTATAGTTTGGATGGCTCTATCAACTTTTTTAAAATGAAGAGTTAAATTCATATATTAAAATTATGAAGTTCATGTTTTAACATGAATATGGGCAAATTAAGCCCACATACATTTGAGATAAAATTAATTTGAGAACTGCCTATATAATTTATAAACAAAGTTATAAACTAGTAAGAGCAAATATTTGGAAAATCCCAACAGTGAAATTCTATCCATGTTGCTCAGAAGCAAGTCCCACTGTGTTCAGTAAGGTTTACTCTGTATGTGCTTAAAACAGCAGCCCTAAGTTAGCACTAGATACAATTCGTAATTACCTCAGTCGTAAATCTTCCCATATTTTTAGCAATCCACATAGCATTATTAGTTCATAGTATTTTTTCCAGCATTCAACAGCTTCTTCTGCTGTGGGCTCTTCCTTAATATTACTTTGGTAATGAATCAATTCCAAATGCATGCTCTTGTACTTTTCCAAATTTCTTCTAAAACGATGAGCAATGGGAGCAGGGATAATCCCATTCTGAATATCACACCAGCTATGAAGAGATAAGAAATAACTTTCTTACCTTTGAAACTTCATACAAGAAAACTGAGCACTAGTTTTCACAATAGCAGAAAAGCTATGCCTGAACAAGGTAAGAAATACTGGAATTTTGTCTTACCATAAATCTCCTGTTCTTGGAAGAGAGGCAATTAATTCTAACCTCTGGGAATACTCCTCCCATGGTATTGGAGGCAGGGCATCCATACCCCAGACCACAAGCTATGAACAACTCTTCTCACTACTATAGTAACTTAAGCGACGATATATATGAGACTACTATGCCATATGAAGTCACTTAAGTGCCCCAAATCTCTGCTGAAGGCATGGCCCAGGGAAGATCTACCTAAAACACTGAGTAGCCTATCATCCAGAAGAACAAGCCAAACTTGCTAATTCCATGGGTGGAACGCCCCCTTCCTCTTCCAATAACAACATTTATGATAAGGCTAATTTCCTGCTTTCACTGTAGCAGGAAGGGAGACATTCTTGACCATTCTTTACTAGTCTTGATAGAACTTAACAGCCAAAAGGGTGGGACCAGAAGAAGTCCAACTTTCCCATAACACTTCCTACAGCACCAACCAAAGACCATCTCAGTGGAAGAAAGTTAGTTGATCCTTTAGTGGAGCTACATCCGAACTCCAGCCTGTGGGCCAGATCCAGTGTATGGGAAAAGCCATCCCCACTGGCAGCAGTGCCAAGAGTTCCATCACACTACTGCTTCTTCTGGCACTCGCGCTCCACAGAGATACTCTAGGCAGTCACATCTTCCTGGAAATCCACGTGCGAATCCTACTGGGGCAAGGGACAATAGCCATGACTGTCCAGAGCATCTCTCTGCAGTGCAAGTACTAGAAGCAGCAGCAGCACGACAGCACAGCAGTCCATGGTTTGGAGAGTGTTGCTTTAGTATTTAGTGAAGGTGTGCATTGATACCCAGGTGGCTCCTTTGCATATCTCCTCCATGGCATCTGCCCACAGTGGCAGGCAAACCACTCAGGAAATGAGCAGTGACCCCCCACCACCACCACCACTGAAGTTTTCCCCAAGGACCTGTATCAAGTGTAACTCAATACACTGATGCAACTGCCTAGCCACAGTGCCAATGGATCCAACTGCCCTGGGAGGTCTCTTCAAACAAGACGGTCTTCCTGAACTGAGTGGTAAGATCATATCAAGAAAAAATTATAACCCACTGCACAGTCTAGCACAGTGGTTCTCAGAGTCCTCCTCAGATGTTGGTGCTGAGTGGTTGCGGGGTCAGGGTCTACGGAGGTATCCCAATGGCACTACTGCAATTGTGGAGCCACAGGACACCTGCGGAGTGGCCTGGGAGTTGTGCTGAGGTCCGGAGGGGTCTGGGAGGAAAACAGGAAAAACCCTGTTTTCACGGGAAAAGTTCTTTCCATTGATTGCATTGACACCCAGATGGCTACTTTGTTCTTTCTTTGTTCTTCCAGGTTCTTTCCGTGCAAAAAAATGGGGCTTTATCCTGCATCGGGGAGGCCCACAGAGGGGGCTGAAAAGGGGGCACTTTTCTCCGGACCTCAGCACACCCCAGGTAAGCACTGAAGCCCCAAGTGTCCTGTAGTGACGTGATTGCAGCAGCGCCACTGGGATGCCCATAACTGGGCCACTCCCCTTAAGGGGGAATGGTACAGTTTTATTTCCCAATAGTGGGTCACAAACCACTGTTCTAACATGTACTAGCACTTCTCCTTCTCATGTACTGGCTTGGGGCAGAAGGACAGCAGCACCAACATATGAAATCTTTGGAAAAGTGAACTGACCTTTTGAACTGGTGCATCAATGCCAATCTGATCTTGATGAAAAAAACACAGCTCCTGGTTTGAAGACAGTGCTCCTAATTTAGACGTTCATCTAGCTGATGTGATAGCCACAAAAAACCCAGTTTGTAGGTCAATTCCCCAAGAGGGACTTTTACCATAAGATTGAAAAACAGCCAAATGAGCACTGAAAGCACTCAATTCAAGTTCCAGCTAGAGGAACCATGAACCATCAGTGGGCTAAGCAAAGCTATCCCCTTCAGAAAACACTTGATAAGATGATGAATGAAACACAGCCTCTGCAACCCAGAATGCTATGGAGTGAAGCAACTGCATTCTGAGTCATGCTGACCCCCTTCTCCAACCTGGCATGTAGGAACTCAGAGCCACCCAAAACCTGCCTGGGCTACACCTCTGTCAAAACACCACCTCTAAAAATCTTTCCATGTCACAGAGGGTAAACTCACTGCATGAACTGGTGTTATCAATGCCATAAATGTACCAAGGACAGCCTCTGAAACATCACAAGCCAGAGCTGGCCCCTAGCCAGAGCCTTTCAGCCTACATGCTGTTAATTGAATCTGCCCAGATATGGATGAAGAACCTGTCCTTGGCTCAACAGGTCCTCTCTGACAACAGCTCCTCTTGCAGGAATTCCAAAATTTCTGGTAACCAAGGCTTTCTTGGCCACTGAGGTGCTATCAAAATTGCCCTCAGTCTCCAAATTCTTCTGAGTATTCTGATCACTAGAGACAGAAAGGGGAAACACACACAGCTGCCCCCAAGACCACTCCTGGGTGAGGGTACCTACACCTTCTACTCTTGCTGACAGGTAGGGAGATATAGACCACGAAGCAAGCTATTCCCCTTCATTGTGAACAGATCTGTCACCAAAGTTCCAAAATGCCCAGTTATTTTCTTCAAGACCTCAAGATGTAGTTTTGATTTTGCTTCCTTGGACTGTGATCTGCTCAATCAGTCTGCCACTGTACTGACTCAGAATGCAATCCTAACCTGGAGTTAAGCCGGCACGGTTAGGCCAGCAAAGTTTGGCTGGCACAAGTGACACCGTAAAGTATGTTCGGACCACTCTGAGTCAGAGAGGCCAGCACAGAGACATGCGCCATCCTCCCTGACTCCAAGAGTGGTCCGAATGCTGTACATTATTTGCTGTGTTTTATTTACTTCAGTCCTGCTCCATTGGAAACCCCCTCACCTCTCCTTTTGAGTGGTCTGAAATTAGCTAGTCGCCCTTTGGGGATCTAGGTAGGAATTATTTGGTGGCAGGCAGATTGGCCTTGGCTTGCAATTTTTTCACTACCCCAGACTGGCATTGGGGTTTTGGTGGCTAAAATTTTGTTCTTTTTGACTCCTTACACCTTTCTTTAGTCACTTTAGGCAGGTTTCATGCAGGCCTAGAGTTCTTGCCTAGAGGCAAATGTTGGCAGTTTGGTATGTACTTTATAGTAAGAAAGGTCAGAGACTTTATGGTAAGAAAGCCAGTCACAGCTCAAATAATGCTTACCAGCTCAGTGAGGAGGGTTGGCTTGCCCTCTGGCTTGCATTAGAAAAGGCAATTTCAAGTCAGGGTGATCTCACCTGTGATTGATTGAGGGAATATATAGTCTCTACATTTCCTTTTCATGGTGGTTTAGGTTTCTTTCCCTTGTGCAGATTCACTATCTTGTTATTTCAACGAAGTGGCCAATTTTAACACACATATCTCATGTGTCTATTCAGGGGATGCAGAGTTGGGCAACTGGAGGCACCTTTCCATGCTGCACAACTCAAAACCAGCCAAGCTCCACGCAGCTTGGAGCTCCTGGAAATCTGGCAGTAATGGGTGACATCATTTCTATGTGTCCAGAAATCCTGCCACGCAGCAACCCAAAGGGTCCACAAAGTGGCACAGACCCTTAGGGGAAATATTTCTTGGAGCAAGTTCACCTTTGATGGTTATGTAAGCTTTCACTGATAAAAGATGTGCCTCTCTCTGACCCTATTCTAGAAGGAAAGCAGAGCAGAAGAATTGCACTGCTATCCAGCTTGTTTGATGCTTCTTTTGGCCTCCACTCTGGGCCAGGTCAGCTGCCCCAACCAGAGAGGATCAATCAATCATATTTACATACCACTTTTCAACACAAAGTTCACAAAGTGGTTTACAGGCAAATAGTAATAATAAAGTTAAATGGCTCCCTGTCCCCAAAGGGCTCAAAATAAAAAAAAATGCAGAAACCTACCAGCAACAGCCACTAGAAAAGACACTGCGCAGGGGTGAAGAGGGACAATTACTCTCCCCCTGTTAAATATAAGAGAAGCACCACTTGAAAAAGTGCCTCTGGCCCTGTTAGCACGGGATGGCACCTGCAGTTATTATGATCCTGTCCGGCAGGGCTAATTTCACATAACCGTCCCTCGCAGACCCACCAGATGAAATCCCCTTGAACTTGCTGGAGATGTTGATATAGACTTGAGACCGCTAAGCTATGGCTTCCTGATGAGGGAAGAGCAGACACTGTAAATGTCTATTGTGGAATTGGGCCCAGTCCATCACCTACTTGCAGAAGATTAGCATCCCCAGAATGCTAAGTTCATGAGGCCTGCCTGCCTGATACTCCAG
Organism: Lerista edwardsae; assembly: GCA_029204185.1. Taxonomy (NCBI): domain Eukaryota; kingdom Metazoa; phylum Chordata; class Lepidosauria; order Squamata; family Scincidae; genus Lerista; species Lerista edwardsae. The sequence continues at coordinate 3,206,767 of JAJKFI010000086.1, forward strand.
ATCTTCTTGACAAGTGTCTTGATTTTGTCATGTCATCACTCTCATTCTGAACATGTGTGTAGCTCAGGGGTTCCCAAACTCTGGGTCCAGGCCCACCAGTGGGTCACAACCCATTTTTAATGGTTTACGAAACTGACAGGACAGATTAGGATATGTGTATCAAGGATATGTGTACACAAGCCATAAGGGGATTCCCAAATTCACTTGGGTAACAGGAATCCTGGTAGCTATACAGAGATTCAGGTTCAAGGCCAGTCAGCAAGGGTGTTATAACCAAGTTTGCCTTTTGTACGACTGTCCAGAAATATCTACAGCAGAGACAAAAGGCTGATGGAGGTAAGTCTTGAACCTACATTGGCCAATCTCCAGGACTACTCACTAAGCCACATCAGGAGCTACACAAAGAGTACCTCATGCAGCACCAGGCATCGGAGTACCTGATGTAAAGAATACCTCATGTAGCATCAGGCATTCTGTAGCACCCACACAGGCAGGCAGCCATATACACTAGAGCAGCAGTTCTCAAACTGTGGGTCACGACCCAATTTGCAAAACTGACAGGACAGGTTGCCAGCAAGGGTTATATAATTTGATTCTTGAGGAGAACATTATTGCTCAATTGTTGAACAAAGAACAATCCGCTACAATCTGCACATCTACCTCTGCTTGTTCCCTGGATGTGAACCTGATTAAAATGTCGTCCAGATACGTGTACAGAAAAAGGCCCTGATGCCTCAAATGGGCCTTTGGTAAAAACTCTGGGAGCAGCTATGAAGCCAAAAGGAGGTGCCCTTCATCCTCTTCCTTCACCACAGAACTGAAACACTTCAGAGAACAGAGACTCATGTGATGAAGTGCTTCTCCTCCACAACAACAAAAAAATGTCTACACGTATAAAGTAAGCATGTGAGGGAGAATGCTTCTAGGTTTATCCCTGATGTGCTAGCTTTCTATGTGTTAGAACAGTGGTTCTAAAACTTTTTAGCACTGGGACCCACTTTTTAGAATGACAAACTGTCCACGGCCCACAAGTGATGTCATGGCCAGAAGTACTGTCATTGTGATGCCAGAGCCCACTTTCCTGAGAATATAGCAATAAATTGAGTTATTTCGCAGCCATTTTCCAATAGCAAAGTGAATCAGAAAGAAAATGTCTATTTACCACCTTGACACAAGCAAAACAACTGCACAGCCCTTTCCAGCATCCCATCTTCCCATATTTTCAGTATGGCTGCTCACATGAAATTTAATTGGCTTGCAACCCACTGATGGATCCCAACCCACAGTTTGGGAACCACTGTGTTAGAATGTTACTTTGCGGAGAAGCATTCCAACATATGAACCTCCACCACAATTATGAAGTGTATCACCAAAACTCAAGTTTATAACTTTCCTACTGATGGTGAGAAGCTGGGCTGAGAAGTATACTCACATTTTAATCCTCTCTTCTATCAGTGCAGCATATGTCTCACTATTTTCATCATCATCCCAATCTCGCCAAAGGAAGTCATAAAAAAACCTGAATAAAATTCATATGACATTACAATCAGAAAAACATACACTGCCAGAAGGTTTACAGTAAGATAAAAATCAAATTTAGAAAATAAGATGATAGGAAAATGTGCATGTGTGGCTCAGTTTCATTTTCCATAAGGCTCAGTATAGTGTTAGTTTCACAACCCGCCAACAATTAGGTAGAAACCCACTGGTGGGTCATGACCCATGGTCTGGGAAACACTGTACTGTGCCATAAAGTAATTAATGTACTCAGAAGCAGTTTTTGGCTATAGAAAGAAAGGGGAAGAGAATTGCAAAAATAAATTACCTCTTTACACTAGTTAACATGGCTGTAATCTTTGGCAAAGTAAAACATTAAGGGCACTTTAGAATAACCTGAAGCAGAACTACAAAATATTTAATCAAATCAGGACATTAATTCTAAGGATACCAAAAACAAAAACACCCTTAGGCATTAAATAATACATTGCACTAGACCTGTCAAAAACAGATTACCAAACAGGCTACCAAAAGGAAGATGATTGTGTGGGTAAATGATAACACATAAATTGTCTACTACAACATATTCCTAAGTAAACTGAATCTGAAGCAGTAAGTGAAGAGCTGCAAAACACAGCAGCAAACCTGTTGTTTTTCTACATTCAGCTTTAATGCAGCTATGAGGTCTAAGATTTTAGATTGTATCCCCCTTTTTACTTGCAAGTAGGTGAACATGCCTTAGGCCACTTCAAAGGGAAGGAATGCCACGCCACCAGAAGGTTCCCAATCTGATGAACACAGTCCCCCAAAAACACTAGAGAAGGAAGTCCCTCTACTACAAGGAAAAATATTGAGCTCTATGGAAAATGAAACTGAGCTTCAAATATGTGTTTACACGCAGGTAGGCAAACATGTCTCAGTCCAGTTCAAAGGGCAGGCCAAGAGGAACACAACACCACAATAACAGTCCCAATCCAGTGTGTAGAACCCCCCCCCCCTTTTTAGAAGTCTCCAGACAAGGAAAATGTACTGAGTTCTATGGAAAGTAAAACTGAGCCACATGTATGTGTTTATTCATGAGTAGAGAAAAGTGTCTTGGCTGTTATTGAAGGCCTTATGAAGGGGAACATGAGGCCACCAGAATGGTCCCAATCCAATGAATCTGGAGCTCAACAAATGCACTAGAAGGTGTCTCCCTACTATAGTAAAAAAGATACAAACAGAGGCTTGAGCAGCTGGTAAAGTGAAACCATTTTTTAGGTCGGATTCCAACCTAGTGCCGGAATGGCAAGGCTAGCCAGCCAGCGCCATATCCAACACTGGGTTGGGGGAGGCTGGAGCCTCCCCCGGCAAGGGAGCGTGTGCTCCCTTACAGTAGGGGAGGCCCCAGCCTCCCCTATATGCTCCTTGGAACTGCGCCTGCTAAAGAATGGGCGCAGATCCGAGGAGACCACATGGTCCGAATCAGGGCCATGCGGCCTCTGGAATGGGCCTAGGATTCAGCCTTATGGCTGAATCCAAAACCTATCCGTCCCACCCCCTGTCTTCCCTCCAATCACTGGGGAGCGCTGTCAGCACGCCTCCCTTGAACCGGCTGGCTTTGGCCGACGCAAGGGAGGCCCTGTGGCCTTAGCGCCAACGCGGGGGGGGCTGCTAGGTGCCCCCGCATCAGCACTAAGGCCTTAGAGCTGACGCAACAATGTTGCATTAGTGTTAAGCGCCAGATAGGATGGTGCTGCCTGTCTCATAAAGCTAGGTGGGACCTGACAGACTGTCATTTTAAAAAGTGAATCCTGGTGCTAAGAAGTTTGGGAATCACTGGTATCTTCTATATATAAAAAAGAAAACGTGGGTGTGTTTGTGTGTACGTGGGTTGGTGTGTTTGTACGTACGTATGTTCCGCATAGGCTCTGCAACGCCTGGAGTGATTGACACCAAACTTGGCACGCATACACCTTGCAGCCTGGCGACAAACACTGGGGGGGTCAGACCCCCCTAGCACCCCCAGTGGTGGGGATATGAAGGTGGTGCCATGTAAAAATACTCGAAAACGGCCGATATTGGTGTCAAATCCATAGTTTCGGGGGTCGCTGAGAGGAACGGTGACACTTCCAACGCCGTTGGAGTCCGGGTTTGGCCCCCATCAGCATGGGGGGCGAGAAGGGGTGCAATATAAAACGTCCACCATGGCCTGCTGGAATGCCTGGAGCGATTCACACCAAACTTGGTACACATATGCCTTACCGTCTAGCGACAAACACTGTGGGGGGTACGACACCCCTAGCACCCCTAGTGGTGGGGGTGCAAAGGGGGTGCCATGTAAAAATGATCAAAAACGCCCAATATTGGTATCGAATCCATAGTTTCTGGGATCGCCAAGATGAACGGTGACGCTCCCGATCCTGTTTGAGTCCACGTTCAGCCCCCATCAGCATGGGGGGTGAGAAGGGGCACAAAGCAAAACATCTGAAATGACTGACATTAGTGTCAAATCCACAGTTTTCGGGGTCACTAAGCTGATTGGTGACACTCCCGATAACATTTGTTACCCGGGCAACGCCAGGTACCAAAAAGCTAGTAGTAGCTAAAGAAGTAACAGAGGCTTCCTGCTTACATAGACTATACGGAGAAACAAAAGATATGAATTCACCCTAACCAATAAAGACACATAATTATTTATCATGGTAAAGGCAGGCACTTCTAGTAATCAAGTAGTACAGGACAATTAGCATATCAGGTGTTTCCCCATTCTGTTTTTACTTTCCCAAGACATTGGAGGGCTTTTTTGCCTAAAAGAAATTTCCATTTTTACAAGCACAAAGCTTAGGCTAAACCTTAGCAGGTAGCAAGCATTAATGAAGGACAATGAATAATGTACATTGAGATAATAAGTACCATGGTCATCAGTCAAAGCAGCTGACAAAAAGTAGGAACTTATAGTTCCAAAGGAAGGAGCATCAAATTAAGAATAAGACTAAAACCATACCCTCAGGGGAATAATGTTCCTATATCAGCCACTGCTCCAAATGACAGACCAGAAAGACCGATCTGAGATAAAATACTATATATTGCAATCTTCAAAAATGTACAAGTGAAGCATCAGGCATACAACCAAGAAAATACTAAATTGGGCCTCATATAATTCACAATGCCATAACTGATATGACTTTCAAAGCTTTACTATATCCAGAATTTATTTTCACTGCCTAAGAACTGCTGAATAATAATGAAACATAGGTGAAGTAGTAAAGAATGGGTTGAATCTGTTAAATGGTCATCAGCAGGATAGTTAGGTTTTAAGATTTTAGGGCACTATAATTTCAGTAAGGCAATTTGCACAATATTTAAATTTCACTGAAGTATTTTCATCCCTAACAAATATGGAACAAGTTTAAAACTCTCATATGAATAATCAATTTTCCACAGTTGTTACCATTTCAAAGCAATTCTATGAGTAATATTCTGCTGAATAGCAAGCTTGAGAAGAACATACCTCACAATTTCCAAAGCCTTGGCTATATCAGAAACTATGATATCTTGCCCTTCAACAGGATAAATTTCCAAAAGAGGCACACAATGATCCATTTCCTCCAGAACTTCATCAACTAATTGTCTTGGAATATTTGCAATATTAGAAGAAAAGGGTTCAGCTATTGATGCAGACACTTTAAAGTTAGCAGAGGGATTCTTAGGCAATTTGCAAGTAACCTATATTATAACCAAAAATAAAAAAATACAAAATAAAAAGAGATTAAAATTCATATTTGTCTATATGTTTCCCAATAGTTTTGATTTTCCTGAAATATTATAAAACTACATGGGCAGCTGAATCCTAAGCTGCACTGGCCTGTGCTGCATCCAGTGCCACTTAGGAGCCAGTTGGAAGAGTTCTCGGTAAGGGGATATATTTACCCCATGTTAAGCCCCAGCTACCCCATGGAGATTCATAGATCTGCACCAGTTATATAGGTGGCACAAATCCAGGAAGTCCATGTAGGCCTACCAGCCCAGGAGCAGGGGTTATGATACAACAAAGGAGACCTCCTGCCCCTCCAGACCCAATCCTCCTCGTTTTGCCCCAAAACACCCCCTTCATGCCTCCAAATTGCCCTCCCACCACCCTCCTATGCCAGCTGGCGCAAACATACCTGTGCCGGTCAGCACAGGGTCAAGATCGGGTACTGCTGGACCAACATGGACCTTTACACTGACCCCCATGTACCCGCAAATGTGTCTTACAAACAAATGTGCCTGTGAGCAGGCTCCAGGATGGCTGCTCCAGCTCATCTCTGGGTTAGGATTGTGCTGTTAGTTATACAGGCAAAAACTGAAGAGTTAAGATTACTAAACTCCAAATTATTTATAAAAGGTGGAGAATGAATGTTATTGATCAGTTGATTTGCAGGAAACAAGAAAGATGTGGCAAGTAAACAGAAGAGAGATGATTATCCATTAATATAAGAAAACAAATGAAGGAAAGGAAAGAATTCGCTTAAATTTAAACTGATCGTCTTTCATTGCATCATGTCATGACACATCTTACAAAAACTCAAGAAGAATTCTGTCAAGATGGAATCAAAACCAGCAAGCAGTATCTTTTCTCTATTAGCCCAAATACTGTGGAATTTTTAAGGAGGCTTGAACAATGTGCCACTGGGGTCACGTTCAGAAGGCTGCCACCCCCCAGTTACCCAAAAGTAATACGGTGACGTCATGACATCACCGCAATTACTTCTCCCCCTTTTTTTTTTAAGGGGTATGCGGGTGACCAAGAGGCTGCTCCGCTCGCCCGCCTGTCGTCGTCCCCCCCACAAGCAAAGCCAGCCAGCTTTGTTTTGCTTTATGGGGAAGGGGTGGGTGAGTGACTGCTCTGCTCACCTGCCCCCACAAATGAAGCCTGCTGGCTTCTTTTATCTTTAAGGCAATCAGTCACTCACCCGTCTGCCCTCCCCGTAAAACAAAACGAAGCCGGCCAGCTTCGCTTGTAGGGGGAGGGGACAGGCAGGCGAGCGGAGCAGCAGCATGCCCCTTAAAAAAAACAGGGGGGAGAAGTAATTGCAGTGACAGCCCCCCTCCCAAGAGCGAAGCCAGCCAGCTTCATTTTGATGCAAGGGGCAAGCAGGTGTCTGGAGAGTCTCCATTTGCCCTTTAAATACGAGCAAAGCCACTTCGCTCACATTTTAAAACCTGGCAGGCAGGAGGACACTCTAATACCGCCTTTTCCATACTGCCGCCCAGGGCCATATGACCCCCTGGACCCCTGACAGGCACAACAGTGAAGAGTCCTTCTTTAGTTAATTCGCTTTGGTATAATTATAATAATACACTATAAAGATGTTTGTTTAATTTCCTGTATTGATTTACTAACAACCCAATCCCATCTTTCACCAGCAAAATAGTGTGCAGCAGCACCAGATCCACTGTATGCTATGGGCCAGCTGGAGACTGTGATATGATAAATAAAATAAATTTTTACTTACCTACTCAGCTGCATCATAGTCGCCAAGTTGATCCTAATTATCTGCAGATTTTAAATTTGTGGATTTGACTCTACAAGCCCTCATGTCCAGGGGGCGAGGTAGGGAAGAATATCCCCTATTCTCAGCCTTACCAAAGTCAAGATTCCTCCCACCACGACCCTCTGGACTGGTGCGGGGGGGGGGGAGGAAAATCTCCCATTCTCCACCCTTGAGAAGCCACAGTTTCAGTGGGGCAGAGAATGGGGGATTTTCGCCCCATCTCATCCTCTGGACATGACCAAGAACGGACACAACCCCATTCTTAGCTGCAAGCCTCAATGGGCTTCAGAAAGCCATCCAGACAGGTGTCGGGAAGCTGGAGTATGGGGAAAATAGGATGTTTAATTACTTGTGGATTTTTTTATACACAAGAGTTTTGGAAATGGAACCCTTGTAGATAAAAAGGCCCCACCTGTACTTGGATCTGCACCAGCTCTTAGGCTGGTGCAAGTGTGCGTGGAACCAGGGAGGCATGTCAAAGCTGGGTGGGGAGCATAGGGTATCAAATACACTATTGCTGTAAATATCTGTCCCTGCCTTTTGTTGCTATGCCCCCACGGTAGCCCAGTCCCCAACCCAAACCACCCTTCACCAGACTGATTCATCCCCTCTATGCCCACTGTCAAATTACTTCCTCTGGTGCACGTACAAACAGTCGCCAGCCATTTGTGCTGACACCCCTGTTGCATTTGCTATTGCTGCAAATGCAGAACTGTCAAGGCACTCATAGAACTGGGCTGTGAAAACTTTATATTCAATTCAAATATTCAAAGACCATAAAGATAATCGCATTAAAATATTTTAAAATACGTTGACTAAAAATACTTTTATAAAGGTGTATAATAAAAATTCAGCATAATAATCAGTCCCTTGGTATATACCTTCAGTTGCTGGCAGAACCTGTGCACAGAAGTTCCCATGAAGGAAAAAAGTTTCAAAGAACGGCAGTTATTATGGACAAAGTTACTGGACCTTGGGGGAGGGGCACAGGATCTGTGGTGCACGTGAACAACACATTCTATCCCTTTTCTTGAGCCTGATCTGCCTGCATTGATCAACTTAGACATGCACCAATGGCACTGCTGGTGAAGGTCCGAGTTCACCCATTGAGGCTGTTGGGATTTACCCTAGGGCAAGAAGACAAGTGTTCCCTTGCCCAAAGGAGAGCTCTAGAGGCTGAAATTTTGTACAGGTCCAACCTTTTTATACAGATTTTTATATATATTTTATACATTGATTTCTCATCAGATGGCCACTTTAGTTAAGAAGGACCCTGCTGATCTCTTGAGAAGGGGAAAAATATATTCCCATTCTAAAAACCACTTTTCTAGGGAGTCAATTCAGACTATTAGAACTGCTATTTTCAGTTCACTCTAAGACCGTCTTGCTGAAAGTAATTAATCTCTTTCACATTCCATTCTTCAGTGAGAGAGGGAGAAAGGAGAGGATCACTTTTTTCATTCTAATTGTCTGACTGACTCATGTTTCGGCTGGTTTTGTTTAACTGCTTTTATGTAATTGTTTTATTTTATTTAACTGGTAAATAACTTGGTATCAGTGGGGAGTCCCAGAACCAAACCCCAGCAGACACAACTGTAACCTATGCCAGCACTGCTGCATCACCGTGCAAAAAATTAGTTAGAATTGGGTTGGTTTTGCCTTAATAAACAGGATGAGATCTATTGACTAATTTATTATATGCTTTAAAGCAGTGGTCTTCAGCCTTTTTTTGTGTCACAGCCCTAATAGAGGTAAGGGAGGATGGCTAAGAATAGGGCCTTCTCAGTGGTGGCTTCTCGTTTATGGAATTCCCTCCCCTTGGAATTCCTCCCTCACTGGAGATCCTTTGGAAGGCGTTTTGAGTGAGACAGGCTGGCATTTTTAGTTGTTGGATGATCTTGGTAGGATCTAATTTTTTTAATGTTTCGATCTTTTAATTGATTTTATATTTAATGCTTTTAGTATTGTTTATGATTTTACATTGTTTACTGAACTTATGTAAGCTGCCTTGAATCCCCTTCAGTGGGGAAAAAGGAGGGATATTTTTTTTTTAATAAATACAATATGGGGATGCACTGTCAATCTGCACCCCCAGGATCTTATCCTCCACACCTGCCCGTTGCCACCCACTCTCCACCTCAGAATGCCTTCCCAGCATTGCAACCAAATATTCTTATTAAATAGCAGAATAATTAAATAGCAGAGTTACCATGAAGTATGGCAGTAAACTATTTTAGCACAACTGATAAGAACCTGAGTATAACACCAGATGCCTCCGTCTTTGCCTGCTGTTGCTCTAGTCCAGTGGTTTTCAACTTTTTTCATTCCCATAAGTTGGTGCAAACCCACAACTGAGGCTTTGTGACCTCATAGTAGTCCCAACCCCAAAGTTGAGGAACACTGTTTTAAAGGATATTATTACTGATTTTTTTTGTGAGCATAGATATCTATTTACTTCTTGTAACTACTTTTGAAAAGTTCAGGGGAAAAACATGATTCATAGTTTTGAGGTGGTAGAATTTCAAACACTTAGGGCACAATCTTAATTTGCGCCGGAACAGGCAGGCCAGGTTGCCTCCACTGTATCCAGCACAAGGTAGAACTGGGCTGGGTCAGAACTTGGAATACAGGGATTTTAGTTCCTCACTCAGGATGCAATTGATTGTGATTGAGGATGCAATCCTAACTTGGAGTTAGGCTGGCAGAGTTAGGCTAGCAAAGTTTGGTTGGCAGAAGGGCCACCGTAAAGTAAGTATAGAGTACTCTCAGAGTCAGATGCACTAGCACAGACATGCGCCATCCTCCCTGACTCCAAGAGTGGTCCAAATGGGCTTTACAGTGGCCCTTGTGCCAGTCAAACTTTGCTGGCCTGTGCCAACCTAACTCCAGATTAGGATTGCGCCTACTCTATAGGGCTACTTGGATCTGTGCCTGCACTTTGCAGGCACAAATTCAAGCAGCCTGTGTAATGCCTTCCCCATGCCTAGCTTCATTCCTCCCCACCTTTGTTCTCCTCTTCCTGGGCTGGCACATATCCTTGTGCCAGTTTGTTGGACTCCCATGTAGCCGTCAACATGCTTTACGGCGCATGCTTGCAACACTCAGAAGCCAGCACAAGTGACTTGTACTAACTCAGGGTAGGATTGCACTGCCCGAATATCAGTTGTACTGGAACATTCTAGAAAGCATTTTCTAGATCAGTGTTATTCAAACTGTGGGTCGGGACACACTTGGTGAGTCACAACCTGATGTCAGGTGGATCGTGGAAAGCTGGGAGCAGCCATCTTGGAAACTATTCCTTTTGTGAGCGTTAATGATGTGAATTTTCAAGTGAGGTTTTTTTTTTTTAAAAAATTGTTTTTAGTTCAGTGCCTTTACATATTTTGTCCTAATCTTGCTTTCTGTCAGAGATGTTTCAGGGTTGTACAATTGCTGCAGTCCAAGAATGCCAATCTGCATTTCAAGAGTGTCATTTTGTTACGTTATAGTGACAGCACTTCCTGCTTGATGATGTCACTTCCTGCCACAATATCACTTCCAGGTTAATGACATCATTTCCAGTGGTTCCCAACATGAGTACCATTCTAAAATGTGGGTCCCGGTCTAAAGTTTGAATACCACTGTTCTAGATACAAAAAACTATTCTAATAAGAATAGATTCTAATAAAAAGAACTATTCAAATTAATGGCATTAGTTACTACAGGTTGAATATCCCTTATCCGGACTGCTTGGGGCAGGAAGGTGTCTGGATTTCAGATTGTCCAGATTTCAGAATAATTGCAGAAATATTAGAAATGCTTCCCTCTTGCTCTTTTTACTATTACCCGTAAGGTTGTCTGCCGGCTTCTTTGACATTTTTCAACAATGTCTGTAGAGATACAAACCACAGTAGAGAACTTACAGTATGTCACTGTACGTGGGAATGAGCACAAGATCTTCTAATGTTCACATTACACAAGTTCTGGACCAAAATATCTGGATTTTGGAATAATCCAGGTTTCGGATGTCCGGATAAGGGGTAATGAATACTGTATATTCATAGCACTGAAAATTTATACCACTCTTAAATGTGCATGATTAGTATGAATTAAAACAAAATATATGTGCTAATCTATTTAAAATGAAATACTAATAAACATTAATTTTGTTACCTCCACAAGCACACCAACATATGGTATGGGAATTTCTTCAGCATTCACAAAAAATAGTTCTGGATTTGTCTTCCAAACTCCTAGCCATTTTTCTTTCATCTTCAACTTCCCCAAAAGGTATTTACTAACAGCCTCATTGGCATCTTCTGCCTTTTTACATAAAGGGAAAATGTACACAATCCAAATTACTCATTGTTTTAACGTTAGAAATGTATTTCAATATCCATTGCTAATGTCCACTGCTAATCTGCAATAGAAGAGGCATCCTTTACACTTCACCATGCTCTCTCTATCTAGTACATTTAAAGTATCTACAGACCCATCGGTAAACCAGATATAAAAAAATTTTCAGTTTCAGAAGCCCATCGTGTGCACGTCGGGGTGTATGTGCGATTGGGGAGGGGTGTGCAACACTGGAAAGGCCGCTTCTTCACACGACGCACTTCGACCCCTCGGACGCACGGAAATAAGCGCAAACTCGCTGCGAAGCCAGATGGCGGAAAGGGCGCGCTGCTGAAGAGAAGGAGCGCTCTTCTCTTTGCCCGGAGACCCACCTTGCAGCCCTTCAGGAGGTCGTCGCAATACAGCGCCACCTTCTCTCTGCCGGTCAGGGCTCCGAGGTGAGAAGGGTACTGCAACGGCAGCGGCTTGGCCTCCTCAGCCTCCTCCCTCCTGTCCTCTCTCGGACTCAGAGAGAGGAGTCGGCGGATTCTCGCGTTACGAGGCGAACTCTCCGCAACGTTCAAGCTGATGCAAGCGCCCGAGGACGCGTTAGCTCCCTTTTCTTCGTCGTCGTCCTGCCGAGGCTCAGAGGCGCCCGACGCCATAGCTTTAATAAGCACGCGCCTTTCTGGCCGCCTAGCCACAACTGACGGCGCATGAGGCCGGTGAAAGCAACCGACAGCCGCGCGCTCACAGACGCGCAGCCAATTGGAGGGTCGGAGAGGGGGACGTTCCATGCAGTCACAAAAGGCCGTTATGGCTTCGAAAGTCTCGTCACCGCCCTACCTAGTAGTTTTCCTCCGCAGCCCCTCACTCATTTGCTGAAAATACAATACTGACATATCGTGCTTTGGGGACTTTTTTTCTTCATGCCCAACGCGCTCTTCTGTTAGTGAGTGGTTAACAGGAAGGGATACCGGGCAGAACGTTCCTATCCTTAAGGAGGGGCTACTCGAGTAATCTAGTCTACGCACTTCAAGAATGTTAGATTGACTGGAGTCGCCATTCCTGTTAAATTGATTGATAGGAATCGAGTGCAGCCAAGGGGCGGGCTTAGCGGCCATGTTTGGTGTGCCCCAAACAATCTAGATTCCAAGCATTTCAGATTGCTTTTCTGGTAGTGTTTGGGACTGAATAGTTTACTCCTGAAATAAAAACTTACCAAAATAACAACGTGTGATCGTGTAGAAACATCAGTGGTAACCATATTATGAGTTAATATGCAATTCCAAGGTTTAATTCCGCGTAATTATATTACTGAACACACCGGACGAAATGCTACTTGCTGTCTATTTAAACTCGGATTGCACTGTTTTGACAGACTTATTTTTTGCAATCTACACAACCAAAAATAAAGAGTGAACGGGAAGGAAAGAATAAAAGGGGAGGGTGGGCGATTCGCACACCCGTATGTAGAACACAGAGGCATGCTTGCAGACGTTGAGATTAACTTTTACACAC
>JAJKFI010000086.1:3224737-3438089 GCA_029204185.1 Lerista edwardsae
GGAGGGAAAGAGGAGATAAAAGGGGACTTGGAGATTGCAGAGAAATTAAATGAATTCTTTGCGTCCGTCTTCACAGCAGAAGAACTTGGGCAGATACCACAGCCTGAACAGCCCTTCCTAATGAAGGAATTAAATCAGATACTGGTTAATAAAGAAGATGTTTTAGATCAAATTGATAAACTACATATAAATAAGTCACCAGGCCCAGATGGTATACACCCAAGAGTAATTAAGGAACTAAAGAACGAAGTTGCTGACCTCTTAACTAGAGTATGCAACTTGTCCCTTCAAACGGCCACGGTACCAGAGGATTGGAGGATAGCCAATGTCACGCCAATCTTTAAAAAAGGGAGAAGGGGGGACCCTGGAAACTACAGGCCTGTCAGCCTAACGTCTGTTCCGGGTAAGATGGTGGAAAGCCTCATCAAAGATAAAATCCTAAAACATGTAGAGGAACAAGTACTGCTAAAAGAAAGTCAGCATGGCTTCTGTAAGGGTAAGTCTTGCCTCACAAACCTTTTGGAATTCTTTGAAAAGGTCAAAGGCACGTGGATGTGGGTGAACCTGTGGATATCATATACCTGGATTTTCAGAAGGCATTTGACACGGTCCCCCACCAAAGGCTGCTGAAGAAACTTCACAGTCAGGGAATAAGAGGGCAGGTCCTCTTATGGATCCAGAATTGGTTGAGGGCCAGGAAACAGAGAGTGGGGGTCAATGGGCAATTTTCAGAATGGAGAGAGGTGAAAAGCGGAGTGCCCCAGGGATCTGTCTTGGGGCCCATGCTTTTCAACTTATTCATAAATGACCTGGAGACAGGGATAAGCAGTGAGGTGGCCAAGTTTGCGGATGACACAAAACTTTTCCGGGTGGTAAAAACCAGAGACGACTGTGAAGAGCTCCAGAAGGATCTCTCCCAGTTGGGGGAATGGGCAGCCAAATGGCAGATGCGTTTCAACATAGACAAATGTAAAGTGATGCACGTTGGGGCCAAAAACCAAAACTTTACCTATAGGCTAATGGGTTCTGAGCTGTCTGTGACAGCTCAGGAGAGAGATCTTGGGGTGCTGGTGGACAATTCAATGAAGGTATCGACCCAGTGTGCATCAGCAATTAAGAAGGCCAATTCCATGCTTGGGGTCATTAAAAAAGGGGTTGAGAATAAAACAGCCAATATTATCATGCCATTGTACAAATCAATGGTAAGGCCACACCTGGAATATTGTGTCCAGTTCTGGTCGCCGCATCTCAAAAAGGACATAGTGGAGTTGGAAAAGGTGCAGAAGAGAGCGACAAAAATGATTACGGGGCTGGGGCACCTCCCTTATGAAGAAAGACTGCAGCGTTTGGGGCTCTTCAGTCTAGAAAAAAGGCGCCTGAGGGGGGACATGATTGAGACATACAAAATTATGAATGGAAGGGATAAAGTCGATAGAGGGATGTTCTTTTCCCTCTCTCAAAACACCAGAACCAGGGGGCATCCACTAAAGCTGAGGGTTGGGAGAGTTAAAACAGATAAAAGGAAGTACTTTTTTACCCAGCGGGTAGTTAATCTGTGGAACTCCTTGCCACAGGAGGTGGTGATGGCATCTGGTCTTGATGCCTTTAAGAGGGGATTGGACAGATTTCTGGAGGAAAGGTCCATCATGGGCTATAGGCAATGATGGATTGTGCAACCTCCTTACAAAGGTGGTGGGCTACTGGTACCGGGTGCAAGGGAGTGGCAACAGGATGTAAGCATCTTGTTGTTACATGCCTCCCTGGGGCACCTGGTGGGCCGCTGTGAGATACAGGAAGCTGGACTAGATGGGCCTTTGGCCTGATCCAGCAGGGCTCTTCTTATGTTCTTATGTTCTTATTATTAATGCATGTTATTTCTGAGATACAATATTTTCCAGTGTTTATGGAAAATGGCAAATGAAGATGATGATGATGATGATGATGATAAATGTATTTATATACCGCCTTTCTTAAGATCACTAGATTTCTCTAATGACTGTAACTCAAGGCGGTTTACATAGGCAGACTTGTATTCACAAACCCGAAGGTTTTTACAATTTACAGAAATGTTCTATTATATCTTTCAAGAACAACACTCATACAGATCTTTCTTTCTGGATTTAGCGTTCTTTCTTAGCCACCCGTCTGTCTTCTGCTGGCTGATAAGAGGCTTCCCTTCTCCCACCAGAGACGCAGCTGACTTCAGCACACTCCTCCTCCCACGAGGCAGCTGGAACTCAGCTTTTTTAATCAGCCGCAGTTTGCAAGGTCTGCCGCTCACAGAGACTTCTGGTAGTCTCAAGCTCACGACCTTCAGATCTTCAGCTGTTTCCTTCGGGCAAACGGAGGCATTAACCGTCTCGGCTAAATCTTACTGGCCATTACTGTTCCAATATCTTAATACAATGGTAATCAGGCTTTTCTACCTTCCAGGGGTTCTTTCAGTGTCATTTTAGCTGTAATTCCTGCCATGGAATTTCTGTACATTGAAGAGGATTTCTTGGATATGTTCTAGGACAGTTGTTCTCAAACTGTTTAGCACTGGGACAATCGTCCAGGACCTACTGGATATGATATTGTGGCAGGAAATGTCATTGTGACACCAGATCCTGCTACTTTCCGCAGAGTACGGAAGTTTCCTATAAGTTGGGTTATTTCTCAGCCATTTTCCAGTAGCAAAATGAATCAGAAGGGGGAAAAAGCCTATTTACAACCTTGACACAAGCAAAATAACCACACAGATCTCCCCCTGCCTAGTGTCCCATCTTTCCATATTTTCAATGATGGCTGCAATAGGTGCTATGAGATCCAGCTGAAATTGGCTCGGGACCCACAGTTTGGGAAACACTGTTTGGACACATTCTGAGGTTTGTTGAGCACTATTGTCTTTCCATCTGAACTGAGAGAGCAGCAGTCCCTCACATTTCCAGCATTTTCCTACAGCTCTGAGTTTCAGAAAATTGAAGTGGTGTGACAGCCCTTTTTCAGGGAAGCTTCTCTGTCATTACTGATCTTCTTGCTGGTGAATTATTGGTTCTTGAGGAACTCAAAAATCTTCCCAACTCAAAACTCAAAAAGACATAGCATGGGAGGGAGAATCTATTGTTGTAAACTATATTCAAGGAAATATTATTATTAAAATTATGCATATACTGCTTTTTAACAAAGAAGTTCACAAAGCGATTTACAGATATTATCAAATAATTAAAACTGTAATCCTAAACACAATTTCCTGGGAATAATACCCATTGAGTATCATAGAACTTACTTCTGAGTAGACATTCATAGGATTGTGGTGTAAATGACTCCCTGTCACAAAGGGCTCATAATCTTAAAAAATGTAAACACCAGCAAACAGCCACTAGAAAATTCACTATGCTAGGGTGTATAGAGACAGTTACTCTCCCCTATATAAGAGGAACACCACTTGAAAAAAATGCCTCCTTTCCCAGTCAACGAAGCACAACTCTGAAAGGGATACATACAGTCTTACCTATACTAGTTGACAATATATAGGCATCCTGTGCATGTTCAGCTTAGTGAAGTGAAGTAGCTTAGTGAAGTTGCATCCTTTCTAAAAACTGACTTGTTAGCTCTGTAACCAATTGCCCAATCTTATCTCACACCATTGGTGCCAATGCAGCTGTGCTAATGGAGTGCGTGCCAATGTTGGTCGTGGTGGGGCAATCAGGAAGCCTGCCAGAGATATGCAAAAATATTTTCTACTTACTTCTGCAGAGGCTCCTTGGTGGCCTATGATTCTCCTTGAACCTACATCAACTGTATAGCTGGCATAAGTCCAAAGAAAGAAAGGGGGCAGGCCAAAAATGGGGGATAGGATCTAGCATACACGTTTGCTGCCAAGGTCCTCCCCATTGGCCCACTCTCTGCCCTCTGACGTCCCCCCTCCCTGCCTTGGAATGCCTTGAACCTCCCCTTCCCCACGCCTATCACCAACCTACTGGTGCCTGTGGAGGCTTCTGGAGTTGCTGCCAGGCACTCTGCACCTCTTGCCATTTCCAGCAGCAACCCAACTACACATAATAGCTGCATGGCTTTCGCACTGCAGTAAAAGCCCTTGCACTGCCGGAACACTAATCGTCCTTTAGGAAAAAAGTAATATTTTAGGAAGGATTTTGGGCCCAATTGAAGAGGTATTACACAATAACTTAAGTAAGAAATCTTTGGGACACTGGTCTTTCACACCTTATCCTGTCTTTGTTTTATTCCCTTTTTGTCCTTCTGTTAACCAAAAGCCTTGGTGCCTGTGCCAATTTTGGAACTGTGGTCCTAAGGCACTTGCATGGAAATAAACTCCACAGGAATGAATGGTACTTACTTTCACATAATGTCCTTAGGATCAGGATCAGTGTTAGAAGGATCTGCCCAGATGTTAGAATTACCCCTGTGCTAATCTCTGAATGGAAGTGCCAGCTAATCTGGCACTAGCTTCAGAATTCCCCATGTCATCAATGACCTTCTGTTATGCATCTGATTGCAAGACGTTGATTTTTCGGCATGGATCTCTTAACCCACAAGAAAATTATTTCAGACATCAGTTCTCATGGTCAGATTTAAAATAAATATATATATAATATATTTCAAGGTCAGAATGGCTGCAAATTATTAATTTAAATTTTTTTCCAGTTTGGTTCAAAATGTATTTGCAGT
The DNA here is from genome assembly GCA_029204185.1 of Lerista edwardsae. NCBI lineage: Eukaryota > Metazoa > Chordata > Lepidosauria > Squamata > Scincidae > Lerista > Lerista edwardsae. Next base: position 3,229,409 of record JAJKFI010000086.1, read on the forward strand.
AGTTCATTGATATAGTATTGATGCCAAGGGAATTTGAGGAAAAAGTGAGCTCAAGGTCAAACTGCTTATTTGATCCCTGCTATAGTTGCATCTGCTTAGATTAAAACCTGCTAAGTGAAATAACTTCTTCTGAAACCAAATATAACATACTAAGCTAACAAGTGATAACATATTAATAACTGTTAAAAGAAGAGGGAATGTTATGTTCCTAGGATTTCATCAGAAAGCAATGAATTATGAACAGAATATCATTTCAAACGTATACTATCAGCCCAATAAAAGTTCACAAGTGTAATTGCCTCTGTTGTACATTTCACAAAAGTGTACATTTATGTACTCTGCATCTCAAAATACTAGTCTGTACTTAATGATCATTTTAGTCTCCATAAATTAATCTTCCTATGCTTGTGAATGCCAATTTGCTAATCTGATATTGGGGTCAAATAGATCACAACTAAGGGACAAACTAGATATGACACTGCAGCCCTTCATGTGTGTGCTGCCTTCAAATTTAAAACAATGATGGCAGGAGGTCTCTTGTTTACATGAAAAGGAATGCCTGGAAGACTAGAACAGAACTCACCTTCCTCCCCCTTTTCCCCAATACTGTATTTAAAAAACTATTTTTGCCTTTTCGCTTGGCCTGTTTTGGCACCAGCACATCCACATGTGGGACCCCCATTTCACTAACAAAAGGAATCTTGTATTCTAAAAATATCTAACTTTGAGATTGATGTGTTTGAGTGTAGGTGTGACAAGAGCTGAAAATATATATAAAAAATCATTTACAAAACAACTTATTGTACAATTGCAAAAAAAGAAGAGTTCAGTACATTATCTAAATCACTATTTGCTGACATCTTAAAAGCAAGCATAATGACAAGCAAACAAGGTTTTTGAAAAGGAAACTGTCTATTTATAATTCAGCACAATTGTATAGTTTTATTTCCATTGTTGGTAACTTCAAAGTTTAAAAATAACATTTCCTTCCTTCATAATCTTGTCAAATGGAAAAATAACAAAGTAGATGTAGGAATTCCTATAGTAATATTTCATTTTTATACAACACTTTGCATCTTCAAAGTGTTTTCAAATCATTAAAACAGGATATGTCTTTTAGAACATACACAAAAATGACCGGGAACTTTGGTGTTCCAATATGAACATCCTTGCACATGCAGATTCAAACTAATCCACAGATATTTAAAGCAGTTTATCAGCTGCAGTGATTATTTCCAGCATTTTATCAACATCCTAGACCAGTGCAAGTCAAACTGATCTTACATGATCCATAATTTACCGATTAAATCCAGGGGGTCGAACTACATTGGGGAGAGAAAATCTACTCTGAGGTAATGCTTTAAAAAAACAGGACATAAACTATTTAACTAGAAACATTTTGTAGGATGTGAGGGAAGAAAGGACAAGTCTTTCTCAATTTTCCAAAATGATCTGGTATGCAAATTCTGTTCACAGTGGCTGTTCCCTCCACCTTCCTTCCTTTCATCTGGACCTCAGCCTAGATATTAGGTGGAGCCCACCCTCAAATATCCAAGTTTCATTCAGGGATTAATAGCTTATTAATAGTCTTAGGTATAGGTAAAGGTAAAGGTTTCCCCACGACCAAATAGTCTAGTTGTGATAGACTGTAGGGGGCGGTGTTCATCTCCGTTTCAAAGCCTGTAGAGCCAGCATTTGTCCGAGGACAAGCTTCCATGGTCATGTGGCCGGCATGATTCTACGCCATAGCGCATGGAACGCCGTTACCTTCCCAAATAGGGAAGTGGTCCCTATTTATCTACTTGCATTTAGGTGCTTTCGAACTGCTAGGTTGGCAGGAGCTGGGACAAGCAACAGGAGCTCACTCCGTCGTGCAGTCTTCCGGTTGGAAAGCCCAGCAGCAGCGGTTTAACCCGCTGCACCACCATGTTCCTGTATAAGTATAGGTAACTATTAGCTATTACCTATTTAGGTATAGATAATAGTTGTCTGGGTTAGCATTCTTTTACTCAAAAGATTAGTTTATGAGTTGGAGAACTATTGTGCTCACAGTTTTCTCCATTCTCTAGTTGTCTTTTCTCTGTGAAATTTATTGCATATGAACAAGTTTCAACTAGGCTAAAGATTAAAAAAAAAAAGGAAAATAACAATGAAATCCAATTTGTAAGTGCCTTGGACATTTGCTCTGGCATTGGAGGGGTGAGCAAAAAACCATTTTAAATACTTAAATTATAATATATAATTATGTGGGCTCTTCTGGTAATGGAGGAGGAATGAAAACTTAAAAACATTGCTCTCTTTGCCTCCACAGTAGCAAGCTCCTCGGAAACAAGATTAAAAGAATGCTAGCCAGACTTATACTGGGATAGCCCACTGGGTATAATGACCATTAGATTTCTGTTTTGTATAATTGATTATATGTATCTGGGTCTGATGTATGTTTTATATGTGATATTTATGCCAATAAAGGTTTTTGAGTGATTGAGTGATTGATTGAATTCTGTTTTGAAACATTTAGCATGTTGCCTCAAGTATTCTTGTATCCAGACCCCAGTTCATTTTCCTATTCTAATTGCATACAAGTTTCTGAGCTTCCAATCTACAGTCTTGGCCAAAAGTTTTGAGAATGACACAAAGATTAATTCACACAATTAATCCACATTGATCCAGTGTGGAAGATGGCAATGTGCATATACTCCAGGATAAAAGTTTTGAGAATGACACAAAGATTAATCACACAATTAATCCACACTGATCCAGTGTGGAAGATGGCAATGTGCATATACTCCAGGATATTATGAAGAGTGATCAGATCAATTGCAATTAATTGCAAAGTCTCTCTTTCCCATGAAAATGAACTTAATCCCAGTGGTGTCATTCAAATGATTTAGGAACAGGAACTCACTTTTGATTGGCACTTGTCGGGAATCCGGAACCAGCCACGGAGCCCGTTAGGATCCGGAACGCCCGTTCTGGTCTGTTCCGCCTGAATGACATCACTGCCTTCACCCCCCTAGGAATCCGGAGTCGCTCCCTTTAACCCTCTGAGTGCCAGCCAACCAAGAAGAAAAGCTCTTTGCAGAGGAATTGGGAGGGGGGAGGAGGGAGAGTGAAGTGGGAGGAGTCAGCCCTAATTTTAACTAGTGGAACTGAGTTCCCCCGCGTTCCCCCTGCATGACATCACTGCTTAATCCCCAAAAAACATTTCCATTGCATTTCAGCCCTGCCACAACAGGAGCAGCTGGCATCATGTCCGTGATTCCCTTGCTAACACAGGTGTCAGTGTTGACCAGGACAAGGCTGGAGACCACTCTGTCTTGCTGATCGCATTAGCAAGAATTCATCTCTGAGGGAGGGGGTGCTCCCGCCTGCTTTGAAGCGGGCGATGGTTCGCCCCCTCCTGAAGAAGCCCTCCCTGGATCCCACAAATTTAAACAACTTCCGGCCAGTCTCCAATATCCCATTTCTGGGCAAGGTGATTGAGCGGGTGGTGGCGTCCCAGCTTCAGAGGGTACTGGAGGAAATGGATTATCTGGACCCATTCCAATCTGGCTTCAGGCCAGGGTTCGGGACGGAGACTGCCTTGGTCGCCTTGGTGGATGACCTTCGCCGGGGGATGGATAGGGGAAGTGCGACCCTGTTAGTTCTGCTGGACCTCTCAGCGGCTTTCGACACCATCGACCATGGTGTCCTTCTGGGTCGGCTGGCTGGGGCTTGGAGGCACTGTTTTGAAGTGGTTCCGCTCCTTCCTGGCTGACAGATCCCAGGAGGTGGTGCTGGGGGATGCTTGTTCGGCACCCCGGCCTCTTAGGTTTGGGGTGCCGCAAGGTTCCATCTTATCCCCCATGCTGTTTAACATCTACATGAAACCGCTGGGAGAGGTCATCCGGGGGTTTGGAGTGGGGTGCCATCAATATGCTGATGACACCCAACTTTATCTCTCCTTTCCCCCTGATTCTGAGGAGGCGGTTGAGGTCCTGGATCGCTGTCTGGAGGCGGTTGGGGGCTGGATGTGGGCAAACAAGCTGAAATTAAATCTGGATAAGACGGAGGTGCTTTTGGTTCGGAAATCCACAGCTCGGGTATTGGACTATCGTCCTGCTCTGAATGGGATCGCACTTCCTCTGAAAGAGCAGGTTCGCAGCTTGGGGGTTCTCCTGGATTCACAGCTACACCTGGAGTCCCAGGTGGCGGCGGTGGCCAGGGGAGACTTTGCTCAGCTTCGGCTGATTCGCCAGCTGCGGGCCGTACCTAAGCTGTGTAGACCTGGCCACAGTGACCCACGCCCTAGTGACATCTAGATTAGATTATTGCAATGCGCTCTACGTGGGGCTGCCTTTGAAGACGGTCCAGAAATTACAACTAGTACAGAACGCGGCGGCTCGGGTGGTTGCTGGGGCACGTCGGTTTGACTCTGTTGAGCCGCTGCTTCAGCGACTACACTGGCTGCCGGTTCTGTTCCGGGCCCAATTCAAGGTGCTAGTTTTGACTTTTAAAGCCCTTTACGGCTCGGGTCCGGGGTATTTTAGGGACCGCCGCCTTCCATACAATCCAACCCGTACTCTTAGATCATCTGGGGGGGCCCTTCTGACTGTGCCGCCACCAGGAGAAGTGAGAGGGGTGGCGGCCAGGAAGAGGGCCTTCTCGGTGGTGGCCCCCCAACTCTGGAACACCCTCCCCTTAGAATTGAGAACTGCTCCCTCTTTGTTTACATTTCGGCGGGGGCTGAAGATCTTTTTATTCCAAAAAGCTTTTAACTGTTGACAGGCTGGCTGGCTGGCTGGTTTGTGTATTTTTATAGTTGATTTTATGTTCCACTGGGCGTGTTGTTTTTTAAATTGTATCTATTTTAATTTTGTTGATTGTATTGTTTTTAACATTGTTTTTAATTGTTTTTTAATGTTAATTTTATATTGTATCTTTTTTATATTGTAATGCCGCCTTGAGTGCCTCCGGGCAAAAAGGCGGGGTAAAAATCAAATAAATAAATAAATAAATAAATAAATAAATAATTTAGAATAACAGACTGGAAGCTTTAAAAGGAGGGTGGTGCTTGACATCATTGTTCTTCCTCTGTTCACCATGGTCACCTGCAAGGAACAGGTGCAGCCATCATTGCTTTGCACAAAAAGGGATTCACAGGCAAGGATATTGCTGCTACTAAGATTGCACCAACATCAACCATTTATCGGATCATCAAGAACTTCAAGGAGAGAGGTTCAAATTGTTGTGAGGAAGGCGTCAGGGCGCCCAAGAAAGTCCAGCAAGCGCCAGGACCGTCTCCTAAAGGTGATTCAGCTGCAGGATCGGGGCACCACCAGTGCAGAGCTTGCTCAGGAATGGCAGCAGGCAGGTGTGAGTGCATCTGCACGCACAGTGAGGCGAAGGCTTGTGGAGGATGGCCTGTTGTCAAGAAGGCAGCAAAGAAGCCACTTCTCTCCAGGAAAAACATCAGGGACAGACTGGCATTCTGCAAAAGGTACAGGAATTGGACTGCTGAGTACTAGGATAGAGTCATTTTCTCTTATGAATCCCCTTTCCAATTGTTTTGGAGCATCCGGAACAAACCTTGTCCATAGAAGAAAAGGTGAGTGCTACCATCGGTCCTGTGTCATGCCAATAGTAAAGCATCCTGAGACCATTCATGTGTGGGGTTGCTTCTTAGCCAAGGGAGTGGGCTCACTCACAATTTTGCCTAGGAACACAGCCATGAATAAAGAATGGTACAACAACATCCTCCAAGAGCACCTTCTCCCAACCATCCAGGAACAGTTTAGTGATGAACAATGCCTTTTCCAGCATGATGGAGCACCTTGCCATAAGGCAAAAGTGATAACTAAGTGGCTTGGGGACCAAAACATCGAGATTTTGGGTCCAGAGTCGGGAAATTCCCCAGACCTTAATCCCATTGAGGATTGACTACAAGAAGCGGGTGAACAAATGAAAGCCCACGAATTCTGACAAACTCCAAGCATTGATTATGCAAGAATGGGCTGCCATCAGTCAGCATGTAGCCCAGAAGTTGATTGACAGCATGCCAGGGCGAATTGCAGAGGTCTTGAAAAAGAAGGGTCAACACTGCAAATATTGACTCTTTGCATAAACAGTTAATGTAATTGTCAATAAAAGCCTTTGACACTTATGCAAATGCTTGTACTAATACTTCAGTATACCATCGTAACATCTGCAGGAATGTACTGGAACAGCAGACTTCGTGAGAATTAATCTTTGTGTCATTCTCAAAACCTTTGGCCAGGACTGTATGTTCTGAACAGATGGACAGTACAATTCTATGCAGGTCTACTCAGTGGTAAGTCCCAGTGTGTTCTGTGACACTTACTCCCAGGAGAGTGTGCATTGGATTGTAGCATAAATACAAAAACAGAGTTATGGAGTGTTAGAAGTGGAACAAATGGTGACTGGTAAAGTGCCAGAGTGCCAGCTGGATACATTTGCCAGGATTACTGGTTAGGCCACTGTGACGTAGTTGTTCTCTGTATCTATTCAGGAGAAGATGTTCAAAAGGTTACAAGGGGATTGGTCAACATCTGATCATTTCAGATTGGTTCATGTCTGAACATATTGTTTGATGTAACCAGTTAACTGTTAGTAGGCAGTCCTTGCTGTTGTTGTCTTTCTCTCGGCATAATCCTAACTCTGGGCTAGCATAGGCAGGCCAACATGCCTCCCCCATTTCCAGCCCAGGGCTCGAAGGTGCTGTTGCACTACCTGGGAAAAGGGGCAAATATTTCCCTTCCCCCAGTTAACATGCAGCAGCTCAGATGGGGCTACTCGAAGCTGCACTGCTCAAATAGGCAGCATAACTTTGAGCAGCTAAATTGAGGCCACCCGGGCCAGGGATGGGGGTTAGGATCCAGCCCAAAGGCCGGATCCTGGCCTCTCCCCCCCTCCCCGGGCCAGATCGCCCACATGCTCACTCATTCCATGCCTCCCCCTATCCCATTCCATTCTTCCCCCGCCCAGAACACCGTCAGCAACAGCCACTAGAAAACTCTGGGCTGAGGTGAAGAGGGACAGTTACTCCTCCCCTGCTAAATATAAGAGGAACATCACTTGCCTCTTGCCCAGTTAGCATGTGATGCCACCTATGAACCTGAAAGTGTATGCCGAGGCAAATGGAAGGAAGAAATAGAGCTCTATTGACCCCCCTTGGGGATTCCTCTGCACAAAGGTATTGTGTGTGCATATGTGTATGTGTGTGCATCTTGCTAATACTGGATGTTGCCATATTTTGCAAACAAGAGCTTCTGGTTTTGTTTTTAAGAATATTTGTGAATTAAAATGTGCAAAAGCAATATCATTTACAGTATCTCTCAGTTACCCTGTATACATGCAGAAAGGGCTAATATCACGGTATACTGTATATTGCTGCAGTTGAAAGTCTCATCTTTTATCTGAATCTGAATAAATGGTGCAAACAATCCTTTGCAGTCAGAGTTTCTCCATACCCTGACGTATGCAGAAGAATGAGAGGAATGTTTCTGTGGTAGGGCGGTTGTTAATGTCTTTCTGGAAGGATTAAAGTTTTATGCATTGGTATTACATGAAAATCCCCTGGAATAGGACCACCAGTTCACCTTAGAAAGAAGAAGCTAGTGCAGCATCAAAGATACTCTAGGCTTGAAATATCAGTTCAGATGACATGCTCCAATTAATCAAATCTTATTTGCAGAAAGGGACATTCAGTCTCATGCTGGGGTGTTTTTCTTTTACCTAAAAGATCTGTGGTGGAGTGCTGGAGTAGATTATTCAGAGAAGACTCTCTCCCAAGTTGCTGTTGCTCTCTGACTCCAAAATAAATATACTCAGATTGCAGGGCCAGTCCAAGACCGCCTCGCACACAAGGCAGCATACCAAATGCTGCCCCCTTTAACTAATGATGTGCCACCCTCTGCTCTTCCCTTTCTCCAGTGTTCAAACTCAGTACTTCCTTCCCATATCTTCTTCCTCTCTGTGCCTTTTTTCCAACCCAGGGAATGGAGGGAGAAGGACGAGCAGTGGAGACAAGGTGGTGTAAAGAGATGGGCACCCACTACCAATCTGCTGCCTGAGCAACGGCTTCAGTTGGCCTCACGGATGGGCTGGGTGGACTGGCTAGGGAGCAGTGGTGGGACCAGCCTGGGCAACTGACCTGACCCATCAGCCTTACTTGGGCTGCTCAGATCTGCGCTTGCAATTTCACTGGGGCAGATCTGAGTAGCCCTATTGAGGTGGCTGCCACATGACATGGGGTAAGGGGAAATAATTCCCCTGCGCTGGATACAGCATAGGCCAGCTGGCCTTTCTGTTCCAGTGCAGGTTAGGATCAGGCTGTCAGTTTCCTTAACTGGATTTTGCCTCTTCTCTCCTCCATGAATTTGGTAATGAAAAAAGAGAAAGGTACAGTGCAAGGCATACTGTTCTCTACAGAAGTACAGCAAGGCCATTTTGAAACTGTTTAAACATCCTTCTGTCCAAGAATCTTTTGTATCTCCAAGTGACCTGTATATCCCTCGTGCAAAATCATCTCACAGTGTGAGCAGTACAGTGTTGATCAGAAATGAAGATGGCTGAAGTAAAAGCAACTTTCATTGGAAATGGGAAAATACTTGAACAGGCATTCAAAGCCACGGTCCCTGAAAAAGACATGGTATAATATATGGTTTATGTAGATCAAGGCAACCAAAAGCCACCAGTCTTAGAAATTAAAATTGCTGCAAGATTTGCAAAACATAGCAGAGTAGAAATGCAAGTTGCATTGTTTTCTGAGGATGGGGTAATTAAGACACTTTTCACCTTGGACTGCCGTGGCAGTGATGTTTTGAAACTCTGGTCCATGTTGGGATGAATACAGTGAACTGGCTAGGCTGCTACTTCTTTTACTGACAGAGTCCTGAGACATATTGCTGCAAATGTGGCATCAACCACTTGAACTCCACCAAAACATCTACATGGAACCAAATTGAAAATTGCAGGCTTGAGGCTATTGCAACTGCAACAGTGCACAAAAAGGACTTTGATGTACCCATAGCAGATAAATACACCCACAAATGCTCAAAAGAAGTTAATTTGTTGTCCCCTAGTCAAATAATATAGTTTAAAACAAATGTTATAGGAATATACAAGGAAGTAGATATAGGCTAGCCATGAGAAAGAATTTCTTGTCTAGCACTGGAACAGTCTGCCTTAAACAGAAGTGGACTATCCTATGTTGGATATTTTCAAACAGAGGCTGGACAATTTTTTGTCCGCATAAACCGCTTTGTGATTGTTTTGTTGAAAAGTGATATAGAAATACTCTTGATTGATTGAATTGATTGGTTGATGCTGTAGCAGCTGCTTGCACTGGGCAGGGGGTTGGACTATATGGCCTCCAATGTCCTTGCCAGCTCTAATCTATGAAATGCCAACTGTGAAGAGGAAGAGGAGAGGGGACTAGCTTGTTGCTGTGCAATGAAACGTTTCTTTTTCTGCCTGGCCTGCTAATAGGTAGGAAGGATGGTACCGATCTCTGCCCATGTACTGTATCGCTTGTATATTAAAATAAACCACTACCATTTGGTTCTTGTATACCATTTGTTTCTTGTATAATCAATAAGTGATTATTGCTGTTTTCTTCCTGAATGACATAACAGCCCATGACCTGTGTTCATCACTAAGGGCCCAATCCTATCCAATTTTCCAAAGCTGATGCAGCCATGCCAATGGGGCATGTGCTCCATCCTGTTGGTGGGGGGATGGTCATAGAGGCCTTCTCAAGGTAAAGAAACTAACATTCCCTTACTTCGGGGCTGCATTACAGCTGCATCAGTGCTGGAAAGTTGGATAGGATCTGGTCCTAAGGTTGCAATCCTATGCACACTTACCTGAGGGTAAACCCTATGGGCAGCACAATCCTAACCTGCTCAGGAATAGGCAGGCCAGCTCACCTGCACTGCACCTAACAACCTTAGGTGGCGGCAGCAGCTCAGCACGGGGCCAGGGAATATTTTTCCCTTGCCCTGGGGTAAGCCCTAGCCCCTCCTAGGGTATCTGAACTGCTTGGATCTGCACCCGCAAAACATCAGGCACAAGTCCACATGGCCACAAGTCCTGCCAGAATCAGGGCCGGGGTCAAGGGTTTGGATATGGCCGTGTTCCGTCTCCATCCATAGTGCCACTCCTGCCCACCTCTGGCATGCCCTCAGTGCGACCCTGCCCCAGCAGAGCTACGTTGGCACTCAACCAGTGCAGATGACGGGTGCGATGGCGCCCATGAGTTGGCACTGCTGCTTGCGCCGGCCTAGCACCTGAATCTGCGGCACAGACACACCTTACACCTTTTTAGGTTGCACCCTAAAACAAAGGTACTTCCGAGGGATCATGCATAGGATTGTGCTATAAAGTCTGGTAATTTTGTCCCCTGACCCCTGCATAAGATGATGTGCCTATTCCTGCTCCCTGATGTATGTATATGTTTATAGATGCACATCTATTGTTCACACCTTGTGGGTTTACTAAAGGAAACAATGTAATGGGGAGCCAAATCCTAACCAGCACAAGAGCAGGCAGGCCTGTACTGCATCCTAATGCAGGTTAGGCAACATCTGGAGTTCATCACGGGGCAAGGGGATAATTTCACCTTACACCGGGGCAAGCTCCAGCCAGTCCGATGTAAATAGCAGGCACAAGTCTGAGTGGCCAGGATTGGGGCTGTGCGGCCAGGGACAGGGGTTAGGATTTGGCTGAATGGCCAGATTCTGGCTCTACGCTCTTCCCTGGGCCACCCCGCCTGCAGAGCCACCCTTCCTCCACCCTGTTCTGTCCTTCCTCCACCCCCTCTCTCCTTTCCCCCTACTCGAAAAAGCCCATGTACTGGCTGGGTTCAACTGACACAGGGGGGTGGCTTACCTTGCAGTTCCCACAATGCACCTGGGCCAATGCTGCTGCCTGCATCGGCCCTGCACTTGATGCGCTGATGCAAAAATGCCTTAAGGCACATTTGTGACAGCATTGGGTCAATGCAGACAACATGCATCGGCCCAAAGGCTCCCTTTGATGGTGTTCACAGAGACATATCCACAGCAGTCATGCTTGTTTCATGTGTGGAGTTGCTCGTAGTGATCATTAACCAAAGTATCTCACTAAACAAAGTATCTCACAAATCTGAACTCCTTCCTACTAAATTTAAAACTAAAAATATTTAATATGAACTAATTTATGACTGTTTACTCCTTTGCCGTATATGGCTAAGCACTGAAATGCCATTTTATCCATACATTAATTCAAATTGTCAGCTGGAAGTTTTTGCCTTCTGTGACATAAGGAAAGAGAAGTGACAAATTGCCTTCAGTTCCCACATCAATTTGTGAATCAATGATTGTTGGTTAAACAAAGAAGTGTGTAGAAACAAGCTTGCCTTTCCTTCTCATCCTTTCCTCTCTAAAAGGCAACCCAGATCTCACACAAGAGCAACCCACCCTTATTTGCATTCCTGAATCTCAAAAGGCCCAGGGAGATCCCATGGTGATAGCTATCTCATTCTTTGGGGCAATAAATCAGAACTGGTCCCTAGCCAGGTCTGGTAGGACTGGTTCATGTCAGCGTTGAGAATAGCAAGATTCAAACAAAATCATGCCCAGGAGGATTAGGAATTAAAGAAAAATGTTTTATCTTTTCTCTGCTTCAGTCTCTTGATTTTGTTACTCTCATAAGCAGCACCCCAAAGCACATGCTTATTACTGGCTAATTGATTTACCTGAATGGCTCTGAATAGAATGTACAATTGAATAACAGAAAATGTTAACAACAAATTAAAATAAATGCAATCTATATATAGAAGCCAGTTTCCAAATTCTGTTCCTTGAACCTCTTAAAGCAAAGGTATGCAAGTTCTAACTTAAAAACTGTTGTCTATGGACTGCTCCTGCCAAATGCCACATCTCAGATGTTCTCCTTTCCCATCAGCAGTATTCAGTTACTGACAGCCCAATCCTATCCAGTGCTGGTGCAGGAGGCTGCATGGCCCATGCTGTATACAGTGCTGCTTAGGAGCAGGGGGGAGGTCTCCTTGGGGTAATGAGTATGCCCAATAGGGCTACTCAGATCTGCACCAGCAAAATAACTGACACAAATCCAAACTATATAGCACCATATAGGGCTTCCATGCACAGGAAAGAGGTTTGAATATGGTGGAGGCCTCCTCCACTGATCCTGCCCCCCCCCAAACAGTCCTTGCGCTGCTTGGTGCAGAACGTACCTGTTTTGGCAGCCGCAGGTCCAGAATCAACGCCATTAGAGCACTCTTTACTCCCAAATAGTCAAAAAATGCTTCATGGGGCTTTTTTGCTGGCACTAGCAAAGCATAGGATTGGGCCATGAATGTGCTTTACTGTATTAGTATGGCGGAACACAGCCAACAAGGTGTAGATTGATTGTTTTTGTTTACTTGTTTGTATCCAGCAGTGGTTAAAGCTTCCGCCTGTTGCATTTAGAACTAGCTGAAAGATGGGTGCTTCTTAGATTCCTTGCCATGCTGTCCTTCTAATTGCTACTGTAAGCCATGGTGATGTTCACATTTTTAACATGGTGATGTTCACATTTTGAGGCTGGGGGTGCTACTCTTCCACTGAGGTTTGAGTACGCAGCTTAGCAAGGAACTGCTTCGGTAGTTCAGATCTGCTGCCACCAGCCCAAGTTTCAAGTTGCCAGAGAAGTTTCCTGGTCAAAACTCTTCTCCTAGATTAGGTTGTACTCTCAAGGATCTCTATTAAATTCACTCTTGCAGTAACGCTTGCACAGCGGGAAGGCTGACAATTCCACTGTTATCCAGAACAAGGTAGATTGATTTATGCAAAAAGGGTTTATTAAAAGATAGATCAATGATGCACAGTTCAACTGAGCAGAGAAAACAATATATAAAAAGGCTTGGTTAATGAGCCTTGTGCGGCTTAGAGTGGTAAGGTTGCAGTATTGCAATCCGAAGCTCTCCCCCAACCTGAGTTTGGTCCTGGCTTCTCAGATAGCCAGCTCAAGGTTGACTCAGCCTTCCATCCTTCTGAGGTTGGTAAAATTAGTGCCCAGCTTGCCTGCGGGAGAGGGTAACTGGGGAAAGTGATGGCAAATTGCCGCATACAATGAAGTCTGCCTAGCAAACATCAGGCCGTCAACCCGCATGAGTCAGTAGGTGCTCTACACAGGGGGCTGCTTTAGCATCTAGATTACTGGTCTAGCCTCCTCCCTCCAACCCTTCCCTAACTGGATAATTTTAATTGAGTTACAGCAGCAGCAGCAATAACACTGGTAAATATTAAATGAATTATCTAATAATGCACTGCTAAGAATCTTGATCTGTAACTAGCTTCTGTGCTCCAGAGATGGACACACACTAAATATCTGAGGGCACAATCCTAACCTGGAGTTAGGCCAGCAAAGTCTGACCGGCACAATGGCCACCATAAAGTGTATTTGGACCACTCTCGGAGTCAGGGAGAGTGGCACATGTATGTGTGCTGGCCTCTCTGACTCTGAGAGTGGTCCAAACATACTTTACAGTGTCCCTTGTGTCTGCCAAACTGTGCTGGCCTAACTCCAGGTTAGGATTGTGCCTTGAGGAAAAACCATCCTTTGCCATACCCATGTTCCATTCATTTCTGTTCAACTGTTGCCAAAATAACTAATCTCTCTTCTTGTTTAGGACCTGGGCTGTCATTTTTCAAATCACTATTACTGCTTTACTATATTTTTGTGTATTTGAGCACAACTTCCTTGTTGTCACCTTCTAAACAAACCAGGGACTCGCGCCAGCTGCCCTCATTTTCCCATATCTCTCTGATTGTGACTTTCACTAATTCTGCTCTACCGCCCTGATGGGCTTGCTCAGAACTGTGCCTGCTGTTTAGTAGGCGCAGCTCTGAGCAAGCCACATGGCCCGAATCGAGGCTACGCGGCCTGGGGACGGAGGCTTGGATGAGGCCTACCGACTGCATCCCAGCCCTGTCCCCAGTGGTGGGGGATTCAAATAAATTAATTCAAATAAATTAACAACCAGTTCTATGACATCATAGCTGGAGCAAAAAAAAAAACCTGAAGCCAGCCGAGGTAAGTGAGTGGGTGGGGCCTGGCCATTTAACAACCGGTTCTATAGAACCTGGGCGAACCCCCTGAATCTCACCACTGCCTGTCCCCCTCCCTGGGCCGGCAAGCCTACTGGTCCGCCCACCCCCTCCCAGTTCCTCCCTCCTGCCCACCCAGAACCGCTCTTATGCTAGCCGAGTTCAGCTGGCTCAGGAGCGGAGCTATGGCACCTCAGCCTGGCACCCTTGAGCTGCTGCTGCTGCTAGCATTGCCCCAAAGGCACTAGTGCTGATGCCGGGGTGCCTGTGTGTGCCCCCGCATCAGCACTAGTGCTGTTGGGCCGACACAAGCATGTGGTGTTGGCCCAAGGACCAATCTAGGATTGCACCCTCAATTTAAGTGGATGTCCCTTGGTTCTGGTGTTGTGACAGAAGAAAAAGAACATCTCTCTATCCAATCTATCCATCCCATGCATAATTTTGTATGTCTCACAGTATATAATCCTAATTTGGAGTTAGGCCAGCACAGTTAGGCCAACACCATTGGGCTGGCACAAGGGCCACTGTAACGTATGATTGGACCACTCTCAGCATAATAATATTGGACGTTTCATTCTCGCCCCCCTTTTTAATTATCCCAAACATGGAATTGGCCTTCTTCAAGTGCGTACACTTGGTCGACATTTTCATTGAGTTGTTCACTAACAGCCCAAGATGTCTCTCCTGTTCTGTCACAGACAGCTCAGAACCCATTAATTTGTATGTGAAGTTTTGATTATTTGTCCCAATGTGCATCATTTTGCACTTGTCTATATTAAAATGTACATACATTACATGTCTACATTAAAAAGTAGCTCAGATGAAAGCAGTTAAATCTTTAGCTTGTAGGGGATTCTGGCATTTTGTAGTTGGCAAAACTGATTTAAAATCAGATTAAAGATTCTCTACAGAGGTTTCTCGAAACTATACTTATAAAACAATTCCAACACTCACAGTCTTTATTGAAAGGCCCTGGGGTAAAGAGCAGGCACCACAGAGGGGCCATCTCAGATCTGTTCTAGTTTATAGGAAATACTCAGTTCCAATATCAGGCATAATGTAAATGGAAGCAGCTGCCTGGAATCAGTGCCATTAGACTATCTTCAACAGGAAGAAAATTTGATCCCAGAAAGAATTTTCAAACACTTTGAAGATTCAATGCAAGCATAGACTGTATGTTATATGCAAATAAAATGTGTTAGAAATACACAGTTCAATATAGAAGAAAAATGTATGCCCAAAATGTGTGTGTGTGTGTGTGTGACAGAGAGAGAGAGAGAGAGAGAGAGAGAGAGAGAGAGCTATTCAGATTAGCAATATGATAGAGGAATGTGTTTACGTGACTGTCAGCCAACTGGGTATTTTTCAAAGTAATTCCACTAATACTGTGATTCTAAACACTTCAGGGTAATATCAATTTATCTCAACGGGATTTCCCATGAGTCAGGATGTTTAAGGCTTGAGACAGCATGACTGGGGGGCCTCTACAGTAGATTACCCTTTCAAACTGCAATCCTACACACCTTTAGGATTAAGAGCCATTGAACAGTGGAATTTACTGCTGACTAAGCAAAAACGAATTAAAAAATAGATTTACAGTGGGACTTAATTTTGAATAAATGTGTAGAATTGAACTGTCCGGGTCCAGTACTAATATCCGGGATGCCTCTCCCCTATTTCAGTTTACAAATATTGTATCCTCTTTTTGGTGGTGCAGCAAATACAGTGCTGGGTTTTGACATGGACTGTGCAGGCTGTAATTTGTGCCAGGACTCAAGCCACTTGATCTGTTTCAGTTACAGAGCTCCACCTTAGAATGCATGTAGTGGTTAAAAAAAAAAAAAAGGAATGCTGCTGAGCATTTGCAGAGTAGCTTTCCCATCCCACTATACAATCTCATGTGCATGTACCTAGAAGTAAGCCCCATTGAATTCTGTATGACTTACTTCTGAGTAAACATGCAGAAGATTGTGCTGTAACCACAGCCCACTGTACACTTTTACAACTGTACACTGCACACTTTTACAACCAAATATGATTACATAGAAGAAAGCTCCACTGGGTTCAATGAACTGACATCAGTCATACTGTAAACACGCTTAGGACTGTATTTTGTTTACTCAGTGGTAAAAAAGCCCTCTGCACATGGCCAAAAGTACTTCCTTAAACCTTCCTTAAACCTTAAGCAGAATTTTCAGGGCACAGGGCTTAACTTTCAAGTAGTACTTATATTTATGGATCAAAATTAATTAATTAACTATTGAGGGCCAAATCCTATCCAATTTTCCAGCCCTGATGTAGCTGTCCCAATGGGGTACGTGCTGCATTCTGTGGTGGTGGTGAAGTCATGGAAGCCTCCTCAAGGTAAAGGAACATTTGTCCGCTTACCTCAGGGCCGCATTGCAGCCCTTTCTGGTGCATCAGCACCAGAAAGTTGGATAGGATTGGGCCCTGAGGCTACAAAGAAAAGACCCTGATTCAAATATGCCTTGGGTAGTAGTGAGACTCACTGGATGGGTGGATCTTGGGTCCGTCAACCTATGCTGAGAGGACAGATTAATGCGAATTCGAAATGCCCTTAGAGCCTAGCCTATATTAATGATCATGTTGTTGTTCATTCGCTAAGTCATGTCCGACTCTTCGCGACCCCATGGACCACAGCCTGCCAGGCCTCCCTGTCCTCCACTAGCTTCCGGAGTTCACCCAATTTCATGTTCATCGCTTCGGTGACACTGTCTAACCATCTCATCCTCTGCTGCCCGCTTCTCCTTTTGCCTTCAATCTTTCCCAGCATGAGGGTCTTTTCTAAAGATAAGAGTCCTCTCTTCTCATGAAGTGGCCAAAGTATTTGAGCTTAAGCTTCAGTATTTGTCCTTCCAGGGAGCAATCAGGCTTGACTTCCTGGAGGACTGACCGATTGGTTCTCCTTGCAGTCCAGGGGACTCTCAAGAGTCTTCTCCAGCACCATAATTCAAAAGCATCTATTCTTTGGCGCTCTGCCGAATGATCATAGCAGGGACATTTACCAGGGTTAATTATCTGGGTGTGAATTTGCTCATAAGTAAGGCTGCAAAACCTCGCCTTAACTGATTTGGCAGTGAGTTCCACGGGATTTTTACGTCTGAGTAAACACGCATAGTAGGCTGGAGCCATATTCACTCATAAAAATGGGCTGGAAGCAGTAAGCTGCCTGCGACGGCTCTTGCCACAAGCCCCGCTTTGTCTGTGCGTGAATTGCGGGTGGTTTGAAGAAGAAATCCTGACAGCGCTACAGGAAGTTCAGGGTTTGCTATCTTCTCCGCCTCCGCCTCTTTTCCCCCGAGGGTTCCTTTTTTTTTTTTTTCGTAATATGCTCCCAAGCGGGAATTCCTCTCTATTCAAAGCATTCCAGGGAAGAAGAGGAGGAGAGTTCCGAGCCGAGGACCCCAGTCAAGTCTGTCAATCCCCATTTTGTCCTCTCCCTCCTCCTCCGCTGGAGGGCTACGTATCCCGGCGTGCAACGCGGATGCCCCCACCCTTTAGCAAGGAGAGGGAGTGTGTGTTACATGCATAGTTGTCTGCGGTGACTCTCTTCTCCCGCTGCTCCTGCGCCCGGCCAGGCCCCGTCCGCTCTCCCCGGAAGGCTGCGAGGGAGCGGCAGGGTGTTTCTGCAGGAAGCCAGCCTGCGAGGTGCGGATTATTCCTGGTTTCTCAGAGGAAGGAGCAGAGGGAGGATGAATGCTCGGCTGTGCCTTGGGCTGCTCTCGCCGACGCCGCTGTTGCTGCTGCTGCAGCTGCTGCTGACCGGGCTGTGCGGCGGCGCCATGGACGAGTGCGCGGACGAGGAGAGCGGGCGGCCCCAGCGCTGCATGCCCGAGTTCGTCAACGCCGCCTTCAACGCCACGGTGGTGGCCACCAACACGTGCGGCAGCCCCGCCGAGGAGTACTGCGTGCAGACCGGCGTCACCGGGGTCACCAAGTCTTGCCACCTGTGCGACGCCTCCCAGCCTCACCTGCAGCACGGCGCCGCCTTCCTCACCGACTACAACAACCAGGCCGATAGCACCTGGTGGCAGAGCCAAACCATGCTGGCCGGGGTGCAGTACCCCAGCACCATCAATCTCACCCTGCATCTCGGTGAGTGAGGGTAT
Source organism: Lerista edwardsae (assembly GCA_029204185.1). NCBI lineage: Eukaryota > Metazoa > Chordata > Lepidosauria > Squamata > Scincidae > Lerista > Lerista edwardsae. The sequence goes on from JAJKFI010000086.1 coordinate 3,247,632, forward strand.
GGCGGGCCGCGTGCGGTTGACTCCTGCTTGAGGGTGTCCCCGCTCACGAACCAAGCCTGTGTGTGGATGGCCTTGCTGGCTCGCAGGGTCAGAGTTCATCCAGCCCAGCGTTTTGTGCCCATCTTTTTTTTCCTCTGCTCTTCTTGTTGCCTCCTTCACTGTAGACAGTTTGGTTTCAATCCCATGCCCCAATCTGTGTGACTTTAAAGTTCTGTGCGTGGTGGTGGTGCTATATCAGTAATTGCAGTAGTGGCTTCTGCCAGGTGCTCCTGGAAAGCTACAATGTGAAGGGGTGGCTTTCCCTTACTGTTTTCTCTGGTGCTGGAACTTAGAGGTATACTGCCTTTGACAATGTTCTGTTACTGTAAAAGTAATTGATCTGTACATCTGTACAATGTTAAAAAAACACACCTCTTTAAGATAATGGCTGGCATTATCTTGTGGAAGCAGATTGTGTATTATTCCATTGGGCATGTGCCTGGAAGTCTTTCCCACCCGTTCCATGTGCATGGAGGGTCTCTTAATTGCTGATGGGGAGTTTCCACTGAATTAGACTTTGGGGCTAAGCCTTTGGCCATATTGGGCCCTGGGTTTCTCTTGTAGATCAATGATAGTGGGAGTGCTGTCTTTTTCTTCTAGTTTTCCTCTCCCATTGAGAATTTAATGCCTTTCCTCATAATGTTTGCATGCTGATCCTCAGAAGGCATGAGTTTGAAATATGCTCAGTGCTAGGACTTGGGTGTGGAGTATACATAGTAGTGATAAAAAAGAGTGCTTCTGGTAGAGCGAGCCTCAACATATTCCCTGGCAACTTCCTTTCTGATCATCACAGTGCAAGACTTGCTCATCTTGGTGAGGATCAGATAGTACCACTGACTATCTAGTTGTCCATGTTGCCCCCACTCCTATTTAAAATAGCAATTTAGTTCTATTCTTGTCCCACCAGTAAGACTGCACAACTGAATTTTCAGCAAATAAGGGACATGTTGCAGTTGTGTTTGTAAGAGGTCACCCACGGTGTACTTATCTTTGAACTGGATTTGATAATACTAAGGGGATATCTATTCAGCAACCTCCTGTGATTGTAGTTTGCAATGGCAACCTTCTCCCCTTCTCTACAAAAATAGAAAGCCAGATGTATAGATGATCTTGGTGCTGGTTCTGTACCACCGCTCCTAATTTACATAGAAGGGTGTATGAGAGCTGCAGCAGACTGAAGCATCCTGGTCATATGTATTGCAGAGATCAGATGCACTGGAACAGCAGCTGCTCCCCTAATTAAGAGAGGCATGTGGACATGTACTAACTTGTTTTGTCCAACGAAAGAGATTACTGGTGTACATGGCCTTAGTCACTGCCAGGCACAGGAAATAGCTAGCCATTGCCCAATATCAGCTGCTGGCCTTAGCAGTAGCAGTTAGTAGAAGAAACATTCACTGTGGTTGAGATACATCAGCTTATCCTTATACCTAAAGATACAGGAGGATATCAGAACTAACTTTGTGTTTAACTTCACAACAATCAGAGAGAAACTACTTCGTCTTATTTTTACAGATGAAAGTAAGAAGGTGAGAGATAGTCTGATAGATCAGTCACTTAGCTAGGATATGGTCACGAGTCCCAAGTCTAAGATTAAGAGCTTGCCCATTCATCTGCAGTGATTAGATAAGGGGCATCCAGTAATCCCAACTGCAGTAATGGCAAAGCAGTTGCAGCTAGTATCACCACTTGTTCATTCTGTATGATGGACTTCTTGTTTTGAACAGCAGCTTGCAGTGCAGTCCTATATTTGAGTAGCGCTAGTGTCCCTGCTAGCACTACTCAATAAATCCAAATCATAGTCAATAAATCCTGAAGTGGTCCAGAACAAAGTGGGTGCAGAAAAAAGAACCTGCACAATCCTTTGTCAGCCCCTCCCCCAGCACCTATGGAAACACTCACCAATCATGGGTCATCATTTCACTGATGGCCCCTCATGGGCCAGATGTGGGAAGAGCCAATCAATGTTCAGGGGTTGCCCCCTGGAACATCATACCCACCCACTTTCAGAGAAGGAGACTATAGCTCCTTCTACTGTGGTAGAAGCAATAAGGGGGCAGAAACAGGAAGCATTTGAGGCCTGGCAGAGTGTCTATCTGTTCACTCACACTGGAGCTCATGGAATCAGAGTGGGAATAATGCAGATTCTTAGCTCTGGGAGCAGAGAACTCTTCTTAGCCCCGCCTTAAGCCCAAATGAAGTAAGAAACAACTTGTTTGGGAAGAAGGGTTCCTTATCTGCTTAGTAGCAAAATTATGAGCAAATCAAAGCTTTTATTAAATAGCACCAACAGTAGGCAGCATCTGAAAAAGGGACACACGAGGAGGGCTTCTCCCCTTTGGCCAGGGCTCTTGTGCCTTTGCAGGTTATGTGAAGAACAGCAGGGGTTAGTGTGGTCTGGCTGCACTAGCTGCATCATTTACTGTCATGGGAGTTTGCAGAGCTATAGGGGCCTGTCTGGAACAAGTCAGTCAGCATCTCCACAGAGGAACCACAGAGGAATCACACTGGTCACTGCTACTAGATATGCTGTAAATTTCCTTTGTGGTTTGCATAGCTGGACATGTGGAAGGTCCTATGCCCTCTGTCCCTGTTGAAAAACTTGCCTGTGGAGTGCAAAGAAATGTATGGAGGAATAGACAGCAGCAGCAATAAGTGTTCTCTGAAACAGGCTGTGTACTCAACATTTGTGAGAAGAGTATTGTCATTTGCATGTGCATGCAATGGTGCCTTGCTGAGGGAGAAAGTGTGGTAGCTGGGTAAGTATCACCTTTCTCTCCTCTTTGGGAGTAGTAGCGGAACATGCTATGCACTCTGTCATCTGAGTTATTGCCTCCAAAGCAAGGGTTTAAGTCTTGTACTAGAGTGGGAGTGCTGTGATTGACTGTGGAGTTTAGCCTGTTTCCTTACGTTCCACTGTAGCAGAAGGGACAGGGTGGCTGGAACAGGATAAGTTGGGAGTTTTTGGTGTTGCTCTCTTATTGATTTCTGTGAGTGCATTTATACATTTGTCAGTTAGTGTAATGTTATGCCAATTTTTGGGAAATATTTGTCATTGGAGGATGTTTAGGCTGTGACATCTGCCAACACCTCCCTATCCCACCTGTGTCTCTGGTTCATTTGGGAGCTTGTGCTGGTGGTAGAGGTATGCTGGTGGGCAGTTATTGGTGGTGTAGCACAGTCATAGCAAATCTATGCCAGCATCTGAGGGTATACACCATATCCAATGGCAACATTTCACAAAGTGTGCTCCTAGGAGCCCTGGGATTCCCTGAGACTCTATGAGGACACCATTGTTGTTGTTGTTCAGTCGCTAAGTCGTGTCCGACTCTTCGCGACCCCATGGACCACAGCACGCCAGGCCTCCCTGTCCTCCACTAGCTTCCTGAGTTCGCCCAATTTCATATTCATTGCTTCGGTGACACTATCTAACCATCTCATCCTCTGTCGCCCCCTTCTCCTTTTGCCTTCAATCTTTCCCAGCATGAGGGTCTTTTCTAAAGAGTCCTCTCTTCTCATCAGGTGGCCAAAGTATTGGAGCTTCAGCTTCAGCATTTGTCCTTCCAGGGAGCAATCAGGCTTGACTTCCTGGAGAATTGACCGATTGGATCTCTTTGCAGTCCAGGGGACTCTCAAGAGTCTTCTCCAACACCATAATTCAAAAGCATCGATTCTTCGACGCTCTGCCTTTCTTATGGTCCAGCTCTCACAGCCATACATGGCTACTGGGAAAACCATCGCTTTGACTATGCGAACCTTTGTTGGCAGGGTGATGTCTCGGCTTTTGATTAAGCTATCTAGGTTCACCATAGCTTTCTTCCCAAGAAGTAAACGTCTTTTAATTTCATGGCTGCAGTCACCATCTGCGGTGATCTTGGAGCCCAGGAAAATAAAGTCTGTCACTGCTTCCATTTCTTCCCCTCCTATTTGCCAGGAAGTGATGGGAGTGGTTGCCATGATCTTAGTCTTTTTAATGTTGAGCTTCAAACCAATTTTGGCACTTTCCTCTTTCACCCTCATCAAAAGGTTCTTTAGGTCTTCCTCACTTTCTGCCAGTAGAGTGGTATCGTCTGCATATCTGAGGTTGTTGATGTTTCTCCCAGCAATCTTGATTCCAGCTTGTGAGTCTTCCAGCCCTGCCTTCCTCATGATGTACTCTGCGTATAAGTTAAATAAGCAGGGTGACAATATACAGCCTTGTCGTACTCCTTTCCCAATTTGAAACCAGTCGGTTGTTCCATGTCCAGTTCTAACTGTTGCTTCCTGACCCGCATAAAGGTTTCTCAGAAGGCAGATCAGGTGGTCTGGAACTCCCATCTCTTCAAGAACTTGCCACAGTTTGTTGTGATCCACACAATCAAAGGCTTTAGCATAATCAATGAAGCAGAGGTAGATGTTTTTCTGGAACTCTCTTGCTTTCTCCATGATCCAGCGAAGGTTGGCAATTTGATCTCTAGTTCCTCTGCCTCTTCGGAAACCAGCTTGTACATCTGGTAGTTCTCGATTCACATACTGCTGAAGCCGAGCTTGTAGGATTTTGAGCATGACCTTGCTAGCATGTGAAATGAGTGCAATGGTGCGGTAGTTCGAGCAATCTTTGGCATTGCCCTTCTTTGGGATTGGAATGTAAACTGATCTTTTCCAGTCTTGTGGCCACTGTTGGGTAGCCACTATCTGCTTGGCACTGTACCACTTTGCACATGCGCCGGTGCTCTAGGGCTCCCTGAGTCTCTGCACATGTTCAGGCAGGGCTCCCTGAAACACAGGTTGGGAGCATAAAGGGTTCTGGAGATCAGGAGGTTTAAGAACAGCTCTCCTATACCAATTTTTTTTTTTAAAATTGCACTTTTGGTCCAGTTCCATGATGGGATGACTAAGAACACAGGTTCTCATATGAGTTGTATCCTTAGATTATATACACCTTTCTGAGGAGCTTGTCTGAGGGTGATGTGAAGATGGGGTTGGAAGAGAGACCTTAATGAGAGAGATTAATTGCTTTCTATCTAGAATAGTGAGAGGAGAGAGTTGGTGTTAAATCAGGATGTACTTTTCAGCCAAACCTCTGTGCATTTATTTGGAATTTACTCCTACTGCCACCAGTGGTATGTACTCCTGTGAAAATGTACATAGCAGCTTTCCTGCCCTACTTGGAATCTGTGGGCAACCCAAATGTTTTAATACTAGTCTGCTCCTGAAGTTTGTGGAGCCTTCTCTCCTTTAAACTGCATTGGGTTTTTTTGGGTGGGTAAAAGGCATCATTTGCCTTTTATCTTTCTCTGGTTATGGGCACACCTGCAGGCGTGATTTCTTTTGCCACCTGCATGTATTGTACAGCTAATTGGAGCCTTGTGCCTAAATTGATAGTAGATTTCCTTTTCCTTGGCTAGACAAAGGGCTGTGCTATTTCCCTTCTCTTCCTTTCAAAATCCCACATTAGCAATTGTGTATCTATCTGTTCTTCCTGCTGTAATGAAATCTGCTCTTTCTGGAGGTCTTCTTCAGAGTAATAGTTTCCTCCCTCTCTCACTTCTTTCACTGGTATAATATGTTTCCTTTTTCCATATAAGGACTCTGTTTCCACTACTTATTCCTCTTTATATGTGTGGAATGGATATTTTCTTCCCTATTCCTCAGTCTAATGCTGTCCACTTTTCCCTGTCCTGGGAGTTTTTGGGGGTATGTGCCCCAACAGTGTCAATATCTGAGAAACAGTAGGCTGTAAGATTTTTCAGGTTAAATATTGACGGTTTCAGTCTACTAAACAGGCCAGTGCTTAATGACTGTATAAACATTAAAATAATCAGCTCACAAAAGGCTGAAGGCTTTCAGGAGAGTGAGGTGGTAGGGCATGTGCATGGTATACAGTTCCATGTTGCCTTTGTGTAATGTGGGGACTAGGAATAAAACACTTCAAAGGAATGTTCTGTCTCAGGGTTAAATTGTTGCTTTGTGGTGGTGAAAGATAATTTAAAAAGGTCACAAAGCAGTTCGGCAATGAATCCCATCTCATGCAAAGCAATAGGAAATGGGCTGACTTCATTATAGAGGCTGATTTTTGCAGTATTTTAACAGACAGTTCATTGCTGGATTTGGCCCTTAATTTTGGTTCGCTTCAAACAAAGTATTTGGTGAAAGTGGGATTCTGAAGTCTGCATGCAAACTTTTGTTTTTGGTTGGACAAAGTAATTGTTTCAGGGGAAAACCACTTCTGACATTTTCTGGCTGCAGTGGATCAGATGTTTGTGTACCTGTGAGGCAGTATGTGTAAACTTTGAGATCTATATGGGTAAAATACAGGTACCCTGGTATCCACCTGTTCGGTATCCATGGTTTCAGTTATCCATAGATACTGGGACTCCTATTAAAAAGATAGGGTACTTGAAACAAATCTATTTTTTTTACCTTGTTTCAGTAAAACCATGGATGTTTTAAAAAGGCACCCATCTTTAAAAAGGCACTCCCAGTATTCATAGTTTCAGATATCCATGGGAGTGGTTGGGTTCTGGAACAGAATCCCTGCGGATGCCTGTAGTAAAATAAAATAAAATGACAGACATTGGAAAATGACAGTAGGAAAAGCTGTTATACACCAGGTATTGGGTTTGACAGTCACCTTGCATTCAGTATGTGTGAGAGAGAAGCAAGTTTTGAAAAAATGATATTTTGAGTTATTTCTGCTGTCTAGTAAAATAGGATAAGATTGGGTGATGTTTATCAGTATAAAGCTTGTTTCCTTGTTTGAAAAGGAAAATGGGGCCAGCAAAATAAAGTGCTCCTTTTGTTTCACTAATTTTTGCTAGTTGATAAGAGCTACTGCAAGAGACAGTGATGTATAAAACTATTTTCTGGCAACACTAAAGACTCTTGACTGCATATGGATTATTTGTTTTGAAAAAGGGTTATTGCTGTAAGAACATAGTAAAATAACATCCCACATATCAATCAATGTTTAATTCAGCATGTTTATACTGCAGTCACCTTGCTACTTTGTGCAATGTGTTTTACCAACTGCTTTCTCATGGGACTTTTGGTGGGAGAGGCAGTAGGAAAATGTGAAGCTTCTTCAAGAGTTTAGCATTGCAAAAATGTGAGTTAGTAGTGAGTGAGTCTGTTATTTGGAAAACTCTTGGGGGCAAAAAGAAGGAATAGTATTGTGGAATAAAAAAATACTGTGAATGTGTATCATGCTAAACAAGGAGACCTGAGATCATATTAGCCATCCAAATCAGATTTTTAAATAATTTTTTCGATCTTATTTAAGATCTGGGATGCGGGTGAAATTCTGAAAACCTGTATGAGATTAGTCTTTTTTAGACTACGCTGTTCATAGGCAAATAGTTGCCTTTAAACTGTTCAAATAACTGATAGCTTTACCTGGGACTACCATTGAAGGTAGTTTAGAATTCTTAGTTGGACTGTGAGAAAGTGAGGCCATAATCTGATACAGTTGTATGGGTTCTGTATTACCTTCTTGTCCCAATTTAAGGTTTTAGTTCTTACCTTTTAAAATCCCTTAATAGCCTAGATTCTGCTTGCCTTTGGGGAGTACCTTCTGCAGTTTGTATTTTCTTGCTTATTAAGATAATGAACCCTTGCCTTGAATTCCTTTACTGTAATTAGCTTAGAAAGGATGCTCACATGGCCTTTTCTGTTGTGGTGCCCACTTCATGGAATTCCCCCTTCTAGGAGATTATTTAACTTCTGCTGGTGTTAAAATATCTTTGTTCTCTAATTGTTCTGTTAGACTCTGCTGGGTGTTTTTCAGATTTTTATTGCTGTAAATATACCTATGTATGTTTTTATGTCTTGTTTTTAGATAGTTTGTGTATTGTCTTGAGGATTTTTCTGCTTTTGAAAAAGTTACATTATATAGAAATAAAACTAATGCATGTCTAAAATTCTCATTGTTTTGAATGGTTCAGTATATTATAAATAAATGGTGCCAAACGACTCCGGTTGCGAAATGTTAATATAACAAAACAGTGTTCATTATTTGCTTTTTAAAACTTTGTCATATTTGACCTGTATATAGTAGGCATTTTTTCCATGTTGTGTAAATGTTCTTTTTAAAAAAGAGAGAATATAAATATACTTTGAAGGGCAGGAGTACCAACTCGCCTTACCTTTGTCTCTGGGTGTCTCTCATAACTATGTTTACAAGTTAACAAATCAGGCTTTTTCATGGTAGACGTTGAATAGCAGAGACAGATCTGGCCTGAATGGGCTTGGTGTTGCCTGGAAACAGTTTTCTGCTCGTGTGTTTATTGTGCTGGGTTAGAACTGAAGAAATGTTATAATGTTAAGATAGAAAATTCAGAAATAAGCAGTGTTCAATGGCAGATTTGCATTCTAGTGTTCAGGAGGCTAAATCTTTCACATGGCTGCTGTTTGACCCTCTTTGTTTTAATTCAGTTGACTTCTTTGTTTTGAGGGCTCTGTAGGATGCAATTCACTATGGGATTCTTGTATTCTAAGCAGACTGGAACCCAGTGAATGTCCAACCATCTGTTTGTGTGCGTATGGTTCACAGACACAATGACAGAAAGGGCATTATGAAAATGAGACAAAATCAGAGAATGGTTGGATTTGATAGTCATGTAACTTTTTTTCTGCAGTCCAACGCAGAAAGAGTGTGTGGGTCAAGTTTACTATGAAATAAAGTGGGTGCTTGTGTTTGCATGTGCGTTTAACTGCACAAAGGGGTTGGCTGGTACAAAACGACTGTTTTCACATGTGAAACTTTGGCCCAGACTAAACATGTATAAACCTATGTGGAAATGGGCACTTGTCCTGGAATAACTGCATGTTTGAAAGCAAACCCCACTCATTTTCCTTATGTATGAGACCCCTATGAGTTTTTTGGACATAGAATATCCAAGCACTTTTTCATTTTTTATTCTGTGAGTTCTTCCACATGGGTTCTGAACATATGATAGAAGAACCTGGATGATTTTGGGGTCCTCAAAGTTAGATAGCACCTTGCTAGCTCCCATCAGAGTTTCTTTGCTGTCTTCCCTTCATTTATGATTTTCAAGGGCAGCCATCTCTGCCCCTTTGTTTGTGATGAGTCAGGGATGGCAGCAAAATCAACTTTTGCTTGTTCTTCTATAAATCTGTTTGAGATGGGGAAGCCCCTTTTCAAGATAGCCATCAGATCCCCTCTCATTGGTCCTTTGGTAGTCTTCCTGCAGGGGGATGAGATACCATGGATGCCACGGTTATATTTCCCTTGCATGCTAACTCAGAAGTAAGTTGAATGGTGCTTCCTCTCAGGAACTTGTATATAGCTATGCGTACACACACACACACACACACACACAACTGTTTGTAATTGAGATCTTTGTCTGCTTTGCTGAGTGTAGGTATGAAGCGTGGCTGCTTGGGTGACTCCGCCTGTGTGCCTGCCTTGGGGCACAATCTGCTGGGGAGATCCTTTCTGCTTTTCTGCTGGGGAGATCCAAAGAGTGGCCGGCAGTTTGCTCCCATGCAGGTGGGTCAGCCCTTTGTGAACACTAGCAAAGAAACAAACAGCGTGTTAAACCTGCTGTCACTGACATTTACTTCCCTCAGAAGGGTAGTCACTCAGGGAAATGCTTTTACCTAGCAAGTGCTGCTGGAATACATGCAAACATAGGAAGTCTGCTGAATGATGATTGGTGATGCCAGAGGAGGGACTAGCATTGCTTTTGCTATCAACTAAGAAACCCCCAGACTGTTTGAATATGCGGCTGCAAATCCCATGCAAATTTCAAATGGGTTGAAATTCACAGATGTGACTTGTGGATCCATTTTTTCCCCACAGAATAACTTAAATAAGTTATTTTTAAAAAGTTCGTTGTAATGTAAATGGGAAATGTATATGAGCTACCAAGTATATCAGATTTTCCTTCATTTAATAGTCACAACTGGCAAAAGAGAAACTTGAAATACAATCTTACATCCTTAAGCCATCAACCTAGTGACACTGACACATATGGGGTTTGTTTCTATTTTATACTAGTCCATCACAAAATGTAGGAGAGAGAAAGCTTCAGAAATCTCAGAGGAGTGCACCTCTAATAGCCAACATCTATGCCAATATCTCCATCATGTACCAATCTTCGGGTGTCATGGCAACAACTCTAGAAAGGCAGATAAGAGCATATAATAAACCCATTGATGCACTAGCTGTGGAGAGCTGCTCTTACGATGTCAGCACCCACCCTCCACCCTCCGACAAGCATACCACAGCACCCTCCCCTTACATGAGCTATGGTGACACAGGGGCAAAAATAGGGAGGAGTCGGTAATTCCAGCATGCCAGCCCCTTGTGCCTGTAACAACACCAACTGCTACGAATATCATTTTGACCGTAGCATACCAAAGGAAGGAAGATGCTTGCCTTCTTCAAAAGGAGCTGTGTTAGAACACGGACACAAGTTGCAAAGGCTTAAGTTCCCAAGGGGGAACCTATCAACTGCAAGGAATCCTTGTAACTAGAGAGGAATTAAGACAAGCTACAGGGATATTGCCCAATTGCACTCGGGTAAACAGGGATCCTGGTAACATATTACATAAGATCTAAGGCAGGAACCAGCCAAGGCAGGTTCAAGTCCAACCAGCATAACCCAGACTAAGCTCACCTTTTCTATGAGTCTATAGTAGAGACAAAAGGCAGGTCTTGAACCTACATTGGCCGGTCTACACAGGGCAGTTCTCTAATCACTTAGCCACAGCAAGAGACACACAAAGAGCACCTCATGGAGCATTTAGCATCCTGCAGCACCCTCACAGGCAGCCAGCCATATACACTACTAGAACATAGAGCCTGTATTGTTTCCAGGTATAGCTATCTGCCTCATTCATCACTGCAGCAGTGAGCAAACGTCTTGTAAGCCCTGAAGAGATTGCCTGCTTCCCCTATGCTGCAACCCAAAGAGTAAGAGTAGGGAAGTTTGAGGAGTCCTGGTGTCAGAGAGACCCCTCCACCATGAGACTAGCTGTGGTATGAAACAGCTGGATTAGGAAGAAGGGTTCCCATCTGCTAATAACCCAATAGTCAGTGATCAGGTCAAAATGCAGTTGAACAGTTTCAGTGGTAGAACAGCATATGAAAGAGAGCCGCTTGAATGGAGTTCCTTCCACTAGGACTCTTGTGCCTTTGCAAGTTATCTGTGAGCAGGGGTTAGTGACTTCTGGCTGCAACAGTTGCATCCCTGTCTGAAATTCAGAAATCTGCCTGGAATATTATATTAGTTGCCACAGCTGGAATCTCACTGGTCATTTCATTGCTACCAGGAATGTTGTAAGTTCCTTCCATGCTCTGCAAAGTTGGGTATATGGAAGATCCCGTGTTCTCTATTGGAAAGCTGCCTGTGGAATGCAAAGAGAGGTACAGAGGTAGAGTAGCATCAGTACATGGTCTCTGGTTCAAGATGCGTGCTCAGCATTTCCGAGTGAAAATAATATCGCCTGAATGTGCATGCAGAAGTCCCATGCTGAGGGAGATAATGCAAAAGCCGGGGCATCACTTTTCCCTCCCCTGCAGGGAGTTGTAGTGGAACTCTGTGGGAGATTCTCTTCCCTGTGGGTGGCATTGTCCTTCCACTCTATGTTGGGGTGCAGGAGTGGACGTTGGGTGTTTGTGGGTGGAGTGCCTGCCATGATAATTCTGAGGAGTCAACTGTTAGCGAAGTGTTCTTCCTGTGTATGTTTGGAAAGCAGCTGATGTTTTTTGTTGGTTTTTAAGGGTGTATTAAGACTGTTGAAATGTTGATGTTGCGTTACTGTGATGTTGGGAAAGAATCTGCAAAAGAATTGCAGGTGTGTCCCCAGCAGGTGTTGGTCTCACGCAGCTCCGAAGGGCCACACACACACCCCGGAAAGGGGTGGGACGCCCTTTGGAGTGCACTTGGTTGCTCCAAGAAGCCGCCACGAAAGCTGCTTCTTGTAGCAACCTCCTCAGAGGGGCAGCCGGCCCTTTGGAGCCTCATCTGGTCACTCTGGAAAGAGGCTTCCGTGGCTAGCTGCGAAGAGCGCTTCCTGGAGTGGCTTCATGCTCCTACTTGGTGGCAGGGGGAGGTGGCTGGTGCCACCACCACTCCAGCCCAGCGCCTTGGTCATTTGCCTCCCTTGCCCCCCCCCAGGTCCGCCACTGCCCTTCCCCTTGGGTCCCATATCTCATTATGTATATGGTAATGTTCCAGAATCTAAAAAAAAGAACACTTCTTGTCCCAAGCATTTTGGATAAGGGATACTCAACCTGTAATAACACATCTTATATGGAAGTATAAAAATTAGTGATAATGCCTGTTAAGTGTTTTGAACTAAAGTACTATAGTACTAAAGTACTATGCCACATTATTTATTATTGGGGCTCTTTCCCAACAGTCTCTTTTTACAAGAATATATCTGACCTTTTCAAATGTATTTACCAAATTAAATGTGGAGCAAATGTTAAAAAGTAACATAGCTGCCACTCTGTCGTCGTAAATTAGTGATATTTTCAAGTTTAAACATTCTGTGACATTAATACTAATTGGAAGTAATTTGAATAAGCTTAATGAGTGATAACTTGTGTTCTGCCTCTTTTTGCTTCTTGTATAAGGGACTTCAATTTTGCTATTCTGAGAAGTCATCCTGGGTGCATTTATTGCAGTAAAAGACTTCCCCCTCTTAAATGTCACAGGTCTCCGGAATGTATCCTGATACTAGTAGACTTGAAGGGCTGACAGTTTTAAATTATAAGCAATCTCTACCATGCGGGGCTAAATCCCATAAGTATGAATCTTTAATTATAATAGCTAGGATAGGGTGTGAATCTTTTAAAAATAAAAATGAGTGGTCTATAAGGTAATAGTACCAGCCTCAAGATGGCCTTGCTCTGTGTTTTTTAAACAAGCTTTTAAACAGAGTTGTTCCTATAGGATGATCATAATTTCAAAATCCATGGGAACTTGTATTTGGCAAATAAAGTGCTGGCCTTCAGCCAAAGATTTAGCTGGTTCTTCCAAATCTATTTGTGTGCTTTAGCTCTCCTCACCTCTGATGTTCCCTGTAATTTTGGCAGTGAGTGCGCAAACCATGCATAGAGCTTCATGACAGCAACTCCAGAGCACTTGGTCATGTCATCTTTGTCGTCATCGTTGTCATTGCGGCCCTCTGATGGAAGCTGCACAGTGAGGGAGCACTGCTTATTTCTGCATCGTCTCCCCTTCTTCCTCCCTCTGACACTGTTCCTTCCCTTCGCAGATTGCACCTTTTTAGCATTTTCCTTTCCCCACTTCCTTTTTTCTGGACTCCTCTCCCACTTCCAACTTTTGCTTCCTTCCTTGTGCTCTTTCTTTGGGCCTTGTTTCTTCTACTCCTTATATTAGGCCTTTCTGTTACCCTGATGGTCTGTTGTTTCATAGTACATCAACCGTTGGTAGCAGGTTTCTCATGTACATACTTGCTGAATTCTCTTGCCACAGACTTTATGGTTGTATTATGGCAGACTGCATAGGGAATGAAGATAAAGAAAGTCCTTGATTAAGAACTAACCATGTCTGGCATAAAATCCTGGCACACAAACACCACATGCTTGTTTCATCTACAGATGCTAATTGTCTTCAAAAACAAGTCCCCCAGCCCTGTGGTATGTAAAAAGCTGTGGTTCTTATTCAATTAAAAAACCCAACAATGTGCTTGGTTTGATTTGCATTTATAGAAATCCACATAAGCAATAGCTTTGTCCCAAGTATACCTAAAACAACTTGGGTATGACAGCTTAGCTATAATGTCTTCTGTGCTTTGGCAGGTGAACTCTACAATCTCTTCAGGAAATGTATTTTTTATAGATCCAATAAACGAAGATTATTTAATCTGGAATAAATCTCTGGGATGAGAACTATGACTCTTAACTGTGCAATTTGTCAGGAAATCCTTTGGAGACTTTATTAAATCAAGGTCTGGGAATAACTTGCTGAACACTTCAGTGACTTCACAGTGGTATTTGTGGAGCCCTGAGGGGACTCTATTTTAGTTAGTCTCACAAAGGCTTGATTTACATTTTGCAGGTTTCAACTTGAGTAGTTAAGAGATCAGGCTTTTTTTTTTTAAATGGCCAGCAGTTGTTCAGCACAGTTATATAAAGTTGCTGTAAAGCTCTTTATCTCCACCCTTTCGACACTCAGGTTTTTCTCTAATTCCTTTCTCTTTGCATCCCTTTCCTGTAGCACTGGAGCCACTGTAGGAGACACTTGGGAATACTATACATGGCTGAGCATTTATTTTAAGAGTTCGAAGGAGTTGGGGATTGTGTGGCATTTTGCTGTACAAAATAGCTGCTATTTGTGGTCTTGGACAGACTTGCTGCGGAGGGATTTATCACTGGCGCTGCTTTCTAGCAGTCATGTTCAATTTTTAGTTATGTTACTACTATTGCTATCTTTTAATACTTTTGTAAATATACAAAACGGGTTTGGGGGAGGTGAGGGTTGTAGTTGAAAATGCACATGAGATTTCAGGCTGTTGTAGGAAAAAAGGTAATTTTTAATTTATTTCAATATATTTATATTTCTCCCCATTTGCAGTGACATCCAGGTAGTTCACATCATATTTTAAACTACAGTGTAGCTTGTCTGTGTGGTCCCAGGATGTTTGCCAGCTCAGCCACCTGAGAAAAATAATGGGGGCTGTTCCATGAATTTTATTTTAAATTGGTAGTGACAAAATGTGTTTTATTGAAAGCAGTAATGTTCTGGGTTTGTTTTACTATGGATTTTTTCTGTCAGTTTTGAGAACTTCCAAGTAGAGTTGCAGCTTAGGCCAGGTTCCATTATCAGTAGATTTTCTTGCTTTTCAAACGACAGGTGGATAACAATATAGTGTGTGAGAATGGTCAATGCTTCACTTTGTCTTAAGAGTCTTTGCAACAATCCCAGAAAGCAGGTCAGAATGATGTTATTAATATGATGTGTGAGGAACTAAAGCTTCTAGTGAGAGTATTACAGTGTTGATTTGAACCCAAGACTTTCTGATTTGTATCTCCATCTAATCACTGCTGAGCAACATTAGCTCCTTTGAGCTGGTGAAAGAAGTAGGACATACAATTCGTTACCACAGTCAGTTCTAAAAACAGATTTGCAGAACCCAGAAGAGTTCATTGATTTTCAACCCCTGTGTTCCAAACTCCAGGTACACCAATGTGTCATAGCAAATCAGTTGAAAATCACTGTTTTAGAAACTACCGCTTTGCAAGAAGCAGGGGCAGGGTTGGTGATAAGGAAGGGCTCAATGCCTCTTTGATCAGAGTGTGGAGGCCACATTATCTTACCCTGGCCACTGAGCCCTTTGACTGTTAAGGCACTTTTTCTTATTTTATATCTATCTACTTCTGCTCATTTTGAAGAGAGACTTTGAAACCTTGGTAAGGGGAAACCTTACTCTGCTACAGGGACGTCATTAATGAAAGTGCAGCCCTGTGCAGAGGGCAAAATGTCCAGGAAGTGACATCACAACAGGAAGTGACATCACAGTTGTATTTCTGATTTCTGGCTTTATAAATTGTCTTTTCAGTACTTGGTATTGCTTTTCTCGTCTGACAGTTGCTTTGCAGAAATGTGTGGCAGTCTCTTAATTGCTGTGTGAGAAACTATAAAAGAAATATTAAAAAGGTGGCTGCTTCCTCTGTACAGGTTTTGGTGAGTGGGCTGCTAAACTGAAGCATCCTTCTTTAGAGTGAACCTTTTGAATTGGGTTAAGTAAACTTCAGAGCAGAACCCCCTGGTGGGCTGTAATTGAAAGGGACTTCCACAGCATACAGAGCACGTGCCCATCCTGTTCTTTTCACTAGGTTCCTCTCAAAATTTCCTGCTGCTCAGAACACTTTTGTTCTTTCATTACAAGATGGGAGCAGTGTTCACATTACTGGCTGCAGGGAAAGCTTATTGTGTTTTAGCCTGGCCAACTTTAGGAAGTCTCTTTCTGCACTACAGAATACTTTAATAGCAAGACAGAGTTAAGGCAGAGTTGGAGAAGATGAAGAAAGGTTTCAGAGTTATTATATGTGGATGGAAGCAAGTGTGTGCCACCAGTGTGTTGTTGGGCATAAGAAGATGCCATGGCTGCCTCTGTGGAGTTGAGGCTTTTTGTGCTTTTCCCCTCTGCAGCCCTTTCATGTGCAAGAGGAGATTGAAAGCTTTCACCTTTAATTTTTAGACTAAACCACAGTTTCTCATTTGTGACAAACTAAGATCACATTATAGCTTAAGATCTTAGTTTAACCGATTTCAACCACAATTCTCTGAGTTTGTATGGAAAGCTGAAAATGTAAGTTTAAAATCTTCTCTTATATATGGGGAGGGGGGAAGAGGGAGTATCACGCAAGTCCAAGACCTGTTCGTATGGCAAGAAACCATGAACTAGTTACATCAGAAGCAGGCCAGGAACAGGACCAGACATTCAAGCCTCCTGTCTCTTTTAAATAATCCACTTAACAGCATGCATGAAAGCAGCAGAAGTGAAAAAGGTGCACCACACTCCCAAGGCATCTGTAAAGCAGATGCCTCCAGATTAATTTATATGTGGGGGAGCTCATTCCACAGTACTAAACATGATATTCTCTTTTGACAGTCAGAACGTCTCAGTTCAATGTCTTTGTTATCTTTTGGTATGTCATATAATGGGCCTTCACGGCTCTGTTTATTCTAGCTTGTCCGTGTTTGGAATGTATCGTTTAAATTGGAGAGCAAGTTATGACATCTGCTTTGTCACTTCAGCAACGTTCTTCCTCATTTGTGATTGGGTAACGCTTCTGGCTTTGTAATAGCACTGTACTGACATAATAGCAGAACTCTGGGCCAGTTCAGAGACATACCTGGATAAGTACCTTCTTTGTGGCCATGTTCATATCCTTTCTACTGTGCACTTAAGGATAGAAGCTAAATTTTGAACCAGTGGCTTCCCAGCTCTCATTCTTAGCAACTGCAAGTCAGTTCCAGTGATATGCCTGGCTGCAGACGTGAAGGGAAGGGAATACCGCTCGCATGAGTGGGCAGTTCCCACGCAGGGGTGTGCACTTTTGTTGTTATTTTTGACGTTTCTAGAAGCAAGTGTACATATGTAAACGTCATCCCAATGGTTTTTCCGGTTAATGTTTAAGAAGAGACATTGTCAGGGCTGCTGTAACAGTTCTTAGTTTTCCCATTTTAGTGTCTGATATTTTCTGCAGTGAACAATTATGGGTGTGGTTAGTGGGTGACTAATTTTGTTGTTCAACCCAGTGTAGGTGTGATTTTTCTGGGCCATAGCCCATGTTTGTAATTATTTTAGGCTGTTCCTCAATTAAATCTTAATCAATTAAATGCTATATGATTAATCAACAAAACATATACATCAGTCCATTTTTGCATATGACTACATCTGAAGGAGGGGAAATCTTTACTTCTTTATAATGCTTGCTGTGACATGTGCAAGCATAATCTTAGAAGAAGCATCTCTTCCTATGTAAAAGAAGAGGAATATATCTTCTAAGGTGGAGGCTGTCTGCTTGCCTCTTTATTTGTAAGTACTTTCATTTTAAAAAAAAACCCTGTTAATTAAAAATCATTTGGGAATCCTTTTCAGTTGATCAAAAGTATTAGATTGTTGAACTGCTTAGTCAACTAACTGTTCCAGCTTTATAATGCATTATCAAGTGAAAGTTATAACTCTGTATAATACCAGAGAAGAATAAATGGTGGCACCAGTGCTGTCCTCTTAATATTGTGGCCATATTGTGATCACACTTGGGGCCTAGTGCTCTGAAACAGTTGTTTGGCCTCTTCCGTCTCCCACCCGCCTGCTTGCCCCAGTGTTCTCTGCAGGCATGAGTTAACTGATCAAATTACATTACATCAGGGGTTCTCAAACTATGGCCTGCATGCCGGATACAGCCCCCCCAAGGCCATTTACCTGACCCGCCCATCATTCAGAGCCAAAATGAGGAAGGATGGGCACATGACCTGGGGCGGGGGGGGGCACACACACACGCGGTTTCCTGCCATTTCTCCCCCGCTCCTTGCCACAACACAAACAAATCAAGCTGAACTTAGTGGGAGGGGGTAAAACTTGGAGCAGCCGTCCCAAGCAGGTAAGCGGAGCGCGGCAGGGCTCTGCGAGCTCCGGGAAGAGTGTGCATGTGGGTGTGTGAGTAAGGCGGAGGGGCTGCTTGAAATGCAGAGGCAGAAAGCAGCCAGGCAGGCTCCTCTCGGGATGAGCATTTTCAGACCACTGCGCACTCTGTTTTGTTTGGGGCGGCTGTGCTGCTGCTGCTGTGAGTTGCTGTGCAAACCAGTGGCGTCGCTGGAGGGGGCCGGGCCGCCCCGGGTGTGAGGCCCTGGGGGGGGTGTCTCAAGAGGCCCCAACAAGATGGCGGCGGCGGAGCTGCGTGGGCGCTGTGGCAGCGAGCTCCTCTCCAAGCCCCTCCAGTGCCCGGCCTTGCAAGGCTGCCACGCCTGCACTCCTAGCTGAGCCGGGCGGCCCTGCACCCTAGAGAGCGTTGCTTGCCAGAGTGCAAAGCCGCCCAGCCAGCAGCGCCTGCGGCTTTCTCGCCTCTCCCCGTGCTCGGAGAGGAGCAAAAAGGCCACACCTGCGCTCCCAGCTGATCTAGGCAGCCTCATGCTGTGGTGAGCATTGCTCCCCAGAGACATCGCCGCTAGGTTTTCCCAAGGTTCCTGTGTCGCGTCTTCCCTTTCCGGGAGAACATCTCCCAGCCTCCTCATTCTCCTTCTTGTTGCTGTGTTACTGCACATACATTTTCCTCTTTCACGCACACACAGTTGCTTCAGCCAGCACCTGCTTCTCCTTGCAGGCGCCTGCCATGCAGTCATTCACTCTCACCGTGTTGTTAAGATTCACACCAAGTCCATCATCATCGCAGCCACCCTCTCGCCCCAAAACGGTGGGGAGATCTTCCCATTCCTCCCCCTTGCTCTTGCAGACTATTTCCAGGAAAATCTTTCCATTATCTCCCCCCTCCAATCTTCTTCAGCATATTTCCCACAATTCCTGTCTTTTAGTGCATTCATTGTGTTTTTTTTAAGTCTCTCTTGCACGCTTACCCATCTCTCCCTCACCCCACCCCAGCCAGCCTTTCTGTGTCTTTTACACATGCTTCCTCCTGGGTCTGAGCTCTGCAATGTCTACCCTGCTCTGGAGCGCAGCTGCGTCCTTCACACTGGATTGGCTTGTCTCTCCAAGAGCAGAGGTAACGCGTCCCCCCGCCCCTTCCTAGGGAGTGGCTTTTGGTGGGGAGGGGGCAGAGGCTGTTCTCTAGCCTCTTTCTTGGGGGAGCTGGGAATTGCCACACCAGGCCTTGAGTTGGGGTGTGGGGAGAGGAAGTGGGGAGGTGGCCCTTCGCTGCTTGGAGCCACCTCCGTTAGGCCTCCTATTGCTTCTTCTCCGGGAGCTGCTGGTTGGAGTGGCGAAGTTCCAGCAGCACAACGTGCCAAGGGAGGGGGAGAGAATTGGATGGATTGAGTGGGGAGGGGTTAATTCTGGGTATTCACTTGGCGGCTGGAGGAGCAGATGGGATGCTGGTCGGTTCTGGTTCAATACTGGCCTCTGGTAGTAGGGATACTACTTACACATATTTTTTTATCTTTTTAGTTGCTATTTATTGGCTGCTAAAATTTGTAAGTTGAATTTTACTGTGCTGCATCATACATTGTAAACTGTCTTGAGGTGGTGTAGAAATTGTTTAGGTAATACTAGTCATGACTGACTGTAGGGGGCGGTGCTCATCTCCGTTTCTAAGCCTGTAGAGCTGGCATTTGTCCAAGGACAAGCTTCCGTGGTCATGTGGCCAGCATGACTCTACGCCGTAGCTCACGGAACGCTGTAACATCTGTATTATTTTAAGAGATTACAAAATTCCAGGAAATAACTTACTGAGTTTGTTGAATACAACACTCCCTTAGAGACCTATTGACTTATTAGGTTGCTAAATGGAGATAGCATTGCTGTTGGTGTCTTTTTAAAATATAATTTGAGGATGTTCTTCCCTGATACAACAGCATAATAGTGATGGGGCAACTTAACCATCAGCTTGGATTGGTACAGTCCCTTAAATTTGGTGACCTGCTGTGCCTCTCCCTCACTCAGTTCAACCAGATAGAAGGCCACTGAATTAATATGCGGTGGTTCATTGTCAGGGTCAATTAAAGCACTTTAGGAGCAAGGAGGCTAGGACTGTACCAGCATTAGGACATTTAAAATGCATTGATTTTCATGTGGGAAGCTTGTTCGTGTTGTAATGCTTTGCGCCTGACATTGGAATCTGAAAGCTCTTTGGACCAGCTGTGATGCAGCTGCAGGAGTGTCTGTTTATGCTATTGCAGTTGCTGTTGGAAGCTGTAGTGTTTGTTTACAAGCCTTGCAGAACTATTTTGCAAGTTGATGCTGCTTGTCTGGTGTGGATTTGAAATAGTTTCCAAGAGGACATAGACATGATGTATATTTCTATCAGGAAATCTTTAGCCTTTAACCATTCCCTCGTTCCCCTGCACCACTGCTGGACCTAGCCATTCTTGTGCTCTGGGCAGGGTCCCAAGTCTAGGACCTGCTAGCAACTAGCATGATGAAGATGCCTTGGGACCTTTTAAGGCACTCTTCCTGAAATTTCATGTTCAGACTCTTCCTGCTCAGAAGCTGTGGTGTGGGAAAAACAAAGAAGCAAGCCATGGGGTGCACTTCTTGGATTATCTCCACCTCCCTCCCCCCCATTAGCAGCCTTCAGTGGTTGGGTGTGCTTGACTGTGTGAGGCTGCAGGCACAGAACCACTGAGGTGCTATAATGCTGCTGCTGTGCCTTGCCAGGTGCTTATGTTATGCCTCTGAGCAAGGTTATATCTTTTTTCCATCTAGCATCATGCAAATGTATTTAATTATGCCATACTGAAATGAAAGCAATATATTATTACATTAGCTTAATAATATGATCATTGTTCATTTTCTGATCATTGTTCATTTTCAACATACTATATGATCATTGTTCATTTTCTGCCCCTGTTATGGTGCAGAATGCATGCCCGTCTCTCTACCTTTGTTACTGAGGGCATTTACATATGTCTGCTTTTCTGAAATCTATGTTGAGAATTTATTACTTTGGGGCATGCAGTTGCACAAACACTGCATAGCATTAGCAAGCTGGTAAATCCTTTTGTGTTTTTGTTTGCTGGTTATCTGTTCTTTCCTTACAGTGGATTTGTGTCTGAGTTTTCTTGATTGTCAGCTGTTTGGGACATCATTTTATGAGAAGACTTAGCATAGTTTTTGCATGTGTGTCTGGTACTTTGGTCCTGAATTTGCAATGTGGAAGTTTTTGTATTTAGTGGGGCTGGCTTTCAAATATGCATGCATTTAAAAAGTTATTTTGCATGAAATGAAATTTCCTGCACGTAAGCCACTTCCTTATAGGGAATTGTGCTACACCTTCCTACATTTCTGTGTACAAAATTGTGCACACAGAGTTCTTTTGCTACATGTACCCACAGCAGAATTGACATACATGTGTCTTGCATGGTAATAGACATGGCAAAATTTCTATGTAGAAGCTTGCTTCTGTGTGAAACAACCCAAACTGCACTTATTACTACAAAGCAGTGATGTGACATTCTGTGCCAGTGAGACACAGAGTGCAATCCTACCCAGCGTTGGATTGGCAAGGCCGGTCTGCCTATGCCAAATCCAAGGCTGAGTTGGGGAGGCTGGAGCCTCTCTGTGGCAAGGGCACGTTTGCGCCCTTTCTATAGGGGAGGGTCCAGCCTCCCTGATGCGCTCCTTGGCTCTGCCACATGGCCCGAATCATGGCTGCTTGGCCTCCTGGACGGGCTTAGGATTTGGCCTTATGGCTGAATCTGGAGCCCGGCCAGAGCCTACCTCCCTCTGAGTCCCGGCCTGACACAGAGGCTCCCTTGCGCTAGCCAGCTTCGGCTGACATGAGCGAGGCTCAGCGTGGGCGCAATGGGACTGGTGCTGCCTGCTGCCTGCATCGTGTCAATGCTATGACGTAGCGTTGACATGACGGGCAGCGTTGGATTGCGCTGTCAAAGCCATGAAGCCTAGTGACCTGGAAGTGACAAAACCCTTCCAAGTAGTGAAATGCAACTGAAACATTTATGAGGTTGCAGAGGCTACATATGGCCTATATGGGCCTCAGAAAAGCTCTTGGATGCAACCAAAGAACGTCTCCGGTTGTATCCAGGAGCTCAGGTGAGACTCTGCTTCCCCTGATGTCCATGCTACAAAAGGATAATTCTAGCTAGAAAAATGACTGTATGAAAACAGCACAAAAGTGAGCAGGTTGTGAGCCATTGCGTGTATGTTTGTCGGGTATGGAAAGGTCAGATTGCTGTGATTTTATGTAGCAGAATAAATCGTTTTTTTAAGTTGATCGCTAGTAATTTGTACTTGAACCCATGCCTTATATAGCTAGGCCCTTTTGCAATTTACAGCAGTATTGAAAATTCCTTGTCTTGCTTTTTCCTACAGGCAATGTTATGCATGCTGTCTCCTCAATCAGCAGTTTTCAAACTTTCTATCTTCAGTAAATCATTTCCATAGGGAAACCTCTGCATGTGTGTTCTAGTGAGTCGCTGTCCAGGAGTGTTGCCTGGTGGGAGAAAGGAAAGAGGGCTCCAGAGGGTTCTTGGGTTTGCTTCTGCCCAGGCCTGAATACCCATGTCATCCTAACTGAGTTGTAACCTCAGCTAAACTTTATAGTTGCTGTTGAGTCGTAGAATACAACTTATATTTTAAATCTCTCATGTTGCTATCTAGATATGCAATAAAACCTATGCAGTAGCAGTTGTGTTCGTATAAACAATTGCTGCCATGTTTATTCCCAGAAAATGCCATAGAAAATAGGTGAGATGTCACTAGTGCTGGCCCAGTCACAAAGTGACTCATGTTAGCAGGTGGCAGGGGTGGGGAGGGTGACAGATTCAGTGTGCGTTCATGCTGAGACTGCCAACACCTCCTTTCAGCCTGCCTGTGACTGAAACTTTAAAATTTAAGTTAAACGGGTTATGCAAGTTGTATGAGTAAGTAAGTGAATTGCTGCTGTCCCCATAGTGGTTTTTGGGTACAAGCAACAACAGTCTACATCACTCATTCCTTGTATGGTCCTTGTAACATTAGGAGTAACAGAGTATGGAAGCAACTATTCAGCTGCCTCCTTTGTGGTCCCTTTAAAGAAAATACAAAGTGCCATGCATGCTGGGAATTCCCAGCATGTCCTGCACTTCCTGTTTTAACTAAAAGAATTACACAGGAAGGAATAAGTAATTAACTGGGGTCTTTGCTTCCAGATCTGATGTCTGGCATCAGATTCAGTTTGCCTGTCCAAACAGTTTGGCAGTTTGGATGTCAATTTATGTTGTCATGATTTATCACATTATATCCTGCCTGTTTTCCAGGAATGCTGTGCTAAGCTCCTTGGCTTTCCACTCTGACCTCACAAGAGTCCTGTGAGGAGATAGGCAGAAAGCTCATTGCGCAAACCTAAAAGGTAGCTTGAGCTTGTCTTCCTGCTGCAGTTAGACCGCTCCATCTAATATACCATTCTGTGTTCTTGAGCACATAATCTGTAAACCTAACCCTATCTGTAAACACATGTAACATTTCCTAATCTGAGGTATTAACCATAGTTGAGCCCCTCTAGGCTGTTTCTCCCATTTCCTACCTGAATTTTCCTGCTTCCTACTCTTGTCGGTATGACGCATTATGTCTGCATGGACACTAAATCTGATGTAGTTAAAAGCAAAATTTGTAAGTTGGCTAACTATGGGTAATGTCCATGTGTACATATTCCTTCACCATGAAGGAGAGTAAAGATTCACATGGGAGATGATGAAGAAAAGTGGAGGGTCAACAATGGAAATTGCAACAGAGTTTGAGCCTCCCCCGTACCTTTTCCAATGGTGAAAATTAGTCAAGTTACTATCTGCTTATAGAGTGTGTGTGTGTGTGTGTGTGTGTGTGTGTGTGTGTGTGTGTGTGTTGCCCCAAAGCATAGGCAAATAAGAGCATTTTAAAGGGTAAACGTTTGGGGGAGCAAGGTGCAGAGAGGATCTCTCTCTTGTGCTGTAGTCCCCTGCCTCCCATCTCTCATAAGAGCATCCCTGCCAGACTAGGCCAAAAACCCATTTATTCCAGCTTCCTGTATCTTATAGTGGCCCACCAGTTGCCTCAGAGAGCGCACAAGGCAACAAGATTCCTGCATCCTGTTGCACCTTCCTTGCACCTGACTTTCTGAGGTAGCTTGCTTCTAAAACCAGGAGGTTGTAACACCCTTCATGGCCTTTAACCTGCAGTGGACTTTTCTTCCATAAATATGTCCAATCCAGGCCAGATGCCTTCACCACATCCTGTGGCAAGGAGTTCTACAGATAAATTAACGACTGGGTAAAAAGAGTAGTTTCTTTTATCTGTTCTCCCAACACTCAATTTTAGTGGATGTCTCCTGGTTTTGGTGTTGTGAGAGGGAAAAGAACATCCCTCTAAAGTTATGCATGGCATGGATAGAGTGTTTAGAGTCTAAACACTCTATCCATGCCATGCATAATTTTATGCGTCTCAATCATGACCCCCTCAGGCACCTTTTTTCCTAGACTGAAGAGCCCCACACAGTCTTTCTTCACAAGGGAGAAAGTAATCAAACCCAGTAATCATTTTCGTCGCTCTCTTCTGCACCTTTTCCAGTTCTACTATGTCCTTTTGAGAGGTGGTGACCAGAACTGTATGCAGTACTCCAGATGTGGCTTTATCATCGATTTGTACAATGGCATAATATCGGCTGTTTTATTCTCAACCTCCTTTTTAATTATCCCAAGCATGGAATTGACCTCCCTTACCGCTTCTGCACACTGGGTTGACCCTTTCATCGAGCTGTCCACAGCACCCAAAGTTTTCTCTCCTGATCCATCACAGACTGCTCAGAACCCATTAGCCCAGTGATTCCCAAACTGTGGGTTGGGGCCACCGATGGGTCGTGAGCCAATTTCAGGTGGATTGCGAAGCACGTAGAGCAGCCATATTGAAAATATGGGAAGATAGGATGTTGGAAAGAGGGAGAGCTGTGTGGTGGTTTTGCTTGTGTCAAGGCTGTAAATAGGGTTGTTGTTTTTTCCTGATTCACTTTGCTATTCAAAAATGGCTGAGAAATAACCCAACTTATTGCTGCATTCTTAGGAAAGCAGCAGACTCTGGCATCACAATGACGGCACTTCTGGCCATGACATCACTTCCAGTGAGTCCTGGACAGATTGTCATTCTAAAAAGTGGGTCCCAGTGCTAAAACGTTTGAGAATCACTGCATTAGCCTATATATGAAATTTTGATTTTTGTTGCCCCGGTGTGCATCACTTTACACTTGTCTACATTTAAATACATCTGCCATTTTGCTGCCCATCCCCCCAGTTTGAAGAGATCCTTCTGGAATTCTTCAAAATCCCCTCTCGTTTTCACCACCCGGAAAAGTTTAGTGCAATGAAGGCGAACCTTTTGAGTTCGGTGTGTCAGTACTTAGGAAAATACTTAACTTGACTGCTGGTGTGTCAACCCCCTTCCCAAACAAAAGAAAAACAATTCTTTATATTCATGTATTTAAACAAAAAATACGGCCAATCATGTGTGGTGTAATGTATTATATAAAGAAACACCAAATAATTAAAAAAAATGAAAAACCAGTAAAACAAACTCAGTTTTTGTCAGATATTGTTGATTGTTGGTGTGTCACCCCAAACGTTGTGGTGTGTCACCTTTGACATGCGTGTCATAGATTCGCCATCACTGATTTAGTGTCGTCTACAAACTTGGTCATCTGGCTGCTTATCCCTGTCTCCATGTCATTAATGAACAAATGTTCCTCCTGTTACACTTTTTAATAAATCTGTGGATATAATCTTTTAATATTTTAAATATATTAAATATAAATTTTAATATAATCTTTTAATCTTTTAAAAATATTTAACTTTTTAATAAATCTGTGGATTTATTTGATCACAGATCTCATGTGTAGCAACACCCTTAATTTATAGTCTTTATTTAAGAGCTCATTTGAAGCTTTTAAGTCTACGGGGCCATGGCAGCACATTCAAATGAAATAATTTTAAAATTTGCACCTTGGCATATGCATTTCAATCCATCTACTTTGTGTTTGTGTGTGATACTTCAGAGTATGAGAAAGTCTTTCAGACTTTCAGTTCTTTAAAGACTTTCAGACTTTACTGTAAGTGGGTGATCTTCTTTCATCATCAAGCTTTGGAAAAACTAGGCTTTAAGTTTTCTTAATGGATTTGGAAACTTGTCTTATTGGGGTAAGTTTTCTTAATGGATTTTTCTGTAAAGAGTGCTTGGGTGGCAAGCAGCTTCTGTAAAAGGAAGGTTGCCGAAGAAGGCAGATAAATTCTGAAGGATCTGTAGCCTAGATTGTCCCAGTGCATTAAGAAAGCAGATTAGTACAACAGTCTTGCTGTAATTATGGCATACTTACTTATTGAGAATAATTCATGCATCTGATGAATTGTATTCTTCATAAAAGGTTATGCTGAAATAAACGTGTTAATGTTCAAGGTGCTTCAAGACTCTGTTGTTTATTGTAGTGGTGTCAAGTTGGCCATCCTCCTATACCTTAGTGCTAAAAAGGCAGGAAAAATGCATTTGGCTGTCATTCCCAGACAGACAGGAAAGAGCAGTTAAAGTGCCATGATGAGAAATAAACAGCGTAAATATCCATCCTTAGTGGAAGCAATCTGCTGTATCTCCACCTGATTAACTGTTTTGATTTTACTATTTCCTGATACGAACAAATAGTTCTGAGGCATCTGCACAGGATGGGATTGCATTGGGAGTGACTAATCTAGAGCAGAGGTCTCCAAACATTTTTGTCACAGGACCGCATCAAATATCTGGCAAGGTGTTGAGGGCCAGAAAAAAAAAATTAAATAGAAAATTTAAATAAGTACTTTAGAGACAGAATTTAGATGAATGAATGGATGCTCAAAGTTCCAGGATTCCTCCAAGCAGCCAACACATACCACAGGAGTATAGTACACACTCTAATGTTCTCCTATTCCTATTGTTTTGTTGCAAAACAAGCAGCTTATTTAAATGTACTGGAGTAAATATCTTAGAACCAGCAGATCATAGGAAAGGAAACACCCAGAGCATGTTAAGCTGGCTAAGGCCTTCAGAAGGCCAAAAATGTCACTTCCGAGTCTTTGGGAGAACCAAGAAGTGACTATCTTCAGCCTTCCAGAGGCATTCTGAGGGGCTGGGAGGTTGCACATGGCCTCCCTGTTGGTCAGAATGCTCTCCGCACAAACCAGAACACAGCTTGGAGGGTGTAGTCTGTGCCAGCAAGGTCAGGAGGGCCAGAGGCTCATAGGGGACCAGAGGCTTGCCGTTGGCCAGATAGAGGCTCTATGAGGGCTGTATCTGGCCCCGGGCCAGTGTTTGGAAACCCCTGATCTAGAGCTGCAACAGAAAGTATCTTCCTGTGAGGAGGCTGCCTATTGCTGCTCTAAATATGTCACTTCTCCAACTTTTCATCTTTTCATTGTGATAATTTTAGGAGCAACCTCATGGAAGCTATGAATATTCTGTTGGGCTGCCTTTGAGGCATAGAATAACAGGTGGGGAACACCTGAGGCAGTCTCCCCAGAGCTAACTTTTTCCTTCCTGGCTGCATAATGATCAGCTGCATTGAAAAACAATGCCCTTGAGCTACACATTTTTCTGCAGAAAAGGTAGCAGGGCAGGAATTCCAGGCCAAGTGACTGTTCACAAAAGGAATCTAGGGCTTCAGTGAGTGTTTCTGCCTGGCTCTGCTTTTATTACGTGATTCCAGGCTGCCTCTGCTATGCAGGCAGCAGGTACAGCATGTACCTTTAGGTTACTTTAGTTTGGGAGGGGAGAGAAACCTATGAAGGATGGAGGGCAGTGTGTCACATGAATTGAGGTGAATGGTGAGCTTGTTTTTTTGACCTAAGAAACATGTGCTTTTTCTCCTCTGTGCAAAGCACAGAGGGAGAAGAGTTCAAAATCCTGATGGTTCCTCTGTTTCAATGAAATTAAGCCTTGTTTGCTCCCTAAAACCTCCTGCCTTTGTCTGAACCGCTACCTATTGCAGCCAGATTTCTGAAATAGTTGCAGAATATGTCCCTGATCCTTTCAGCTGGCTCCTCATGCCCTATGTTTCTAGAGTGCTGTCTGGGGATGGGGTGGGGGCAGCAGGTGTTGTTGCCCCTCTCTGCTGTGGGTTCCTGGTCCCAAAGAAGTTCTGCTGCAGAACCTCAACTTCAGAGAGGTAGACATTCTGAAGGGTGCAGCAGTTAATCACCACCAGATTTATTCCAGTCCTGGAACCACTAATGCAGAGTAGTGCAGAAGGGAGGCCAGGAGGTGCAGTGTTCTGAGAAGGGCAAGCAATCAACACATCCCAAATATGTAGAATGGACATGACTTGGGTGGTAACGGGGCTTAGCTTGCTTTTTTCCATGCACAAAGAGAATCATATTAAATTTGTGCATGTGGTATGCATAGGTTTTGCAATACTTGTCTTTGCACCCTTGAGTCATATTCCCTGTTGAGAGGTCCCTCACCTTGCTCTTGTTGTAGTCCCCAAAACCTGAATGAAATAGAGGGAGACAGATGTGTATTTGACCTTCCTTCACTGGGCACAAATTGGGCTAGGGTGAGCTTGTACAGCTATCAAAAGCTCCCTTCCCCGATTCTGGCAGGAAGGTTGCCCTGGAAAACCATCTAGTCAGTCCTGAAACAAATGAACTACTTGGAACCAGAAAGGGTAGTCCATTTTTTAAAAAGGATTTACCTTTGGGAAAATTGTGGTGAATGTGTAACGACAAATCCCATGAAACTCATGGATATGATTTACACATGTATTTTCCCATAGCTGCATGTTTGGTCTGGACCTCAGTCTCTCGCAGTCATTAGTAGAATAAAGGAGAATTTGGAATGGTTCCACTTCAGATTGTAGTTCGAAGGATAACACTTTTGAGTGTTCACGCCACCCAAAAAACCCTGTAACATAATTATATAATAACACAACTTTCCCTTTGTCACTGAACTTTTATGTCAGTGTCGTGGAGCAGAGAAACTAAGGAAGCCTAATTCCCGTGTGAGTGGGATTAATGCGTGGGGAGCTGATGTAGCGCAAACCTCAAATAACTCTCTCACACCCTCGGCTTTTTATAGTTATTGCATTCATTTGTATTTACAGGACTGTTTACTCTGTACTGCTAGCAAGCAAGGCTGACAGTGTTACTCAAGTGCTTTTGAACTTGAATATCCTGTAAACAGAAGAGTAGATGGGGTCACTTCCTTTGTAACCTAATGAGCATTCAAATACAGTTTTCAACATATATTCCATTGCTCTCTTACAGTGATGGGCTACATGCTTGGCAGTTGATACTGCAACAGAATGTACATTGGAAATGGTAGCTTAGAATACTTTGAGGAGTATGTGTGAGAGAAAGACACAGTGGGTAGCATTACAGGAGCTAGGTCATTAACTTGAAGTAAATACAGTATTAGAAACATGGCAAGCAGTTTTTAGGTAGACTAATTGTGTCCTCTTGGTGCGATTGCTTCTTTCCACCACAGTCTCTCTGATTGCAGCATCCATGCATGTGCTAGGGTATGCTACATTGAGCTTCTGGTAGACAAGAATGGGCAGTTTCTTTATCCAGCACTCTCTCTCTCTGAGCAATCATGTCACTCTGATTCTCTTAATCTCTCCCCAATAACAAAAATGTTCTAGCCCTTATTCTCCATTTAAAAACTTCAGTCAGTAAAAATGGGAAAAGTCACCACTATCCATGATTTTGTACAGAGGCAGGGCGACTCTTTATTATTAAAACCTTGCATTGGATGCTAAAATAGAAAACCATTTCAATTTTAGACTAGAAATGCCGATAAAGGCTGGGCTGGAGCTGTTCCGCCTTGAGTGTGGTGACAGTTTCTGTATGTTGCTTCCCTCTCAAACTCTGTATTGCTTCTCAGAGATGTTTATAGTTGCAGCATATACTCGAAAGTTAGACTGTGCAGGAGAACTGGGAGAGGAAAGGCCATTGTGTCTCTCTCTAGGGCAGCGATTTTTCGATGTGTTTTTTTTTCTCTCATAGCAGACTGATCTCTATGGTAGTCTTTATGGTCTTTGGCTTTTGTGGTGTCACTTCCCAATTCCAGAGGCTCTTCCAGTTTGTGGCTTTGTTTCTATGATGACTGTCAACAGTAAGGAATTGTCTGCTCCTCTGCCGATGGAAGGAGGACAATTTGTTGCTACTGACAATTGCCCTAGAAACAGCTATAGAACCTGGAAGAGTTTTTCAGTTATTTTCAACTGCTGTGCTCCAAAGTCCTATAGCACACCTGTGAACCTCTAGCAGCACACTGGTTGAAAATAGCTGCTCGAGAGAGGAGAGGGGTCAGGTGTCCCTCTTCATTTGCCTCTTAAAGTTTTCAGCTCTGTATCCTGCCTGACTGGCAAGCAAGGAGTTCCCACTCCTACAGTTTCTGTTACATGAGAACATGATGCAGTTTTTTTTAAAAAGTAGAGCTTCCATAAGGGCAATCTTTATTTCATGGAGTATTTGACAAGCTTTGGCTATAATGAGTGACTAGTTCAATTGTCAGTTGATTAGCACTCCAAGCCTCTTTGCAAAGCCACTGCACTAAAATAACATACCATGAAATACTTGCTGTTTAACTTCAGCAACTTGTTTTATTCTGTCCATTTTTTTCTTCAGATGTTTTGGAATCTCATTTTTTTCCACCCACCCACCCTGATAAGTGATGAAATGAGAGCAGACTTCTTCCTATCTCACCCTTTGAGTTGTGGTTCTGATTCAGTTGTTGCGTTTTCTCAAAAATTTTGATTTACTATCCAGGCTGACTGCAGTGCACGTGCATCAGATGTCATTGCAGGGGTTGGACAATTTTTGAGAAGGTAACTGTTTTAGTGTTAAGATGGTATTAATCCAATTTTGAGAAAAGGTTGGGAATGTCTCTGCTTATACTCCAAGTTTACTCCAAAATACCGTTGTGTTAAATAAACAATTGAACAAGAAGTGCATAATGGTCTCCACTGAGTAATTAAGAATTGAGGACACCCTCATTACCAAGATCATATATAGTAGTTAGAGCCATCTATACATAACAAGACGTATTGGTTGCTTACTTTTGTAATAGGTCTGAGCTGTAGATTCAATAACTGTATCCACGGCACAGGTGTCTGCAAAAACAAATGTTTTTTGGTAAAACATTTTGGTCACTTGTGATACAGTAACAGTACTTATTATGTGGCACAT
Source organism: Lerista edwardsae (assembly GCA_029204185.1). Classification (NCBI taxonomy): domain Eukaryota; kingdom Metazoa; phylum Chordata; class Lepidosauria; order Squamata; family Scincidae; genus Lerista; species Lerista edwardsae. The sequence goes on from JAJKFI010000086.1 coordinate 3,279,002, forward strand.
AGGATATGATGTGCAATCTGCTGAACATTGTCTTGTGGTTTTGTGGGCTGCAAAATGACTATGTTGGCTTTGGGAAAAATAGGAAGGAGGAGTAGGGAGGCCTTAGCATAGTACTTAATCAATGAGTGGAATGTTGAAGATTCCAGGCACATTTCTCGTCATCTCTAATAATCTGGGATTACAGGGCTTGGGAAAGACCTCTGCCTGAGATGTTGGGGAGCAAATTTGTAGACCTTTCCAGGGAGCCTTTTCAATGGGGAACTTCACTGGCAAGTGGCAGCAATTGGAGCCTAAAATGTGCAAAGGGCCACTTGGTACAATTACTTTTCATGCCAGTGGTACCTCTCTTAGGAATTGGGACTGTGCTGGCATGGAAAGTAGCCCACTCCATGGTCTGCTCCCTGTGAGTTGATGTTTCCAGAGTTATTTTGGTGGTTTGAGTGGGAGCAAAACCATAGTGACTCACAGACCATTGGGGTTATGCTAGAAAGTTCTGTTGGCAAGACAAGTGATTTAACATTTCTTCCTTCTGGCTATAGGATAAATGGCTTTAGTAAGGCTTTATTTATCTCTTTTAAAAAAAAATTAAGTAAACATTCTGCAGTGCTGCCAAGGCATGGGAAGAAGTTGGGTGAGCTATTGTGACATTGCTCATTCTGGAGGACAGAATCATGCTAACATTCAGGCTTGTTTTCACAAATTGTTGGCACATAAGCTAAGCATGTGCTTTGCCTTTTTTTTTTTTTTTTGGACTTGTTCATAGCCTATGGACTGTGTTTGTATGTACGGATCATCTATAAATGTGCGTAGTATAGCAAACTGTAGTGATAATGATCAAGCCACATCCAAAACTTTCCTTATATTCTTGTACACAATCGTCATCCTCTGCTGTTCTTCTGCCTCCCCACTCCTCCCTTGATGTTACTGGTTGGCTTGGTTTGATGTCACATTGTTCCTCAGCAAGCAGAAATGGACAGATCTCTTGATATGTATATATGAACAAAGTAGGATACAGTGAATTTTTAAAAAAAGAAAAGCTCTAAATGCAAATAGCCATCTTTGATGAGGATATACATACAGGAAAGAATATTGAACGAGACTAACATGGTTGCAACGCAGTTTGTTAGCCTATGCCATGCCTCTAAAATACCCCTAAAGAGTAGTCTTTTTGTGATGTGTGTGGGCAGCTGCTAGCACTAGCTCTCTGGTGACATGACTTTCCTCTGTTGGCTGTAGTGGATTTTTTTTTTGGTGGGGTGGGGGGATTGCGCTTTAGAGGGTGGTTGGACTGTCAGGAATTGGAAGCAAATGAATCCACATATAGGTATGTGTTGTAAAACAATGTTTCAGTGAACAACGGACCGCATATACCAGGGGTCAGGGAACTTTTTTACCTTTTACCCCAAAATATATTTGGATACGCCAACGTTACCCCCCCTCCCGAACAAAAGAAAAAAAATTACATATTGGAACCCATTGCTTTTTATTTGATTAATTAATGAGCTTAATTAATGCTATGTAAATATGAAGTTGTAAAGGGCGGAGCAAAACAAACAAAACAAAACAAAGCCAGCCAGCCAGTGACGGAACCGGAACGAGGGTAATGGACGGTCGCGCTGCCAAGACACAGCCGGGCATGCATATAGATTCACATGCATGCCCGGCTGTGTCTCGGCAGCACGACCATCCATTACCCCCAGGAATTTCATTTTTACCCCATTTGGGGTAATTTACCCCTGTTCCCTGACCACTGGCATATACGATGGCAGTCCCATAAGATTAAACATTAAAAATCACCGTCCCTTGCCCCTGTTGCTGCTGTTTTTAATCCATTAAGTGATCTTGTTATCTGACAAAGAGCTTGTTGTAAATTTTTAGTTTATGTCAAAGACACTCAGAGTAGATATGATTGGTTTTGAGAATTCCCAAGGGGAGACATTGTTTGGTGAACTAGAAGAGTGAAGTTACCCCATAAGGAAGCAGGTCCTATTCTGAAGTGGGTCTTGTGTGCCACCTTCTATATCCACGGTGAAGGAAAATAAATGGAGGCGAGCCTGGCAAGTAAGTGCATGGAATAGGTGTCTAGTCCTTTTGCTTTATGGAAGGAGAAGGATGAGCAGAGAGATTGGTGATTGCCAGAAGCATTGTCGATCCTTTTATCCCCAAATACTATATTTTGTGTTCTGTGATGTTTGCACATTGACAAAATTGCTTGAACAACACATTTCTTGGAATGTATTCCGGCCATTAAGTCGTGCATAGCTGTATTGGAGCGCAAATAGTTCTAGTGTGGAAGTGACCTGAGCAAATAACTTTTTATCACTTTTTTTCCACTTCAGGCATACTTAATGTGATTGCACCTAAAACAAGGTATTGTTGACTATAAAATTATCCATTTAGTCATTTTAATTGTAATTCTCTATTAAATATTAATGTATGTTGTAATGTGCAGAGTTTCACTAATGGTGGGTTGGGACCCACTTGGTGGTTCGTGAGACTTTCAGGTGGGTCTCCATTTCATTTGGGGAAACATTACAGATCTATACTTCTAACAAGCTATTTATATACTTTTAAAAATGATAGTGGTGCTTACTCCTGGGTAAGCATGGACATGATTGCAGCCTTTGAGAATTTTTTTTAAACAGATCAGCATCTGCTTGGGAGGATTAGGAGGGTTCTTCATTTTAAATAATTTTTTGAACTTATTATAAATGTTTAATTTACTTAATTTTGCTTTGATTTTGTCATTTTGGGGTGTTGAAAATTTTATTGCTTGATGAGGTCACTCCCAGCCATGACATTACTTCCAGGAAGACCATCACTTCTGGTGGGTCTTGACAGATTGTCCTTCTAAAAAGTGAATCCTGGTGCTAAAACGTTGGAGAATCATTGCGCTAAGACGTTTGATAATTATGAAACTGATGGCTTTTATTGGCTGAACAGTTGTTGTATTTTGGCATGCATATTAATACTCAGTACAGAATGAGAACCAAAGCACGTTATATGGGTGTTGAGACTGTAATGTCTGAGAGTGTAGGTGGAAAGTCTCTCCCTATGCTAAGAACCAGCCTTTTTGTTGGCTCCCCCCTTTTTCTCCTTGGGTTTAGGGCTTTTGAGTTCATAGTTAGGAATAACTAGTTTTGTAACATGTGCATGAGGCTATTGACATGAAGTAGTAAGGATAATGATATGTACTTTCCATGGTGGTGTTCAGCTTAGTGTCTGCTGGGATTTCTACAATGAAAGAAGCATTTTGCAGCTGTGATATTTTTTTAAAAAGTAAAAAATAAAATTGCACACTAACAAGTAGTAAAAAAGGACAACTTGTGCTTGATCAGAGGTTCAGCCATCAGACCAAAAAACAGATGTAGCAAATCTGCTTAGAAGAGTGAACTTGGCAATCCTTCTGTAGAACAGTCCCACACATGGGTTGTGCACCTGTGAAGATGAAGGATTTTTGCCTGGAACATTCTTAGACTGTTGAATTATAGAAGCATTGCTTCTTTAGCTGGAAACTTTATTTTTCTCTCCAGAGTTTTGGCTAAACCTGAAACACTTTGTGCTGTTAGGCAACTCTTTAAAGAGATACCAAACATGATCCATCTCTTTCTGAACCCTCCTTAGTTCATCAGCCTTCCCCCCTTTTTTCTGGAAAGATGCAATTGGACAAATGTGTCTTGATGTACATGATAGTTACCAGGTGAATTAAACATTTTGGTCTCAAAACTGGACAGGATCTTGGTGAATGTACGGTGATGCATTGTTTTCTAATGTATTAATCTTAAATGTAAATGAGAATAGTAAGTAGAAATACGACACACACTCTTATAGTTTTGGTTAAAAACATACTTGACTTTTAATGAAAGTTAGCAAAGAATTGTTGTGACATCACTGAGCATGGAGAGAATTCACACGGAGGCTGTTGCTATGGGAAGAGCAAAGGTTGGAACCAGGATTATTGTTCCTTGAACCATCTATAGGTCCAAGGTCTTAAGAAAAATACCTCTGCCACCCCAAGCCAGAAGTTGATTTGAAGGGCAGTGGAGGAAGTGGTCTTTGTTTTGCCTCCTTCCTTCCCTTTCCCCACCTCTAATTTTGGTTCTAGAGCAGTGGCTTCCCAACAAGTGAGTCATGACCCACAGAGGAACCGGGCAAGGACAATTCCTCTTTAAGGAGAATGACCCAGAAATTGGCAGCAACATGATCTCCACAATTGTGCTGCTGCTGGGCAGGCCAGGGTTTTTAAATTTACCTGGGGGCCACTATGGCTCTTTACAGGATCTGTGGTGCCTGCAACCTCCTCTGCAGCCCTCTGGGCAGCTTCAAACTACTGTTAAAAGCAAAAAAACCCACCTCTACTTCCAGTTTTGTGATGGAAATAGGAAGTGGGGTTTTTTTTTGCTTCTGACAGGAGTTTGAAGCTGTCCAGAATGCTGCAGGGGAGGTTGCAAGCTCTGCAGATCCTGTAGAAACCCATAGTGACCACCAGGTAAGTTTAAAAACCATTCCCTGCCCAGCAGCAACACAATTATGAAGATCGTGTTGCTACCCGGCAATCTTCAGAAATATCTTGCCCCAAATTCCACAGTGCTGGAAGAAGGTGTGAGGAGGGTCACTGTTCTATGCTCCAGCAGTATCCAACTGGGCTTTCTAATATCAGATGGGTACATGTTACCTGCAGTTCAACATTTTCCTTCCCCATAGAAATCATTCACTTATAGGGGAAAACAAGGGATGAATGGAGGGTAGGGTGGGAACCTAAACCTGCTCTCTGGCTCTGGTAAACCTAGCCATAAAGAATCAGGTTCGTGCTCCTGTATGAGTATCTTGAGTTTCAACCTAAATTTTATTAGCAGGGGAGGCAATGGGAAGGAGAGGAGAGGAAAAAGCCAGGGTAAGTGAGTTGAATATGCAGCTATGTGTACCGAGTCATCATTTCAGTTTGCGACTAAGGTGCTAGGCAGCAGTTCCCAAGCATTCTGTGGTTATGATGCCCTTCTTTCACAGTCTCATTTTCCCAGCTTTCCCTGGTTCTGCCACCTTGGATCATGCAAGATCCTGTGTGCCTGGAAGAGCCAGAAGAAGATGCTGCCAGGAACGTCCTGTGAGTTTGCCATGGCACGCAGTTTGGGAACCGTTGTGCTAGAGATTTATGGTGTAACAGAAAAGTTGGGTTTTAAAAGAAAATAGGGAGGCTGAACCATTTACTAACATTTTAGCCTGCCTTTCTCAAGACAGTTTATGTTGCTGATGTCTAAAAGATTGCAACAGACTAATGCAGTGTTTCTCAAACTGTGGGTTGGGACCCACTTGTGACTTGATGTCAGTTGGATCGCAGAAAGCTGGAAGCAGCCATCTTGGAAGCTGCAGTCTTTGCTCTTGCTGTATTCCTTTTGTGAATTTTAACAGTTTAAGTTTTCAAGTGAGAATTTTTAAAATTTTTGTTTGTGTTCAGTGCTTTTACGTAATATTTTGTCCTTGAGTTGCTTTCTGTCAAGAGATGTTTTGTGGTTGTACAATTGCTGCAGTCCAAGAATGCCAGTTTGCACTCTAGGAGTGTCATTTGATTATGTCATAATGATGGCACTTCCTGCTTGATGATGTCATTTCTGGCTATGACTCACTTCCAGGATAATGATATCACTTCCAATGGGGCCTGATATGAGTGCCATTCTAAGAAGTGGGTCCCAGGCTAAAATGTTTGAGAACCTCAATAGTAAATAAGGGTATCGCAAAGAATGAGGGAAGATTCTTGTGTGAATTTATTTTGAGGGAGCCCAAAATGCATGCAAGAAGACAAAAGATTAATGAACTTGGTTGATTCAGCATTGCAATGCCCCCAATTAGTTCAGCATTCTGTCTCTAACAGCAGCTAATAAGGTATTCAGGAAGTTTGTAATTGTAATAGCAGTATCCCTCCATGTCTGCTGACAAGAGGTATACTGTTCTGTAATATGGAAACTGTGTTTCTGACTCTTGTGGTTAACAACCACTAAATTAGTCTATGATAATTAAAAGGCTTTAACAAGATTAATTTATGCTAGTGGCCATGGCAGTATGTTCTGATCATGAATTCTGTATGTCAAATATGCAGTGGGGTATATGTAAAGAGTAAATGTAATGGACTTAGAGTTCCTGCTTGTTTTCAGAGCTCTTTAAGCCCTTTGAAATGCTTGTGTAGGAAATGAATGTCAGAGATGGGAATCTTCTGTGCTTGCTTTGCACATTCCAAGGCAGTGGGGACACTTTTTACCCTCTTGAGGTTCTTCCTCTTCTGCAGTTCTTGTTTGCATGCAAAGGTGTGTGGGAAGAGGATTGGGTTGCATTCCCATATGTCTGTTTAAAGATGAGCTGCGTGAGAATTTTTAGAGGAAGTGAGCTCTTCAAACACGACATGATAGGGAGAGGCTTTGGTCAGGGATTTATTTGTGGCTTTAAGTCTGAGTTGTTATCTGGTCTGTTGGCTAAGAAATGGATGAGAGAATAATTAGGATCCTGTCAAACTCCTATAGATACTTGGCATAAACATCTGAAAGGAAACTGTTTACCAGAATTTCTGTTTCTCTTAATTTAAGTTAAAATGAAATTGAGTCTGGTAAGATATATTGAGCATAGGATCTACTCATTTCAATATGTATCCAAAGCAGAGAGCCCTATGCAAGTTTATTTATTCAGTTCCTGCTTGGCTGTTTTAGTGAGCTGAATCAGAACAATTTTAGTTAAGGATGAGTAGATCTGAAACAGTTTCCAGTTCATGTGGTAAAATATAAATACCATTCAATGTCACAATTGTGACGGCACCTCAGTCTTGAGCTTCCTGGCTCTTGGAAGAGCAGTGGTACCAAAATGGCTACTGCTGTATCCTGCAGGAGTCTCCTCAGAGGAAGGGGGCGTTCATCCCCTTCCCCTGGGGAAAGCCCCAGCCCTACATGGGCTACTCAATTATCCACCAGCTATTTTGCCGTCAGAGGCTGGAGCAGTCCTGTTTGCAAGGCTGACACGGGAGTTCAGGATGCAACAGTGAAAGCCGCCAGCAGTCCCTCCTCCTGGGGCCATTCCTACCCTGCCCAGTTCTGCCTTCCTCATGCCCTCCCCCTGCCCCTAAAAGCCACTCCAGTGTCCTGCAGTGGGGAGGCTCTGTTCCATGGGCACAGCACCAGCAGTAGGGTGTTCAGCAGTGCCATGAATGTGATTTATGGGTGCATTTGACGCCATTTAATCAGCGCTAACAGCTTAATGCCGGCTTCAAAATTGGGCCCTAAGTGAGGGAGGGCAAATCAATGGGTCTCCAGTCAAACAAGCTCCAGACTTGGCAGTAGCATCCAAGAACAATCACTGTTGTAGAAAACCAACTATAAGGGTGGTGCCCTAGCTCATTATCATTTTAGTTGCTCTCTTTTCTAGTTCCACTACTTCCTTTTTGAGATATGGCAACCAGAATTGGACACCATACTCCAGATATGGCCTTATCATTGATTTGTACAATGGCATAATTTTGGTAGTTGTATTCACAATCTTTTTTTAAATGGTCCTGAGCAATGAATTGGCCTTCTTCACAACCATTGCACACCAGGTTGACACTTCCGTTGGTTTGTCCACGACCCCAAAATCTTTCGCTTGATCCAGGCAAACGATTCAGAGCAGTGTTTCTCAAACTGTGAGTCAGGACCCATGGTGGGTTGCGACCTGATGTCAGGCGGGTCATGGAAAGCTGGGAACAGTCATTTTGGAAGCTCTTGCTATATTCTTTTTGTGAGGGTTCACAGTTTGAATTTTCAGTTGAGAGGTTTTTTATTAGTGGAGTGCTTTCCCATAATATTTTGTCCTAATCACGCTTTCCAGGAATGTCATTGTATTATGTCACAATGACAGCACTACCTGCTTGATGTCACTTCCATCGGGTCCTGACACAAGTGCCATTCTAAAAGTAGGTCCTAATCTAAAACATTTGAGAACCACGGGTTCAGAGCATCAGAGTTTAGGAAGCCACATATTGATTAATGCTAGTCCAGATAAACTAACGGATTTGGGCAGATAGTACAGCAACCACTACATCAAGAAGAGATTGTGACTTCAGCTCCCTTCTTGAAGGAGTATTAGGTTTAATACTTCTTTCACTGCTTGGAGAACTCTAAAACCAGAGCACTCATCCATCCCTCCAAAGAATTTAAGCCTAGTTTTATGCTCAGCTTCTCAAGACTACAGACACAGAAATTGGCAAAACTCCTTATTTAATTTAACCCATAAAAGCAAATATTTTCTTGTAGGTTTCAGTAAAGTGAACTCTAAATCTCAATCCTTCAAGTACAGGAGAGGAAGTAGTGTTATATTGTATTTCAAAATGCATCAGTTCCACTTTCTGAGCATCTCCAGCCAGGCAATAAAATAGTATTCCCACAATTGTTTTACATTTAAATAATCCAATTTTATGAAACTTAACTTTGCAAAATTGAATTCCAATTTGAAAACTCTCAGGCCATAAAGTAACTTGCTTCAAGAGATTTCTTGCAATTAAAAAATACAAACATACTAAAACTTCCATGGCTGGGTCTAAAAATATAGGTTAAAAAATTGCTCAAGTCTTCAAGCCATGGATTAAAGCACATTGTGGGAGTCACCTGTGGAAAGAACCTTCAGGGGGTTACCAATAATTTTCGAGGACTCAAGCAAAAGAATTTGTAACCCCCTGAAGATACTTTTCACAGGTATCATAAGATGGTTTCTGCTGCAACTGAGAGCCTTCATTTGCTCATACAGAAGAAAAATAGTAGACAAGCGCACGCACGCACACACGTGTGCGCGCGATATCCTATACCTCTCCAAAAAGCTTTTAAGATGTTTTTATTTTGCACACCTCCTGCCAACCTAGTACTCCTGCCAACCTAGCAGTTCGAAAGCACCTAAAATGCAAGTAGATAAATAGGGACCACTTCGGTGGGAAGGTAACGGCGTTCCGTGCGCTACGGCGTAGAATCATGCTGGCCACCATGATCGGACAAAAACGCCGGCTCACAGGCTTTGAAACGGAGATGAGCACCGCCCCCTACAGTCGGTCACGACTAGACCATTCGGTCGTGGGGAAACCTTTACCTTTTTATTTTGCACACATGCCTGAAGCAGAATGTCACAGGCAGCTCAAACCTCATGTTCAACACCACGTTGCCTGACAGACCTGTGTCTGAAGCCACAGCCCAGGAAGGCCCCATCCTCGGCTGCCAGGGTGAATTTTGGTCATCAGACGCCAGAGGAAGTCTGAGGCTAGCTTTCAGGTTAGCAAGACCCGTCCAGCCTCCACACCGGGAGCTTTCCTGAGTGGAAGTGCTATCCACACACAGGGACTCCCCCGCCCACCCAGGGTGACACAACATTGCGCCACCCTCTCACAGAGAAAGGGGAAAACTCCACTGCCGCCCCCTCCGCGCTCGCAGGATCCCCCCTCCCTCCATGCGTTGTCCTCCTACTATGATGAGGTGCAGGGAAAGGGCGACACTCACCTACCTCCTGCTCCTTGTCACTGGAGAAATCAGGCTGCATGGGGGCTCCAGGTGCGTTGCGGGCAGTGAGGACGGATCCACCAGGAACTCAGGCATCGCCAAGTTCGGGCTCTTATCACCGCCCTCCCAGGAGACAGTGAGGGAGTGAGAGAGAGCCGCCAACAAAGAGGAGGGGGAGAGGAAGAAGAGGGGTGGGAAAAGGGGGGAGAAGAGGAGGGAACCACCTGCCAAGCATGCTGAGCCCTCAACAGCTTCACAATGTGCACAGCAAGCGCCTTTGCCTGTCTGCCCGCCAATAACGCGCGCCCAGATTGGCCAGCTGTGCTGTGATTGGCCAGCTGTGCTGTGATTGGCCAGCTGCAGCTGTGCTGCGCAGCTACGCTGCAATTGGGTGTGCACAAGAAGGTTAGATAACAGGAGTCGACATGACGTCATTATCTTGAAGCTTCCGAGTCAGACAATATGGCTGACTCAGATCTTTCCCGCCAGGAGGAGGGTTGCCGTGAATTATCTAATAAAACTCTCCCTGCTCGTATGTAGAAGTTAATATCTACCTCGTTAATAATGCCTGCGTGTTCTGCATACGGGTGTGCGAATCGCTGCATGAAAAATGGGATTTAATTTCCACGGAAAGATTCATGTATTCACATTACATTGGTTCAATAAAACTACCGTTCAGTGAGTACAGAATTTTTGAAGCTGTGTAATTTCTTGTTGTTCCTAGCAGTCTTATTCACCATTTTCTGACACCCACTGTTAATGGTCTAGAAGAAAAAGAAAAAAAATATTTCCCCCTCCTTTTTCCCCCCTTCCCCTTTACACGTTTTTCCCCACCTTCCATTTTCTACGGTAATATTTTTGAAATTCTGAACATTAACAGAATTTGTTTTATTGGGGGGGGGCTAGTGTAGAAGTTTTAAAAAATACTCTTAATAGTCTAGAAGTAAAAAAGAATTACTCTCATATTGACAACTACTTGTGTCATGAAGAGATTTTAATATAATTTTCCTATATATTTATCTAATTTTTGCCCACCCTCCCATTTTTTTTTCTTTCCTTCCCGTTCACACTTTATTTTTGGTTGTGTAGATTTCAAAAAAGTCTGTCAAAATAGTGCAGTCTGAGTTTAAATAGACAGCATTTCGTCCGGTATGTTCAATAATATAATTATGAGGAATTAAACCTTGTAATTGCATATTAAATCATAATAAGGTTACCAGTGATGTTTCTACACGATCACACGTTTTTATTTTCGTCAGTTTTTATTTCAGGAGTAAACTATTTAGTTCTAAACAGTACGAGCAAACCAATTCGAAATGCTTGGAATGAGCAATGTTTTGAGTCACTTAACATGGCTGCTAAGCCCGCCCCCTGGCTTCAATTCGCTCCTATCAATTCAATAGGCATGTCGTCTCCTGTTATTATAACTTCATGGGTGTGCAGCTGAGAGGCGCCGGGCTTGGACTTCCTGTGCTCCCTGCTCCCCTCCACTGATTAGCATGGGTGCTGGGGATCAGATTTAGAGGGGGGCTGGCTACCTGTGGGGGCTGGCTTGAATGTGAAGCTCTGTCCCCATGGGGGAAAAACCCGTGTACACCTGGAGCCCTGCCCAGATGGCGCCTATGAGCCTATCTGTTTCAGAAAATCCTTCGTTTGGAAAATGTTAGGGAAAAGGCAATAATTCACACAGTAATGTAATGCAAGGTGAAGTGCCAATCACTGATAAACTTAAATATACAGTGCAATACCAAGAAGGCAGAACGAAATCAATAGGAAATATAGAGATTATGGTAAACATGGAGCACTGCTGCCTAATCACCAAGTCCACAGAGGCTTGAGGACTAGTAAAGTGAAATTTTTTTTTAGGTGGGACCTGATGCCAAAAAGTTTGGGAGTATAATATTACTGGAACAGTATTATGTATTTTATTATAGTTTAAAAATTTTGTTAAAATATGGAAAAAAGGAAACATGGGCTCCTTAAAACAGCAGCTGCTCTTTTTAACATCAGTAAACTTCCTTCTGTCTTGGCAGATGTGCTTCCCCGTCATTTTTACTTCCCTTTCCCTTTATCTTAAATTTGGTGATACCTGCAGCACTAATGTGTACTCTAAATTTTTGTTTTTTAACCATGTCAGTTTCCCTTTGCTGCTTTTGAAACCAAGTGTAAACAGATCTGTAAGATTCTAAGGAAGAGAATGGTTTTGGCTGGGGACTGGCTTTTTAAGTTTGCATGGATAGGTTCCCAAACCTTTGACTGGTGACTCCCTTGATCTACTGGACCATTGGCTCAGCTCCCCATTAGGGCTGCAATCCCATACATGTGTGCCCCAGTAACACTGATTTGGTATTCACAGATACCATGGATACTGGGACTCCTATTAAAAAGATAGGGTTTTTTAAATGAAAACATTAACAAATCTCTTTTTCTTACCTTGTTGAAGCAAAACCACTGATGTTCCCCTATCTTTAAAAAGGCGTCCCCAGTACCCACAGTTTCAGATACCCACAGTGGGGTCCAGAATGGAACCCAAACAGATACTGGGAATGTCTGTACATTGTATTGGGCAGCAGGCTTTTCACAAGGATTCTGCGGCTCCCCTGGCTGGTTTTTGTGGCTCCCCAGGAGCCACAGTTTACAGTTTAGGAACCACTGTCCTAGTGTGTGCTATAAAGTCCCCTTTTAAATATCAGAGGGTAGGGGAGAGAGAAAAATGTGTCTTTTTCTTTCATGCAGTTCGCTGCACAGCTTTCTGATGCCTGTTCCTCCAAGCTACAGAATATAGGGAGTTTTTGAAAATCCTTAACCTAGGAAGTAATTTATCTTTTATAGGATGATTTCAAGAAACTTTCTTTTCTTGAGAAAGGGATGGTCTCCGATCTTGTAGCAGCTTGGTTTTATCTCTTTTCCCCACTCCCAGTCTTGTATGGGGATGGCTGACTTCATGTTATCCACGATAAGCGAAGTTTATTATCTATATATATAAAAGAGAACGTGTGTTTGTGTGTATAGACTCCGCATAGACTCCGCAACGCCTGGAGCGATTGACACCAGACTTGGCACGTGTATGCCTTGCGGTCTGGCGACAAACACTGTGGGGGGGGTCAGACCCCCCTAGCGCCCCCGGGGATGGGGGTGTGCCATGTAAAAATGGTTGAAAATGGCCAACATCGGTGTCAAATCCATAGTTTCTGGGGTCGCCGAGATGAGCGGCGACACTCCCAACACCATTTGAGTCTGGGTTCGGCCCCCCTTGGCATGGGGGGCGAGAAGGGGCACGAAACAAAATGTCCACCATGCTCTGCTGGAATGCCTGGAGCGATTGACACCAAACCTGGTATACATATGCCTTGCAGTCTGGTGACAAACACTGCGGGGGTACGACCCCCTAGCGCCCCCAGAGGTGAGGGTGCACAGGGGGCACCACGTAAAAATGATTGAAAATGACCTATAACGGTGTCGAATCTGTAGTTTCCGGGGTCACCAAGACGAGTGGCGATGCTCCCGATGCTGTTGGAGTCCGGGTTCGTCCCCCATCGGCGTGTGGGGTGAGAAGGGATGCGAAATAAAATGTCCACCATGGCCTTCTGGAACGCCTGGAGCAATTAACACCAAACTTGGTACGCATATGCCTTGCGGTCTGATGACAAACACTGCGGGGATACGACCCCCCCTAGCGCCCCCAGGGGTGGGGGAGTGAAGGGGTGCCATGTAAAAATACTCAAATTAAATGGCCGACATTAGCGTCGAATCCATAGTTTCTGGGGTCGCCTAGAAGCTTGGGATGATTTGTTACCCGGGCAATGCCAGGTAACAAAAGGCTAGTCTTACATAAAATAGAACTGATGAGTTAGTATCTCAGCTCTGTGAGAACTCTGAATCTGTGATTGGCTGGCAGTTCACAGAATCTTTACTTGTTTGAATCTGAAAACACCTTTGTTTTCCTTGAGAGTGAAATTGTGTGAGTGACACCTTGATTAAACTTGGGCAGAACTTCCAAAGGCATAAAAAATTGCTTTGGCGCCAGATCTTGATCAGTTGCCCATCCCTGCTATATTTAGTGCCTTATATAGTATCGAATAAGTGGTGGTTTCCTTCAGATATTTACATTATCTGCTTTTGGCTTTATTTTTCCTTCTGTGTTTGCATTTATCTTTTTTTTAATCTCCCGCTTTTTAGATTAGATAGTTTTCATTTGTTTCCTGTCTGGTGGTTCTCTTTAGTTGCCCTATCTCTAGAATTAATTTTTAACCAGCAGTTAGTCTGTTGAATTCTTTCCACTGTTTAAAATGAACACCTTTGTGACTAATTTGTTTTGATTTTTGATCAGTTTGATCAACCTCCAATTTCTTGTCTTCATTTTTTTTTCTCCTTTTCCTATTCTGTTTGAAAAATCCTAGTGGAATTCAGTTTTGTACAGCACAGTGTTTTAGACAACTACTAAATATGATAAATCCTGACCACATTCACTCAACCAGTTAAAGCTTCAAGATTATTTGGTCTCCTATGTGCTTTATTTTTACCACAAGGGTAGCTGGAGTCCTAATGATTTCAAAAAGATAGTGTACCATTTAATTGGTCAATTAATCATTTCTTCCATTCTAACCTAGTGGTTCTCAAACATTTTAGTACCAGGACCCACATTTTAGAATGACAATGTGGGACTCACCGAAAGTGATGTCATGGCTGGAATTCCCACCATCTGTGAGGCCAGAGCTTGCTACTTTCATGAGAATGCGGCAGTAAGTTGGGTTTTCAGCCATTTTCCAATAGCAAAGTGAATCATAAGAAAAAAGCCTACTTAAGCAAAACAACCACACAGCCCTTCCCCTTTCCAGCATCCCTTCTTCCCATATGTTCAATATCGTTGCTCTGTGACGCACCTGAAATTGACTCATGGCCCACTTGTGGACCCCTTTCTGCACAGCCAACCGCTTCTATATGGAACTCTGCGCCTGAGGTATGCTGGGATGGCAGACCCCAGAAGCAGCTCATTGTGAAGATCCCTGGGGACTGTAGTCTGGGTCTTCATGTTCATCCTGGGCAGAACAGAAGAAGCTTCTCGTGCCAGGGACACTTTTAATTGGTGTGCCATGGATGAAATAGAGTAAGAACTGAGCTGTTAAAAGCAATTTGTTAAAGTTTATGATATTTAAACATTAATGTGGTGCATTTTGATTTTTTCTCAATTGCCCTTGAGAATAGTTGGATATTCTTTCACTATTGCAGTGCTTCTCAAACTGTGGGTCAGAACTCACTTGCACCTTGACAATTTTAGTGCCTTGTCAGTGTGTGGCAAGATGAGAGGTTGAAAATTGCTGTCTTAGAATCACAAATTAAAATGGAAACTTTGGATATTCGTTTTAGTATGCACTTCCTAGGCCTTGTCTCCCCATGCAGCCAAATGAGGTGGAAGAACTGCTATGTCAGGGGGCATTGCGGGCCACCCACAGACTGACAGCCAAACCACAATGTGATGCTGTAAAGGATGGTCAGAAGTTAAGCAGGCTGAGGTCCTGGGTAATGTTTTTGTATGCTGGGGAAGGCCCTCCCTGCTTGCCCTGAGCCTCTTACTGTCCTTCGCAGTGTTGTGTCGAGGCCTCCAAACCTGACAGTAACTGGCCATAGAGTCATCCCCAGTCACTTCTGCGTGGTGTGTTTGCAGCACAATGGGCATTGCAGGCTCTGGAAGCACTGTCTTAACCTTACCTAACCCACAAGGGTGTTGTGGGTAAATGGAGAGGGAGGAGCTATGTATTTACTTGAGCAAGCTTGCAAAAAGTGTGTGTGTGTGTGTAGTTTTTAGTCTGTGTTCTATGCTGTGGAAAGTCAGAAATCTGGATCTATATAAAACTTCTTCAGGCTCTAAGAATAAGATGAGAATCCAGACATTGAAGTTGTGTTTAATGTAATTTAGCATTGAGAATGAAATGCCCTATACTAGCCCTGACAGCTGCCAGATCTGGTCTTTCATGCTGTATAGTGATAGCAGCTTTGTTTGCTTTAGATACTACTCTGATACCAGTGACTCAAGATGTTTTTCATGCATTTAGATTAAAAAAAATCTGAAGTCATAATTCTTCTTGTCGTCTTAAACCTGGAGCATGATATTTATTTTAAAGGGATAGTTGCTTTCTTGATAGTGAACGCCTGGCGTTCATAAGATAATGAAACCAGTTGTTAAAGACATCTGGCAGGAGCTACAGAACACCAAGTACCTCAGAGTGCAGCCCTGATGTATTCTGTAGGATCTAGCTGTAGGCACTGAGCCTTGCTAATGGGATCCCATCGTCATCACAAACAAAAGATTACATCATAGTAGCTGAGAATTTTCTCAGGTAACTCCCCTGATGAGGTTATTTCAGTCCCTTGGTTTTTGGCTGTGGTCCAAGTCATTTAGCTTCCAGAAAGCATAAGATTTGAGTTATTTTTGGTTCTTGCAGGCAGGTTTGCCATGGGGAGATATGTCTCTGTCTCTGAGAATGGAGGTCTGTGCTGATCTTAGGTCAGGCCAACTGCCTTTCCAGTGTTAATTTTAAATTGGGATTGAGAAGTGTGTCCTTGTCCTCGGCATTAATGCTTTCAAATTACTTCCATCCTCATTGTGTTTATTTCAGGTGTGACCAGTTGTGCTGTAGAGGTGTATGCTAGACTCAAGGAAGACAAGACATTGGGAGACCTTATTCAGGACAGAAATCTTAACAGTTCTTGAACTTGAAGGCAGTGAACTTTATTTCTGAATTCAAATGATTTTATGTAGTCAAAATATGCAAACTGCCATATGCAAACCCCATATCCCATTTATATTTTGTTTTGTTAATCTGGATTCTAGAGAAATCAGTTACATTAAAGTTTGTAGTTAGTCAGTTGCAAACAGAATGTAGATCCCTTGTGGAGGGAGGGGGAGATAATAAGCTGGATCACACTTACTGGCAGAAACATAGAAGTCACCATGGTAAATATTTCTTTACCCAGCGGGAAATTAGTACGTGGAACTCCTTGCCATGATATGTGGTGATGGCATTGTGCCTGGATGCCTTTAAAAGGGGATTGGGCAGATTTATGGAGGAAAACTCCATCACAGGTTACAAGCTATGACGGGTATGTCCATTAACTGGTTGCTCATCAGGAGGGCCGGGTAGGAATTTTTTTTCTGTCATCCAAATTGGCCATGGATGGCAGGTTTTTTTGCCTATCCCAGACTTGGGAGGCAGGAATGGGTGTCATAAATTATATGATTTACATTTGTGTTTTTAATAAAGTTAAACCCCAATCCCATTCTGGTGTCTTCCTTGGGGGTGGCGCAAGGGTAATAGGCTACTTTAGAATGCCAGATGCAGGGGAGTGGCAGCGGGATACAAGTATCTGGTTGTCTTGCATACTCCCTGAGGCACCTGGTGGGCCACTGAGATACAGGAAGCTGGACTAGATGGGCCTTTGGCCTGATCCAGCAAGGCTTTTTTTATGTTCATACCTTTACACAGATGTGCTATGTATACATACTGCAGTTCAAGCTTTGAGATAATTTAGGCACATATTTTTCACTACAGTCAAAACAGTCAAGAGTGTCAAGATCAGTTGCGACGCTTTTGAGTTCATTGATAAAGAGTGTATATAGCAGCAAACTCTAAAAGGCAGAATGTTACCAAAATCCTTCTTACAGATGGCTGAAGAGAGAATGTTAATTGATGACAGGAGGACACAGTACCCACAGAAAAAAGGCTACACATATTACTCAAATGTACACAACTCATAGTCAAGAATAGATATGTGCTGGATTTCAATGACATGGACGGAAGCAACAGTTGATACTGAAACACTTCCAAATACATACGCTGACCATAATACAAGTGATAATTAACAAAAGGCAGAGAACAACAAGCTGGAGATTAAATGTATCTCATTTGAATGATGCAGATGTTGTGGAGCATGCAAAAACAGAGATGGAATGGTTCTTTAAAATCAACTCAGAAACCAAGATACAAGTGGTATGGGATGCAAGTAAAGCTTTTTTCAGAGGACTAGCAATAAGAAATGCTGGTGAACAAAGAAGACAACAAGAAAAAAGACTAAATGAAATGAAACAAAGATTGAAGAAAGAGGAAGAAGAGTTTAAGAAGAATACTTTAGATAAGACTATTTCAAAAGATTAAAAGACTGCAACATGAAATTAGAAAGCAACATCAGCATGAGTGAAATAACTGAAGCAATAAAGAAACAAAAAGAACAGAAAGCTCCAGGCCCAGATGGTCTACCAGTAGAATACTACAAGAAAATGGAAGAAGTACCATTTAATTCCATTTAAGAAATTATTAGAATCTGTATGGAAAAATGGCGAGATACCCAAAACATGGGAAGAAGCAGTAATTATGTTGATTCAGAAACCAAGCACAGATCCCAAAGAAATTAAAAACTACA
Organism: Lerista edwardsae; assembly: GCA_029204185.1. NCBI lineage: Eukaryota > Metazoa > Chordata > Lepidosauria > Squamata > Scincidae > Lerista > Lerista edwardsae. The sequence continues at coordinate 3,296,914 of JAJKFI010000086.1, forward strand.
GACCAATATCTTTATTAAATGCAGATTATAAAAATTTTGCCTCAATATTAGCAATGAGATTAAAAAATATATTGATAAAGCTGATCCATGAAGACCAATCAGCATTTTTACCAAAAAGACAACTGAAAAATAATGTAAGGACACTAATGAATGTACTGGAATATTATAAAGCACATCCAGAAAAGAAACTGGCCCTTATCTTCTTAGATGCATAAAAAGCATTCAACAATGTTAATTGGGATTTGTACAAATGTGGAAAAATATCGAGATGCCAAGCGAGGTGAAGCTAATTGACAAGTTATTTTAAACTGCTGAAACAGACATTTTAACAGAACGGTTAAAAGAAGGTAATGTAAATAAAATAGACGATTTGGAAACCTTTTTATGATTGGTTAGATAAGAGAAATCTTAAGAAGATATTGGAAGAATATAATTAATGTTATACCGAACTTAGTAGTCGAATCATTGCATTGTAGATGTTAAATGGTATTTCTGGTTCAGTAACCTTATGTGTGAATCCTGTATTCCTGCCCTATTCCCTTACCTTCCTTGGTTGTACCATTCCACCCTTTTATTATATAATAAAACATTTTACAAAAAAACAAAAGACTTCCAACACTCCTGCCACTTTCAGAAGAATATATAAATGGTTCGATCAAAAGCAATGTTTTCTGAGCTGAATATACAGTATCTTGCCTCTGAAGTGGAAGCTTCAATCAAAATGTTATTTCGGCACTTTGAGATTCCCCCTTCCTTTTTTTCCTACTGTCTAGAAGTGTTAAATTCTCTGCTCCCGTTTTCCTGTTAGTGCCATCAATGGTCCAGATGACTTAAGGCTGCTATTCTATGTACCCTTGCCCGGGTGTAAGCAAATTAACTTGGTAGGACTTACTTCTCAGCATGTAGAAGATTGGCCTGACAGATAGATGTGTGGACACCATTATCAGAGCTCTCATTAGTTTTGTGCAGTTATTTGCACTTCTAAAGTTTCCGTTCACTTCTCCAGTTTATAGGGTGTAAATATAATAATTCTAATGAAGGTATTGTGATGAAATGGTTGGATGCAAAATGCACAGTTGGTTTTTTTAAAGTATGCATGAATAAAGAAAAGACTATCTTTATATTGCTGTAATATTTGTTTGCCTGCTGACTAATAAAATACTGACACAGGCTTGGACAAGTGAAGATGGAATATGTTGATGTTAGGTGGAAAAACTTAAAAGAAGAAATTGTTGCAACTCTGTTTGCAGAAGCATAAAGTGTCAGGTTGTTAATCTTTTCTTGGCTTGTGGAAAAATGAGGGAGTAGCATCTTTCAAAACTTAGGTCCACTTGGTAGCCATTTAAACCATTATTTGCTTGGGATCATAATTAAAACCAGCAGAACACCTGGCAAAGCATGAACAGGCAAATGTAGGGACCAGAAGAGTGTCAATCAAAATTTGTTTTCAACAGGTGTTGTTTTCCTTCCTGATCTTGTATTGAATCATACTCATAGGTAGGCAGGGCTGTATTATCCATTAAAGGTAAAGGTTTCCCCATAACCGAATGGTCTAGTTGTGACCGACTGTAGGGGGCGGTGCTCATCTCCGTTTCTAAGCCTGTAGAGCTGACATTTGTCCGAGGACAAGCTTCTATGGTCATGTGACCGGCATGACTCTACGCCGTAGCACATGGAACGCCGTTACCTTCCCACTGCAGTGGTCCCTATTTATCTACTTGAATTTTTAGGTGCTTTCGAACTACTAGGTTGGCAGGAGCTGGGACAAGCAACAGGAGCTCACTCCGTCGCACAGTCTTGAACTCCCAGCCTTCCGGTCAGAAAGCCCAGCAGCATCGGTTTAACCCCCTGTGCCACCACGTCCCGTTGTATTATCCATTTGTTGTTGTTGTTCAGTCGCTAAGTCGTGTCCTAAAGAGTCCTCTCTTCTCATGAGATGGCCAAAGTATTTAAGCTTCAGCTTCAGGATTTGTCCTTCCAGGGAGCAATCAGGCTTGACTTCCTGTAGGATTGACCGATTTCTCCTTGCAGTCCAGGGGACTCTCAAGAGTCTTCTCCAACACCATAATTCAAAAGCATCTATTCTTCGGTGCTCTGCCTCATATGGTCCAGCTCTCACAGCCATACATTGCTACTGGGAAAACCATAGCTTTGACTATGCGAACCTTTGTTGGCAGGGTGATGTCTCGGCTTTTGATTAAGTTGTCATCGCTTTCCTCCCAAGAAGTAAACGTCTTTTAATTTCATGGCTGCAGTCACCGTCTGCGGTGATCTTGGAGCCCAGGAAAGTAAAGTCTGTCACTGCTTCCATTTCTTCCCCTTCTATTTGCCAGGAAGTGATGGGAGTGGTTGTCATGATCCTAGTTTTTTTTAATGTTGAGCTTCAAGCCAATTTTTGCACTTTCCTCTTTCACCCTCATCAGAAGGTTCTTTGGGTCTTCTTCACTTTCTGCCATTAGAGTGGTGTCGTCTGCATATCTGAGGTTGTTGATATTTCTCCCAGCAATCTTGATTCCAGCTTGTGAATTATCCATTAGGCCAGTGTATTCAAACTGTGGGTCAGGACCCACTTGGTGGGTCGTGACCTGATGTCGGATGGGTCTCAGAAAGCTGGGAGTAGCCATCTTGGAAACTGCAGACCTTACTCTTGTTATATTCCTTTTGTGAGTGAATTTTCAAGTGAGCGTTTTTAGAAACTTTGTTTTTAGCTCACCGTTCTTACATAATATTTTGTCCTAATCTTGCTTTCTCTCAGGGATATTTCATGGTCGTACAATTGCTGCAGTCCAAGAATACCAATTTGCATTTCAGGAGTGTCATTTTATTATATTACAGTGATAGCACTTCCTGCTTGATGATGTCATTTCTGGCTATGACATCACTTCCGGTGGGTCCTGATATGATTGCCATTCTAAAAGTGGGTCCCGGTCTTGAATACTACTGCATTAGGTTTGAATGCATTGAAGTTTGAATACTACTGCATTAGGCTGACTAAGCTGAATCCTAGGGGTCCTGCTGGGACTAGGGCCCATCAATTTGGCATCGTTACCTGCATCCTAACCCATCCCAATGTTGGAGCACAAGGCTTGAGACGGGCCCTGTCACTTGTGGCAGATGGCTGCAAGCAGTCCACCCCTGCCGTAGGGAGCCAAGCTGTGGCAATGCAGAGCGCCCATGATGGCCTCGCCAGGCCGGGCCTGCAGGACCGCGGGCAGTCAGCAAGCCAGGACTGAATGGTGTTTGTGCAGCTGGATGCTTGGCCCTGCTTCCGCAAGTGGATGGAGTGGATGTTGCAGGGCTGAGCGTGTTCAGTGCACCAGGGTTGAGCTGCACCTGTGCAGTCAGCTGCCCACCAGCCCATCTCCTGGAGGCAGGTGACACAACACTGACACATTCCTCCTTCCTCTCTGGCCAGACAGGGCTCCCTGCAGTGCCAACTGGACCTGTGGCATGAGCTGCCCACCGTCTTGTGAGTTGGAGGGAGGTGGGAGGAGCAGAAAGGAACAGTAATAAGGGATAGTAGCAAGGGCTAGGAGCATGTCCTCCTTTTCCTGAAGCATTTCGGAGGGGCCCCAAAATACCTGAAAGCCTAAGGGCCTAGCCATGAGTTAATACAACCCTGTAGGTAGAGAGGGTTTTTGTTGTTGCTGAAAACTGCCTTTTGGGCATTAACAACCACATTTTGGCAGTTAAAATATCTGAATAAAAACACAAAATACCGCATTTTGGTGTTTAAGATATTTTCCAGAAATTAAAATAGACTAATTTTCCAATTAGAAATTATATCGTGGGTGAATCTGCTGACACTATATCACCTGTATCATCAACCTAGTACACTTTTAAAGCATTTAAAATTAATAAAAATGAGAACTTGGATTGAGAATGAGGAATAAAAACACAACACTGCAATTTGCTATTTTAATCAAGAACTATCACCAAAAATACACACCCCTGTTCTTACAACTGTGTATATGATTATGACTTCATACTCCTGATATGTGTTAATGATCTAAAAGACCTTGAGGTCAGTCTTCTCACAACATTGGAGGTTACACCCAATTGGGTGTACAACTACATCTGGAGGGTGCTGGTAGAATGTTGCATGCAGCACTCTATCGACCCAGAAAGGATCAGGGCTGGCCTCAACAAGGGACTTAGCATGGCCACCCTTAGGAGTCAAGTTTCCACCACCTCCTCCATCCTGGGGTACCCCAAGGGATGTCACATGACCTCCCACCCCCCACATTAGAAGGTTCCTTCTCGAGGTGTCCCTCAGTCTTCTCCCCTGTCACCAGGTCCCCCACTTGGGGCCTTCCGCTAGTGCTCAAGGCTTTCTTCAGACTGCCTTTCAAACCCATGAGCACCTGCCCTCTCAAGATCCTCACCCCGAAGACTGCATTCCTGATAGGTATCTCCTCTGGCAGATGCGTGTCTGAATTAGCTGCCTTGTCCATGACCGAAGAGCATTGCGTCATCTATGAAGGTAGTGATCATTCACCCTGACCCCTCCTTCCTACCATAGGTCAGTTCAGCCTTCCACTGCACTCATGAGGTACTTATGCACTTTCTGCCCCAATCCCTTGCACACAAGGGAAAGGGAGTGGCACTGCCTGGATGTCAAATGGGTGATCAGCTACTATCTTGACCGAGACATCTGCAAGACAAGAGGCACTTTTCGTGTCCTTCAAGCACGAAAGCAGGGCCTCAAGGTGTCCCAATCTACGATTTCCAGAAGCCATCTCCAAGCCATCTCAGGGAAGCCAACACCAAGGCCCCCATCTCTCAGAGCCCCCTAAGAGCCCCCTGGCCTACTCTCTGCGATGAGCAGCTACTTCAAGGCTCCCCCCTCTCTTGAGGAGGTGTCCGTGGCGGCAACCTGGAGTTTGTCCCACACGTTCACTGCAAGGGATGCCACGCCTCCAAAGAATGGCATCAAATACCTCAGGCAGCTCCCACTCTTGAGGGGCACGGTTTGGGCAATTCCCAGAAATCTTAGAATGAGCCTGCCATGGAGTACACTGAGAAGAGGGATTCACAGGTAAGTCCAATCTCCCTGTTTCCTCACAAGAATGGAAGTTACATAGTTTTCCCCTCTCTAACTCATTAAACTCAATAAGAATATATGTTTACTTCTTCTGTGCATATGTCTGTAATTATATACTTGGTTCTAGTTCTTTCTACTGTATTTTCTTTTGCAGTAGTAGTAATTTGTTTATAAAATACACTGTACTGCCTTTCCTATGCTCAAGGCAGTGTACAATAAAAAAAATACAACAAATAGAAACATGACTAAAACATTAGAAACAATCTTTAAAAATGAAACGTTTAAAGAATGATACAGGGTTAAATGATAAACATAAAAGCAACAAAAAAAATGAATAATGGCGTAAAAGCAGCAACAGAAGATAAGGGTCCCTTGAAGGTTCCTCCTCCCTCAAAAGCTCTCTCCCCGCGCCCAAGTTTTTAACCACCACTCCCAGAATCCATATAAAGAGAGGGCTTTTCTCCAATTTTTTGGTAACTAGTTCCAGAGATACGGAGCCACAAAGAAAAGGTGCACCTTGCCGCCACCACCACCCTGACTTCAGGTGGTGGCAATATCCTAAGCAATGCCCTATCTCAGTGATGGCGAACCTATGACACGCGTGTCAAAGGTGACACACCACAACATTTGGGTGACACCCCAGCAATCACCAATACCTGACAAAAACTGAGTTCGTTTTACTCATTTTTGTAATTATTTGATGGATGTTTCTTTATATAATACATAACACCACACATGATTGAACTATTTTTTGTTCAATTAAATGAATATAAAGAATTGTTTCTCTTTTGTTTGGGAGGGGGATTGACATACCAGTAGAGTCAAATAATCATTTTCCTAAGTTTTGACACACTGAACTCAAAAGGTTGAATGATGTAATGATTGAGGTTGTCTAAGGTAAGCTTGTGTGTTTATGGCTATTATATGCTGAAGTTTGGACGGGGGATACCCTGGTTTGTACTTTGTCACTAAGACTAAAGGGAATTACGCTCATGAGCATTTTGGGCAGCTCTGAAGTGCTTTTTGTATAAGGCAGTTCTATTTTCTTTGGAAGGAAATGCATGTTCAGGAAGTGATGTTCTCATTCGGAGTTCGGCTTTTTTTTTGCTCTCAGTGATGCGAACACACAGATGAATCTGACTACCCGACAAGTTGACATCTTTCCATTTATTACGTGATTACTGATTTGCTGGGGTTATCCAATGTCAGTAGTTAGAGAGGGAAATGATAACAGGATTTTTAAAAAGTTAATATTCTCACTATGAAGGGTTTTTAAGGAAACAGTTTCTTCCTCCACCCCAAAAGCACAGGAAAACGGGAAAAATATTTGTGCAGAGCCTATTCTTTGCTGACTTAAATAATGCAATATATATGCTTTTTATGTTTGTCTGATTGAAATAGAACCTAAACAGCTTCTGTGCATTGCAGTATTCCTCCAGGATGTTGATGTCTCTGTAGGAGAAACCATGTAGTATAATGAATGCTGACACATCCAGTTTGCCTCAAGGACACATGTTGGGAAGCCTGATTAATATTTGCAGCCATATTTGCAGACAGTGTCCATGCTTGTAAACATGCAGATGTGATTTTGCCTCTTCTCATCCCCCATTCATTCCAGATTCTTGGCTGCTATCTAGTTACAGACACCATTGTATACACTACAGTGAAAACTTTTAGTCTTGTTATGTAGGATTGTGCTGTGATTTATGGGTTCAGTTTTGTTAGAAGTATCCTGCCTATATTGTTAAAAGCATAGCTTCTTATCACCTTTCTATTCCTGGATGATAAATGCAGGAAGCTTATTAGACTATCCTTGTACATAGAATGAGTTTTAAAAATTCAAAGTTGTAGAAATTGGACTTGCTTTCAGCTTTTTGTCTCCCTTCCATGCATCACTCTGGCCTTTATATATTCCTGTTTAACTGCAGGTGTGTGTGTGAGAGAGAGAGGGGGGGGAGGGACACACACACAAACTTTTATGTGAATGGAACATGACAGAAGGCAGCTGCCTCTTAAAACATAGCAAAAGACACTTGTAAAAAAATGGCTGGAATCAGTGAGACTGACAGTGATTGGCTTAGTCCTGCACCAGATTGTCACGGAATAATGTATTACACAGCCCTGTGCTGTCTCAGGCCGCCTACATGCTGAAGTCAATGGGTCCTTTGTTCCAGGCTGTATTACAGGAATGCATGAGCTAATAGAGTGGTGGGAGTTTAGCTTAGTTCCAGTGTGTTAGAGACCTTGGTAAATTTCCCAGAGGGTCTTAATACTTCCTGCATCTTTGTCTACTGAAGGATACAGAACCTCTGCAGATAACACCAGTTTGAACCATATGGACCCCTTGTCTCGATGCATGTAGTAATTTCCTTATCCCAGTAAAGCACTGTCTATTTGTTATTCAGCAGCTAACCCCAGCTCTTGCCTTTATTGCTTTGTGGTAGAAAAGGGATTTGTAGTAAAAGGCGATGGTACTACAGCACTAATGGTATGGGTCCTGGTTTTTACCAGTTGCCAAACTTTTTGGAGTGATATTGCAAATATCAGTTGTGCATGCAAGTAATCACTTGCCTAGTCGCTCTCCTGTCAGGTCAGAATCTTCCTAAGGGGAGGGGCTCCCTTGATTCCCCAGACTGACCTTGTCTCAGCAGCAGTAAGGTCAAGTCTTCAATCAGCCCAGGGCTGAGCAACTTCTTTTTTTGGCTAGCTTTTCCTCACTGTTCCATGCCCAGGTAGACAGCCACCTGTTTTACTGTCTGTTTCCAACCAAATGCAGAGAGAACAGCAGTGCCTGGAGGAACTCAGATGAGCTGCGAATGAGCTGACCTGTACCACAACCTCCTTCCCTGAGGACGTGGGGTTGTGAGTTACTAGCACACCCACTCACCCACCCACCCCCCAAAAAAGGAAAAAGGGAGAAGGGTAGGAGAACTTCATGGGGGACACCATGATTTACTTCTCTTGGGCCACCATTGATTGCCTCCTGGGCGATCTTTATATTAAAGAACTGGTCTAGTCCTCCTCCAACAAATGGGGTATGGCCTCCGATCTACCTAGTCAGCAGGAAACCCTTCAGGGATTCCCACTCCCTGATTATTTTAAGCAGCTGGTCGAGAAGGAATGGGCAACTCCATCCAAGAGCAGGGATTCCAGTCAACCAGTGGTCTTCAACCTTTTTAAAGCCATGACCCCAATAAATGTCTGGTGACCCACTGTCAATCTCACTCTTCATGGGACCCTGTCCATCCACCCTCTGTCCCTGTTATGCCCTCCCAGCACTGTAACCAAATATTCTTACTGGAGAGAGCAGAAAAAGTTACCACGAAGCCTGGCATTAGTGAAAGCTATTTTAGCACAATTGCTGAGAACTTGAATAGGTCTGGGACTCAGTCACTTGGTACCTAAAGGGGTATACCAGATTCCTCCCCTTTATCTGGTGGTGCTCCTGTAAGTTGCCATGACCTCACAATGAGGCTTGATGACCTGGGCCCCAACGCCAAGGTTACATAAGAACATAAGAAGAGCCATGCTGGATCAGGCCAAGGGCCCATCTAGTCCAGCTTCCTGAATCTCACAGCGGCCCACCCCAGGTGCCCCAGGGAGGCAGGAGACAACAAGATGCTTGCATCCTGTTGCCACTCCCTTACACTTGAAGGACACTGGTTGAAGGACACTGCAATAGACCCTCCATCAAGTTCTAAAATCTCACCAAGGAGGATTTGTAGCAGTTTAAACTGCCCTTGGTAGATGGTCCAGTGGCAGCTTTGGGTTCCCCCTCTGTCCTATCCCCAGACAGCAAGAGGCTGCCTAAGGACCTAATCGACAGGAAGGTTGAAATAGTGGCCAGAAGGACCTTTGAGGCCTTGGCACACACCCTTAGATGCCAGTGGCATCATCCCTTCGTACCAGGACTATCGGCCTATGGATGCAGCATTTCACTGATTAGTACCAGTTTCCCTCCAAGACCCAATCCAGTCTCGGGAAGATGGTGTCTATTACAGCATTCGTTGTGGGTACCTCTGAGGATACTACCCAGCTATCCGCCAGGGCTATGGCAGCAGGGGTGGCAGTGCGCAGGAACACCTTGCTCTATAATTGAGATGTTGACTCAACGTCCCTCACCAAGGTCACCTCCATCCCTTTTCAAGACACCAAGCTATTCAGAGAGCTAGACCAGAGAGTGGCAGCTTGAGTCGTCATGACTTGGGTGCCCATCCCTGCTGAGAATTGTCCCTATATTGTAGCTAGAGGAATGAGACTGAGAAGGGATTGCCTTGCCTGCAGCCTCCCAGTGATTACATGGCAGAGGCAAGATTTGAATAGAGGAAACCCTCATTTCCAGCTCAATCTCTGATCTTGGTTTGTTTCAGCTATAGTTAGCCAAACAGACCACAGTTTCCTGGGTTCATATATTAGAGAAGTGTGGTTTGTTAAAGTGAAGCCAAATGTTCACTCTCTTCCTGATGTATGAAGTGGTGGGGCTCGCAGGCTCTTCGCTGCCTTAGACCTGTTCATATAGCATTAAACTAACAATTTTCAACCATTTTCATCTCATGGCACACTGACAAGTTCTCAGGTGGAGAACTTTATCTTGGCCATTAATTTGAACACACTGATAAAACAATAAAATTTCTTTTAAGCATAGTCTCATAAAGTAGCAAAATGCCCTTATCGCCACCTTAGTCCCCAAGGAGCATAATAAAATGACAAACCTTACTAAATGCCTAACTTGCATCTCACCTCAGAGCTGGGACAATTCACAAGGTGTGCTGCACTGCAAGGTCCAGATAGAGTCCCAGAAGTTCCCAAGAGTTCTAACTCCTTCTTCCTTTTTATCCTTACTTGTAATTAACACTCTTCCATCAGCTGTTCTTACTCCTCCATTTGATATCTGCCAAACAGCACTTATCTCTCCCAGCACACCTGAATTCAACTTAACTCTTTACACGTCCCCTTTTGGAGGCTTCTGACTTGGTTTGCTGGCAGGGCCCCTTACCTCCGCAGATGTCATTATCCATGGAATTCAGTATCTGCAGGGGTGTGTGACCTGGAATGAATCCCCCACCAATACCAAGGACCCACTGTATGTCCAGATTCTTGGGACTGTTGATATACCAGGGGCAGTGTGTAATTGAAGTAATTACATGCACAAGTACCAACAATGGCACCCAGTTACACTGGGATTATTCCCTTTGGATGGGGACTAATGACCATGACTTCAGATACAGCTTACCAGGTGAACCATATTCTTATTGTCCTTCATTTTCCAAATGGATCTGTCTCCTAAGGGGATTCCTGAATGAGTGGGTGGAGGTTTTAGATCTTTGGCAGCAGATGAAATGACAGAAAGGAAGTACTTTGGCTGCTCTCCCAAAACAAACACTAAGCCCCAAATCAGAAAGGTTAAAATGGGCCCTGTTGCTGTGGACAGGTAGAAAAAAATGTTTGCAAGGGCTCAAGAAATTGCAATGCTTTTTCTTGAATGAGAGGATGTGGTTTGACTTATAAAAAAAGAGCTGCTTTGCTAAGTCCATGAATTGACAGTTGGAAGAATTTGTAACCAGTGTTGTATCCACACATAATGCTAGATTTGCGCATTGCTCTCCAGAAGGTGTCTTTCCTCTTGCTATATTCACCTCTTCTTCCTACCTCCGCTATTCTGTCTTCTCCCCGCTATTCATGGAGACTGAACATCAGAGTCTGGTATCTTTGAGGCTGAAAAAAGAGAGATCCTCACTGCTCAGCTTCTGTGATGCATGGAAACCAAATGGGACATGAAACTCTGGTGTTAGAAAGTGTCCAGGTGCAGATCTTAGCAAAAATGCAAGCAGGAGTTTACAAACTTAAAAGCAAACTATTTCCCTAATACAGTGGCACCCAAACTGGTGGGCAACCCACCAGCCAGGGAAACAGTTCTCTCTGTCCCTTTAAAGGGTGGTGGGAAGGCAGCAGTGCAATCCTGGGGATCATGTTGCTGCTGAAGTCCCATCTCTGCAAATACTTAATAGTTCCCTCCTCCCATGGAGAACTTTGGGAAGCACTGTCCTAAGATTGGTGAGCTAACCCGTATTTGTACTTACTCAGGCTCTCACTTTCTGACATTATACTCCTCAGTGAGGCAGGCAGCTGTGCACAGATTTATTCTGGGAGCCAGATCAGAACATTCATGAACATCCTTGACCTTTAAGTATCGTAGAGTCAATGAGGTTTTCTAGGTATGTCCAGCTGACTGTTTTATGACCCTCCTCTCTCTGACCTGTTTAAGTGGGCTTGGGTGCCCAATTGGCTGGCAAATGCCAATCATGATAGGTGGGTTGGCTAGAGGTTACTGTATTTGGTAGACTTTGATTATGAAGACAAGCAATCCACAAACTGCTGCCTGCTTGGCCATGCAATCTTTCTGCAGTGGGGCTGATTTCTGCAGAAGTGCCTGATGGAATCTTCTTTTCTTTTGAATCTTATGTTGAGGCTTTTCCTAAAGGAAATACATGCTTAGAAGAAGAGAGCAAAGGGAACTCTTTCATTGCAGCTGGTTATTGTCTTTAAAGCCCTAAACTCCTATAGTTCCTGTTGATCCCAGCCTGTTCTGACAGGAGCAGTACAGACCATGGAAACTATATGGTGAACTATAGTGGTTGGGGGTGGAGGTTGTGGAGGAGGGGAAAATGATACCTGCACTTCCCAGAAATACGTCTTTGCATCTGGTTGTGTCAGAATATGCTGGTTGTGTCAGAATATGTTGGTTGTGTCAGAATATCTGCTCCCTGAGGCACCTGGTGGGCCACTGTGAGATACAGGAAGCTGGACTAGATGGGCCTTTGGCGTGATCTAGCAGGGCTCTTCTTATGCTCTTGATAGGAAGTCTCTGTGTGGATGTTCTCTTATTAATTAACATTCTCTCTCTCCCCCCCCCACTTCACTCCACCTTCTCATCCATATGCCCTTGGATGAGCATTTTTGCTCCAAAAGAGAATTAGCAGCTGTGTTGCATTAGATAATTGGATACTGAGAAGCATTGTGAAAATTCCAAAGTTCACAATACAGAGAGAGGAGGGAGCAAGAGTGGGAGAATTTTCAGTCCCCGCTTATCTCACGAAGGCAATCTTCTCATAATCTGGCACTTTGCAGCGGGAGTGCCAGCTGGCTGGGAAATTTTGTGATATAAATTATCCATCTGTTCTGAAGCGCAAAAGGACAAGGGGACTTTTGTACTTTGAGGACAGGGGAGGGGCCTTCTGCCTTTTATTGACTTAAATGGCATCTACTTTTTTCCTTTGCCTGTATTTATAGATTCAAGGCTGTAGCACTTCCTTAACGTTGCTGGTATTTATTCCGAGGGATGAACAGGGATGACCCCCCCCCCCCGGGCAATCATTTCAGTCCAGCATCCTTTGTTACTGATGTCTGTTTCTTCAGCTACTTCATGACAAAGCAGGTGTAACCTTCCAGATGGAGTAACAAATTGGTGCTGGTATAGAACTTTTCAAATCATCAGCCTTTTACACAGTCTTTGATTCAAATATATTCTTCACAAAATACCAGGCGTTTCCACCTGAATTTGGATGAGTTACTTGCTGCTATGTATGCTCCTGCCAGAACAGACGTTTCAGTCCCAAGTGGGAAATCACTGACATTTTTTACTGGTTCCAAGCATGGAGCCCTGACAAAGCACATCCTTTTCCTTCAGTAGTCTGGAGAGGAACATAAGAAAAGCCCCACTGGATCAGGCCAAAGGCTCATCTAGCCCAGCTTCCTGTATCTCACAATGGCCCAACAGATGCCTCAGGGAGCACACAAGACAACCAGGTGCTTGCATAGCGCCAGTGACGTAGCTATAGCATTTTGCACCCAGGGCTATTTAATTTTTTTACACCCTCCCCGGCAAAATTGCTTATTTATTCATTCACATTTTTGGTTTTTACTTTCTTGGCCATAACTTTTGCTAGACTAGAGATATTACACTCCATTTTTTTCATTGAGTTTTGGGTGAAATTCCGCATCCAACGGTATACTACATGATGGTATTATTCCTTCAAACTGTGATTTTTAAAATGGCTGTTTGTTCACAAAAATTTTATTTTCAGTTTTTACTTTTTTGGCCATAACTTTTGACAGAATAGAGATATTACACGCCAGTTTTTTCATTGAATTCCGGGTGGAATTCCACATCCAATGGTATACAGCATGACCATATTATGCCATAAACGTGTGATTTTCAGAATTTGGGGTTCAGTGGTGACACCCCCTGTGATAAAACAGTTATGTTTCATGTACCTATTTCTGTTTTATACTTTCTGTTTACTTAATCTGTTAAAATGCATTTCTAAGGGCCTGGTCTAAAGGATGTCCCAGCTGGGGGGAGGAGGGAGCGCTGCCAACCAATCAGATGAGTCTCCAGCTAGGGATCATGGGGCTGGCAGAGGCTGGCTCTCTCTCCCCCCCCCCCGGTGGGCTTTGCTGCTGGATGGTTGCAGGGAGAGCTGTTTGGTAGGAAGGCAGAGTGGATGGCTGCTGGGAAAAGCCCAGCAGAGAGGATTTAGGAAGGATCCACGTATTAGTGAGCAGACATTAAGTTTTGATTTGTTTTAGTCTGTGTTTTCTCAGGCCATGTGTTTTACACGTTTTCCCCCCTCAGAGCAATCTGGGCTAGGCCACGCCTGTGTAGACCTTACCAGGCTTGTGTGAGGCAGCTCCGCCTACCGGCCTATTGCCTGAGTGGCAGTTAGACTGTCTTATATTTGTAACCTTGTTTATCTCTGGCACCCCAACTTCTTTTTACCCTCAACCATCTTTTAATAAAAACCCTTCTTGCCTTGTTCCGGTTCACAGTGACTGCTTAGCCCCCTCGCTCTATAAGAGTGAGTATAGAGACCCTTGAGGCAATAACTTCTGCTAGGAGAGGAGTTTAGCCCAGAAAACTCCTCTGGCAACCTGGGCTGGTGGCAGCGAATTGGAACTACCAAGGCGGTTCCCCACTGTTTTGCAGGTTCAAACCAAGTGGGCAAGCAGGGGGGTCAGAAGTTACAACCCCCCTTTCGTTCATGACACCCCCCTGAAGATGGCACCTGGGACGCTGTGCCACCCCCGCCCCATAGTTAGCTACACCACTGCATAGTGCTGCTACTCTCATGCGCCTAGTGGGAGGAAGAGGAGAGGATCTGGAGAAGAAGGGGGAATGTATGGAGAAAAGGCAGGAAGGAAATAGTTAAGGACCATTAGAGACAGAGGCTCCGAGCTCACCCGGGGCAGGGCGACATCACCGCACCCAGCCACGCCTCCCTGCACCCGGAAGAGCTCCATTTTGGAGCAAAACGGAAGCGAGGGAAGGTCAGTGGGGCAAAAACGTGCAGGTGTTTTCCGCGCTGTGGCGCCTCTCCGCTGCTGGCGCCCATTGCTCATGCCACCCTCTGCTACACCTTAGAAATGCCTCTGAGGACCACACCTCCTGCAGGGATCAGAGAAGGGCAAGTAGATTATCTCAGGTGACTGGTCATTACATTACCCTCCAGAGTCCTGCAAATGGCATTGCACCAAAATTCCAATAAACTGCAAGGAGAGCCATTTTACTCTCTCTCTCTCTCTCTCTCTCTCTCTCTCTCTCTCTCTCTCTCTCTCTCTCAGCTTTAGCTTGGAAGAGTGAGTTTGTAATGTTTGAATTGATTGCAGCCTTAACTCATTTGCATTATATGAAATGTATTTGTATTAAAACAAAAATGTGTGTAATTTTATCCCATTTCCATTCTCCATCTGTCTTCATGCTTTCTCTCAAGAGAGCATTTATACTAAAGGATTAATGAAGCCTTTTTTTCAGTCATGGACTTCTCAAAGTTTAGAGCTGCATAATGTTTCTCAACATCTTGGCTGAAATGGATAGGCACCATTTTGTTGCCTTTTTTGGTATTTATTTCATTTCATCCGTAAAATGACTGTGGTTATAGCTTCCTTGCCCTTCTAATGTGTGGTGTTGTGAAAATTCCCACAGACTAGTCCCACTATGGTATTTTTGAAACCAGATGAAATGAGTTTGATTCCAGGTTTCCTTCTGTAGTGTTAAAAAGGGTGATAGCCAACCTCTCTAAAGAACTGATAGGAGGTGGCAGGTGAGTCTTGTCTGTACTGGTTGGATTGATTGTGAAAATGAACACCAGATATTGGCCATGCTAAAGTAAAATGGGCTTATAATAGTTTACCAATGTAGTTAGGTGCAAATAACTCATTTTGGAATCCTGGATAGCAGCAAATTTTACTGAAGGTTCACCTTTCAAGGGAGAAAATGTTGTTTGAATATTCCGCACCCACCAAAATACTCAAGTCATACGTAGTCCTTTAATTCCTCTAGCCTGATTTGCATTTGGAGTCAGACAAAGCTCATGAAGTTGGATTTGATTCAGGAGCCATTTGGTTCTTGATACTTTCTTTTTTGTAGCAAGTTCAAGAACCAACTTTTTTGTAAATCTTAAACATGCTGAGGTGTTGCCAGCCATATAACTTACTAATAGATGAATGCAGGGGGAGACGTTGGGTGGTATGATTATGCAGTCATTTATAATCAGGGCTGTTCTTGGGCTGCACCAAGCAAATGTGAATGTTTAAACAGTGCAGGTCTGCTTACAGTGTTCTCCACACACCAGGCACTTTCTGGGCAAGCTGTAATTTTGCTATATCTGTGCCTAATATTGATTCTGGAATGATTGGGGTTGATCTGTTGATCTTCATCAAATGGTAGCAAATGGAAAACTATATTAGTAAGTTGTGGCATCTCTTTCTCACAGAAACAATACTTCTAGGGCAAGCTAATATTCCTTTTTGTCATCTTAATAAGGAGGTTTGAGAGGATTTAGGGTGGGAGTAGAAAGCATGTTTGTTTTTGTTCTCACTGGTAAATGCTGAATAGCAAACTTCAAAGCATTCTAGCAATGTTAATTTCTTCCGTTTCTTTTTCCAAGGCCCCTGTGGTACATATAGAAGAAAACAGAGTTTTGAATGACTTTTGTTAGCAGAACAGCAAGGTTTAAAACCTTTTAGATTACCTAAGTTCCACAAATACTACAAAGAGTCTTGTGAGTGTTAACAGCTCATGCAATGGTTCTCAAACCTTTTAATGAACAGGACCCACTTTTTAGAATGACAATCTGTCTGGGACCTATGGAAGTGATGTAATTAACCTGGAAGTGCTGTCATTGTGATGCCAGAGCCTGCTGAGAATGCCTTCTCTGTCTGAGAATGCAGCTATAGGTTGGGTTATTTCTCAGCCATTTTCCAGTTGCAAAGCAATTCAAAACGAAAAAAGCCTATTTACCACCTTGACACCTATCTACCCAGCAGAACAACCACACAGCCTTCCTCCTTTCCAGGATCCTATCTTTCTATTTTTTCAATATGGTTGCTTTCGGTACTTTGTGACCCCCCAGGCATTTGGCACAAGCCCCGCTAGTCAATCTCTGTTTTAGTTCTATGCACAGTTTTACTTGATCATGTCTGGTTGCTCTTATGTGGCATTGGTTATGGTTTTCTGAGGCTGGTAAATCTCCTTGGGTTTCCATTGGGAAAGCCATGGTGGAAATATTTTAAAAATAAAAGGGGTTAGGATTGCAGCCTAAATTGACACACAAATGTTGCTGAACTTGCACTTGCCTCCATTTTACATGGAGTAAATAGTATGTGAACTCATGGTTACATTTAATTCCACTGTAGTGGCACCTTGCTTCCAGCATGTGAATTCAAGCAAGTATAAGCCTGGCATGTAGGAAATTCACTAGTATGTTCACAATAAATAGAGCATGAATTGTTATGGATGTGCAGCCAGCATTTTTCCTCTTGTGTGTGGCTTCTTAGTCAGTAAAATCATTTTTTCAGACTTTAGTACATCCCTGCTTATCTCTTCTTACACTATCTTTTACAATACTTAAGGTGCTGCAAGATGCTGTGATGTTTGCTGCTGCAATAGCAGCAGCAGCAACAGACTACCATGATAATCATTTTAGGAGCTCCTTGTGTAGGGGCTTACACTGAAAATAAGCATGATCTGGGAGAGGGAGGAACAATACAATGACAGCTATATCTTAAACAATGAAGCCTTCTCTTGGTGTTTGAATAGTGCCTATAAAAGCTTCCCGCCTGCTGCAGTGTTGGCCTAATGATATTTTCTTTTTGCATGTTTTGTTGCCTGGCTGCAGGATGTGTTGATTATGGTGAGATTGTTTGTGTGCATTTGTAGACAGTCCTGTCCACTAAGTTGAAACAATAACAACTGGCATACAGCTGTACACCTCATCCTGGGAACTTTTCTCATGGCCAAGCAGCAGCCTTGAGAGGAAGGTGACTTAATAATTTTTACAGGATCTTTCCTTAGTTGTAATTCTTAACTGTTTCAAGAAACCCAAAGTCAGTTCTGTAGCTTTCATGCAAGTTCACTGACTTGTCATTCTTCCTGACGTCACAGAACATAAGTGCCAAGGAGCGCACAATGCCCGTGACCACCTAGTGGGCTATGACTAGCATAGAAGCCATGTGTCTGAAGCGCTAGGGGGGCCATTGACCAGAAATATTTTCCGCTCTTTTAAAAGCTAAGCCGAGGAATGGCCTCTGGTTCCACCTCAGTCTGCATCATTTTAAACCTGGAAACAATAAGCACTGTCCCCTGTTGCTACACTGTAAGGGAAGGCTGTCTAGTGAGTCCTCGCTGAAGATTCCTTGAAGTGCCTCTTAACAGAAGTGCCTGTGTTCTTGGAACAGTGGGGCTTATGAACACTCGCCTCATTTCCAGTTCAAAACATCCTTTTTTCCTCCCCCACAAGCAGATCTTGAAGCTGTTAAAATTGTTCTCCAAATCAAGAGATTTCAGCAAGAATTCTTTGCCTTCATGCTACTGAATGCATTCTGTGCGTGTGTGTGCGTGTATGTGTGTGCACGCACGCGCTTCCTTTTACCCACCCTTCCAAATCTTGCCGCCTCCACATCATGTGGCTAAGGAGGCAAACAGTATTTTTCATGGCCTGGAGTCTTCCATTTCAGTGCCTTTTTAGTTAAAAAAAGGTAAAGGTTTCCCCACGACCGAATGGTCTAGTCGTGACCGACTGTAGGGGGCGGTGCTCATCTCCGTTTCAAAGCCTGTGAGCCGGCATTTTTGTCCGATCATGGTGGCCAGCATGATTCTACGCCGTAGCGCATGGAACGCCGTTACCTTCCCACCGAAGTGGTCCCTATTTATCTACTTGCATTTAGGTGCTTTCGAACTGCTAGGTTGGCAGGAGCTGGGACAAGCAACGGGAGCTCACTCTGTCACGCAGTCTCGAACTCCCAACCTTGCGGTTGAAAGCCCAGCGACAGCGGATTAACTCGCTGTGCCACCACGTCCCTTTTTGCCTTTTTAGTTAGGGAGAAGCTATTGCAACTTTGATAGCAGGTCTGGGGATATTGTAGCAGTAGTTTTTCAAAACTCCATTACTTGCAGAATCTGACAACTTTCCAAGAACCACAGATTGTCTTAACCCTCACCCTAATATAACTATTTACTGATCTTTCTTTGCAGTGTACAGCCGCAGTGGAGTATAGGGAGGGTAATAAAATACTGGACGCTCTCAGTTCATATAGGGTGATGCTGAGACCCAAGAACGTTTTCATGTCAACTCTGTGTCTGTGTCTGTGTCATAGAACAGAGTTGAAAAGAGCTATTTGTTTGGTTGTCTGTGATGAAAAGGAATTGCCTCCAGGTTGACTAGACAAGCAGAGAAGTATTTCTGACTAGAAAACAGCTGATGTGAATTCCAGCCAATGTCAAGTTCTCATCAGTGTGAGGGATTTCAGCATGTGTTCAATTTACCAATTAGAACGTGGGATTTAAAAGCACTTAACTTTGGTTGGATACTTTGCAAGTTTCTGTTTCTGTTTTCTTTTTTTTAGAGACCATCTAAGTGTAAATGGAGCGATGGGGTAGTAACTTTTGCAAACTTATGTGCAAAGCCGCCGCCACCCCAAATAGTATCCTCTCTGTAGTATGCTGGGGTTTACTTCCTTTTCAGTCAGCTTGATATGGAAAGGGATCTCTGAAGGGAGAAAGTTGTAAAATCATTGGACACTTTGAAGTGACATTCTTCGGAAACAGAAATTCCCATGAGTTGTTCATTGGATATTTATTTAGTGTGCTTGGGGATTTGCTACTAAGTGAAAACAATCCATAAGGGAAGCCCATCTGCTAATTGTCACAAATCTGTTGGAAAAATATATGTAGGCTGTGGGTATATGATGGGGTAGTGGTCGTGTTTTTAAAATTATGTTGCTGTTTGAATGAGTTTTTTTTAATGCCTGTAAATCTGAAGCAGCTGTTTAATGTGATTCTCTGTTACAGAGATTTAATATGTATTGATTGCCAAAGGAGCTGCTGCTTTTCTAGGGTTCAGTTAAAAACAGTTCTTTGATGCCAACTGTATAGCATGAAATAAACCCAGAGGAGAATTGTGTGCATGTGTCTGTTGCATTTTCAGGTTATATCTTGATTTTGAGCTGTACCATGCTACTGTAAAACTAGTTCAAATATTTTACAGCAAATGAAAACTTTATTTCAGGCTCAAGGAGCTGACAAATTGAAACAGCTAGCAACACAATATATCTTGAAAGTGAAAAGTCTCTTGTCTGTACTAGTCAGGTTTAACGCAATGAACTAGGAGCCAGAACGCAAGTACACTTGGGAAGATAATTGGTTATTGGGAGTCTAAAATTGTCCACTACTAATGCATTCCTAATATTTGCTTATAGTCCAAGGTGTAGGGCAGAGAATTGCCTATTGCTATAATTGCACTGTTTTTAAAACATAAAGAATGGACACAATACCTATCAAATTTAGCAGTTTTGCCTAATCCTGTGCAGCTGGGATCATGCTCCATTGAACGCAATTAGACTTGCTTCCAAGCAGAAATGTATAATTGTGAACAGTTTATCTTTGTTCAGGGTGACCATCTCTAGGAGATAGTCATCTAGGAGATGAATGTATAGGTCTTTGACTGTGCTAAAATTAGTGTGTGAACTGTTTTCAGTGCCTTTGTTTTAATTTAACATTTTAAGGCAAAAAAAAAAATACAGCATATGCAAGGAAGCATGTGCTGTTGAGAGTCATTCCCTAAAAAGATTTGTATTTTTATTTTATTATTTATCCAAATAAAGCTTTGGTTAATCAGAATGTAAATTTAAACCACATGAAATGAATTTTCCCTGGCCAAATATTTCAGTTCAAATATTTCTTTTGCTATTGGGGAAAACTCCAAGATATTTATGTATCAAATCAAACAATATTTATATACCACATTTCAACAAAGTTCACTAAGCGGTTTACAGGCAATATGTATTTTGCAGAATGTATTTATATTATATATAATATTTATGCAGAATGTATTAATTACATGGCATGCACTTTAATTTTGTTTATGCAAATGGGAAAGAAGTATAGTTTATTTGGCTAAGGAGTGTACTGGATGCCTTTGGGCCAGCCATTGTATCTATGCCTAGCTTACCTCACAGGGTCCTTGTGAAGATTAATTGTAAGAACAATCCCCATGTATACTCTACCATGAGCTTGTTAGAAGAAGGGCCAGATGCTAATGAGATTGGTTGATCCTTAGTTCAGGGGGGGAAAAATGTGGAAAGCGCGCTATGCTGCTCCTGTTCATGCAAACTTTTACATTGATATATAATGTTTCAGCCTTGTAAATAACTTGACAAAGATTAGTAGCCCACCTGCCTGTGCGTACAGGTGCAAATTATCTGCAGCAGTTGGAAGGAGGTAGACCCTGTTGTCATACAACTTACAGTAACTTCCTACCTGCTTGCCTCCAGTCTTCTTTTTCATTGGCAAATAAAGGCACTCCCAAGACTGCAGTATGATGAACATAGCTCCTCATTCTGGTTTGGCAGAATAGAATCCTTTAAACAGAATATTTTTAAAACTCTTGTCAAGCTTAAGTGGCTTTGAAAGGAATGAAAATGGATTTTTCTCTGTTTGGGTTTCTTTTAATCTTTGTGTGTGTTCCATTTTTTTAAAAAACTGTTACCTTATTTACAGGAAAGGCCTTTGATATCACATATGTACGCCTGAAATTCCACACCAGCCGGCCAGAGAGCTTTGCCATCTACAAGCGCACACAGGAAGATGGTCCATGGGTGCCTTACCAATACTATAGTGGCTCCTGTGAGAATACCTACCGCAAATCCAATCGTGGCTTCATTAGAACTGGGGAGGATGAACAGCAAGCACTTTGCACAGATGAGTTCAGTGACATCTCTCCACTCACAGGAGGCAACGTGGCATTTTCAACACTGGAAGGGCGACCCAGTGCTTACAACTTTGATAACAGCCCAGTCCTGCAGGTAAGGAACAGTTGGAACAATCATGCCTCATTGCTGATCATCTAGGTCTCCCCAGTCCTTCCATTGTAAATACAGGCATGCCCTGGTATCCACTGGGGCTTCATTCTGGGGGCACCCCACCTCTCCGTGGATACCTGAAACTATGGATTCTGGGGATGTCTTTTTAAAGATAGGGGAACATCAGTGGTTTTGCTACAACAAGGTAACAAAGATTTGTTTCATGTTCCCCTGTTTTTTAATGGGCATCCCAGTATCCCAGTATTCAGTGGTTAACTGAAACTGTGGATACTGAATCAGTGGATACTGGGGCACACCTGTATCACCAGACACCAGGCTGCTGCTCTTACCTGTCTTTAGGTGATGCTTGCATAGGCTTCTTATCTGCTTTCCCTAATTGGTGAGATTTCCTGTGACCTACTTTTTTCAGAAACGTGGTTTCCTAGAAAGTGGTAAGCTAATCAGAGGCAGCCTTAGTATAAGGTGATGTGTGGTTTTGGTTCAGGCTGAGGACAACAAAGTGGAAGCTATCATACATGGACATGGAATGCAATTCAATAGCAAGTGTTCTCATGCAATGGCATTGGGAAGAATAGTTAGTGCAAAGTAATACAGTACCACTTTGTACTAAACAAGGTAACACATTTTTCAATGCATTTATTAAATTATTAAAAACTGCAACGTGAGTGAGCTTGGGAATTGGTCCCTCTAGCTACATTGCTGATCCACTATGCAGGCCATACCGTTCTTTCGAAGGAAAAATTAGTGCTGATTTGCTGATTTTATCCAGTTAAATTTATGTCGTCTCACACTGCTAATGAGGAAACTAGACTTCTTCCTTATAAGGGAAATAATACTAAGGGAAATACTTCCCTTATAAGGGAAATGCACTACTGTGTTGTTTGTTATCCAGAGGATGCATGTATTTTCTTTTCAAATTGCTATCAGCATGACTTAAAAACTGTTTTTACATCAGGGGAAGTACTGGGTGTCTTGAGCCCTTAAAGCTGCACTAATTATCATTTGATATGTCCCTCCCTCATTGCCATAGAAGCAAGCCCAGTTTCTCAACAGTGTAAAGAAAAATCCATTTTGATCCTTGATTTTGGAAGGAGCATTTGGGGTGGATTCTGGAGAACTTGTGTCTGTCTCCTTTGTGTGGTGGGTGTCTGTAATGAAGAATATGAGATTTAAATTGATAGGAAACTGAAAATGAAATGCAGCAATCAAGCAGCCATGTTGCGTGCATGCCTAGTTCTGTGACTGTAATGTTTCCTGCAAATGAAGTACATATTTATATGTGTGCTTGTGTTTATATTTTCCCTCACTGCCTAGGTTCAGATTTGTAAAACATTCCAAATGAACAGAAGGAAATGAGGGCAGATATTCTTGCATCTGTTAAGAGCTTATGGCTTCTGTTAGTTTTATACATGAAAGTTGAAATACTGAAGTTCAACTGTTATGCTAAACTATGGTTAGGTATTACATTCCTAAGCTTGACAGACCTCTTGGACTCAAACCCTCTTCATCCCTCTTGCATATACAGGTCCAACCTTTTTATACAGTGGACCCTCATTATCCATGGGTGTTCCTGGAACAGAACCCCTACGGATAAGGAAAACTGATATGTTCAGATCCGTGGTTTTCTGGGGCCTGCCCAGCGGTGTCATCCTGGCGGAATGGGCCGGTACGCCGTTCTGCGGACGGGCCCGGGCCGCGCCGCCTCTCCCGAGGACGGGCGCGCTGTTTCTGGGCCCGCCCGCACTCCCATGCATCCGAATCGCTCTGAAATGGAGCGATTCCAGGAGCAGGGAGGCGTGGCTGGTCTCCGCCATAGGGGTGGAGGGCTGCCAATCATCCGGGCGTTACGGTTCCTGGTGCGCCCGGATGACATCACTGGGCCTGCCCACTCTCCGAGCCCAACCAGAGCTGAGCTCCAGTTGGGTTCGGAGGCATTCTGAAGCCCGCAGAGGCCACGTGTGTCCACTTGTGACCTCTATGGGCTTCAGAATGAAGCATGAAGGCCAAAAAACTTAATTTACAGTTTTCACTGAAAACTGGAAGTCATGTTTAAATGCGTCTGGGTGACTTCTGAGGCTATCAGAAGGTAGAATCCATAAATGGATTAACGGTCAACGCAGGCCCGCTGTACATTGATTTTTTTAATGCACTGATTTGACTCAACACTTATGGCCACTGCAGATAAGAACCCTGCTAATCTCTGGAAAAGGGGAAAACTCATCCCCATTCTAAAAACCATTTTTCTAGGGAGTCAGTCAGGGATTCAAACTATTAGAACTGCTATTTTCAGCTCACTTTTCGACCCTCTATCGAATAAGAATGAAATGCTAATGTGATTAATCACTTTCTCATTCCATTCCTCCATGAGAGAGGGAGAAAGGTGGGAGTCACTTTTCTTGAAGAAATCTGAAAACAGCAGTTCTAATTGACTGCCTGACTGACATGTTTGGTTATAATTGCTTTTATTTAATACAGTTTTTGGTATCAGCAGGGAGTCCCAGAACCAAATCCCAGCAGATACGGAGACAAACTATCCTGATTCCCTAATTCCATTCCTGATTTGAGGCAACATATAGTTTGTTGTTTGTCTTGAATAGTTATTTTCAGCCAGTGTGCCATGGCATATTAGTGTGCCACAAATGGTCCACAGGTGTGCCATGGAAGTTTGGGGGTGGTTCATTTATTATTAATAGGGCCATTAGGGGATGTGAGCCTCCCATAGGCAGCATGGTGTCAATTGTCCCATAAAACTGGTGGTGTGCCTTGACAAGTTTAGCACCTTGTGAGTGTGCTGTGAGATTTAAAAGGTTGAAAGGTCACTGGTCTGAAATGAGGAAAGTCATGGAACTGGGGCAGGGGCATAGAAGAGCATGTAGGTATGAGAATCTAGCTATACTGGAGCAAATAATGCCAAATTGTGGTTTGTCACTGTGACTGAACCAACTCATTGAATTGTATGCTAGACAATGAATTCTGTATTTGTGTAGCAGACCCATTGAAATGTGCCGTTTATACTTTTCTGGCTATGCTAATTTGTATGCTGTTGCTTCTGTACCTTGGATATACTGCTTTGGGGATAAAGAAGAGGTTGGCATCATTGTTGTTGTTCAGTTGCTAAATCGTGTCCGACTCTTCGCGACCCCATGGACCACAGCACGCCAGGCCTCCCTGTCCTCCACTAGCTTCCGGAGTTCGCCCAATTTCATGTTCATTGCTTCGGTGACACTATCTAACCATCTCATCCTCTGCTGCCCCCTTCTCCTTTTGCCTTCGATCTTTCCCAGCATGAGGGTCTTTTCTAAAGAGTCCTCTCTTCTCATGAGGTGGCCAAAGTATTTGAGCTTGGAGCCCAGGAAGATAAAGTCTGTCACTGCTTCCATCTCTTCCCCTTCTATTTGCCAGGAAGTGATGAGAGTGGTGGCCATGATCTTAGTTTTTTTAATGTTGAGCTTCAAGCCAATTTTGGCACTTTCCTCTTTCACCCTCATCAGAAGGTTCTTTAGGTCTTCCTCACTTTCTGCCATTAGAGTGGTATCGTCTGCATATCTGAAGTTGTTGATATTTCTCCCAGCAATCTTGATTCCAGCTTATGAATCATCCAGCCCTGCCTTCCTCATGATGTACTCTGCATATAAGTTAAATACGCAGGGTGACAGTATACAGCCTTGTCGTACTCCTTTCCCAATTTGAAACCAGTCGGTTGTTCCATGTCCAGTTCTAACTGTTGCTTCCTGACCTGCATACAGGTTTCTCAGAAGGCAGATAAGGTGGTCTGGTACTCCCATCTCTTCAAGAACTTGCCACAGTTTGTTGTGATCCACACAATCAAAGGCTTTAGCATAGTCAATGAAGCAGAGGTAGATGTTTTTTCTGGAACTCTCTGGCTTTCTCCATGATCCAGCGAATGTTGGCAATTTGATCTCTAGTTCCTCTGCCTCTTTGGAAACCAGCTTGTATATCTGGTAGTTCTTGATTCACATACTGTTGAAGCCTAGCTTGTAGGATTTTGAGCATCACCTTGCTAGCATGTGAAGTAAGTGCAATGGTGCGGTAGTTCGAGCAATCTTTGGCATTGCCCTTCTTTGGGATTGGAATGTAAACTGATCTTTTCCAGTCTTGTGGCCACTGTTGGGTTTTCCAAATTTGCTGGCATATGGAGTGCAGCACTTTGTCAGCATCATCTTTTAAGATTTTGAGTAATTCTGCTGGAATGCTGTCAGCTCCACTAGCTTTGTTGTTAGTGATGCTTTCTAAAGCCCACTTGACTTCACACTCCAGGATGTCAGGTTCGAGCTCCATGACCGCACCATTGTGGTTATCAGGAACATTTAAATTGACCTTATAGAGTTCCTTGGTGTATTCTTGCCACCTCTTCTTAATCTCATCTGCTTCTATTAGGTCCTTGCTGTTTTTGTCCTTTATTGTGCCTACCTTAGCACGAAATTGTCCTTTGACATCTCCAATTTTCTTGAAAAGATCTCTAGTCTTTCCCATTCTGTTGTTTTCCTCTATTTCTTTGCATTACTCATTTAGGAAGGCCTTCCTATCTCTCCTTGCTGTTCTCTGGAAATCTGCATTCAGTTGGGTATATCTTTCCCTTTCTCCCTTGCTTTTGGCTTCCCTTCTTTCCTCAGCTATTTGTAAAGCCTCATCAGACAGCCACTTTGCCTTCTTGCATTTCTTTCTCTTTGGGATGGTTTTAGTTGCTGCCTCCTGTACAATGTTACAGACCTCCATCCAAAGTTCTTCAGGCACTCTGTCTACCAAATCTAAGCCCCTAAATCTGTCACCTCCACTGTATATTTGTATGGGATCTGATTTAGGTCATACGTGGAGGGCCTAGTGGTTTTCCCTACTTTTTTAAGTTCACGCCTGAATTTTGCAATAATAAGCTGATGATCTGAGCCACAGTCAGCTCCAGGTCTTGTTTTTACTGCCTGTATAGAACTTCTCCATCTTTGGCTGCAAAGAATGTAATCAATCTGATTTCGATGTGGACCATCTGGTGAAGTACATGTGTACAGTCGCCATTTGTGTTGCTGGAAAAGGGTGTTTGCTATGACTAATGTGTTCTCCTGACAAAACTCTATCAGTCTTTGCCCTGCTTCATTTTGTACTCCAAGACCAAACTTGCCTGTTATTCCTATTACCTCTTGACTGCCTACTTTAGCATTCCAATCCCCTATGATGAGAAGGACATCTTTTTTGGGTGTTAATTCTAGAAGCTGTTCTAGGTCTTCATAGAAACGGTCAACTTCTTCCTCTTCAGCATCAGTGGTTGGGGCGTAGACTTGAATTACTGTGATGTTGAAAGGTTTGCCTTGGATCCGAATTGAAATCATTCTATCATTTTTGAGGTTATACCCAGCAGCGTCATGCAACTGGAACGCTTCCCCAGGGAAGATGGCGAAACGGACCGGAACGCAACGGGCAGGCTGCCGCTCACCCGTTCCTCCCGCCCAGCGTTCCGGCTGCATGACGCCGTTGGGTATACCCCAGTACTGCTGTTCTCACTCTCTTGTTCACTATGAAGGCTACTCCATTTCTTCTAAGGTATTCCTGCCCACAGTAGCAGATATAATGGTCATCTGAATTAAATTCTCCCATTCCTGTCCATTTTAGTTCACTAACTCCCATGATGTCGATGTTCAGCCTTGACATCTCACGTTTGACCACATCTAGCTTACCTTGATTCATAGATCTGATGTTCCAGGTTCCTATGCAGTATTGTTCTTTGCAGCATCGCACTTTCCTTTCACTTCCAGACACATCCACAGTTGAGCTTCCTTCCAGTTTTGGCCCAGCCACTTCACTCTTTCTGGAGCTACTAGTACTCATGTTCTGCTCTTCCCCAGTAGCATAATGGACACTTTCTGACCTGAGGGGCTCATCTTCCAGTGTCATATCGTTTTGTAATCCATGGGGTTTTCTTGGCAAGAGTACTGGAGTGGGTTGCCATTTCCTTCTCCAGCGGATCACGTTTAGTCAGAACTTTCTACTATGACCTGTCCATCTTGGGTAACCCTACATGGCATAGTTCACAGCTTCATTGAGCTACTCAAACCCTTTCGCCATGACAAGGCAATGATCCATGAAAGGGTTGGCATCATGAAGAGGACTTAATTGAGCAACTGCCTTTTCTGTGAAGTAAGATAGCAAATTTTATGGCTGTCACTAAAGGAAGTTAGGATATGGTACTAGGAGATGCTATGCAGATAATATGAAAAATTGTGGACGTCTAAATTATATCTGCTTTGCCTGCTTGTATCTGGAATTATATAGTTAAAAAAGGGGTCTAAATTTCATTCAGTTTTGTTTTCTTATGCAAGTGATGTCAGCTATGCTTCCAAGCACAGTTGGCATTTTAAAGCAAAAGAACCTTTCTGACACATGCATATGCACTTGTATTCTCTCTCATGTGTACATTCACACACATTGTTTTTATGTGTTGAATTTGTAACTTCGTTAGTTTTCACAGCACAAAGCAGTGCTATGAAGTGACTGGAGGAGGAGTGCCCAGTTGATTTAGGACCTTGTGAACATTATTAAAACAGCTTCCTATTTTAATAGGAACTCTCATCTGAAGTTGTAGCAAGACCTAATAAAAATGGGAAGAGTGTTAATAATGGGTGAGATCATTTCACAAATTAATAGCACAGGATTCAAAGGTGCAATATGGTACTGAAAATATAGCTAGTTGCGGCTGGTTTACATGAATGAACTGCAGTTGAAAATTAAAAAGTAGTATTACAACAGAAGTTGTTACACAAGAGAAGGGAAAAATTTCTTCAGATGTGGTTTGAGCTTATTTAATATTACTGCACATACTAGCATATAAATCAATCTCACGGATAAGTCCAGAGCAAGTTTTAAGCCATAGAATTGGCCCATGGATAAATTGAGGGTAAAACTTGGGGGAGGGGTTTAATGAAATTCTTCAAAAACTACTTACCAGTAATTATTCTGAGGCAGCAACAGACAACAAAAAAACGGTTTCTTCAGAAGTATTGCAGAAATGGAGCTATTCTCCAAACCAGAAGAAAGAGAGATGAAGGTGCTCATGAGAGCTCACTTCCATAGCAGGGGACCTCATAATGACTACAATTCCCATAAGCACCTTAATCTCTCTGCCTGTTTGAAGAAGGAAAATTTTTTCTTTCTTACTGTCTGCCTTAGAACAATTACTGGTAAGTAAAGTTGCTCCTTTTTTCACGCCCTTGCTTTCTGC
The DNA here is from genome assembly GCA_029204185.1 of Lerista edwardsae. Lineage (NCBI taxonomy): Eukaryota > Metazoa > Chordata > Lepidosauria > Squamata > Scincidae > Lerista > Lerista edwardsae. Next base: position 3,325,563 of record JAJKFI010000086.1, read on the forward strand.
TTCTTAGCCCAGCCCCCCCCCCCAGCTACTGTTAGAAGCTTTATTAACCGTACTGACCTGTGTGTAAGTCAATTCATGTTCTCAGGGTCAATTTTCAGGCATAAATTTTTTAGACTTATATATGAGTATATAGTGTATGTCCTTTATGATTGGAGAGGGTAATTGAATAATAAAATACTACATTCTGAATCCTTGTCCACATTTCTAGGAGAAACTCACATTACTGATTTCTTGGGCTTCTTCCATCCCTTTTACTATAAGGAGAAAGTATCAAGAGAACTTGGCTGTGCTGCCAAGTGTGCTCTCTCCCTTATGTTTTGCATCTCTCCCTTATGTTTGAAAGCCCAAAAAAGTTTAACTTTTAGAGTTACTGGAATATGAATTACCCATATGGAAGGGAGCCTGCTTTGATGTTTCTGAGTGAGCCACTGATCTGGACCTGCCTCCAGGTTGGAAGCAGGCAAATCTTCCAGCAGGCAAAAGCCAAAGCAGCAAATCTTGACGATAGCAGGCAGCCTCTCTGAGCACAATTTAAAAAATCTATACAAGCGACATTGCTTTGAGTTTGCATGCTTGGGTATTACATAGATAAGATTACATCATGGGTGTGGTGTTGATATTGGAACCTTATAGTGGCAATGTTTAACAGTGTTCAAAAGGAGTTATCTGTCTGTATGTTTGCCTTCTCAGTCATCCCAGTACATCTTTCGTCCGGTCTCCTGTTGATTTCTTCATGTCAGTCATTTTATTACTTTGCTCTTACTACCCCTAGTGAATGCCCTAACCCCCTTCATACTCGGAGCGTCACAGCATCAGTACTGGCACTAGGTTGCTGGGATTCCTTAGGCAAAGCCTTGCACTAGGACTTCCCAGGGTGCCCCATAATGGTGCATTTGGCACTGCTGCTCATAACGAAGGTTCCCGTTCAGTCTGGTCAGGTGGGCCTGCCAATAGGTCTTGGCCTTTGACAGCACCCAATCTGGGCAACCTCAAATGTGTGGCATTTATGAATACAGTATTGAGTTTTACTCTGACTTCTCTGTGTGTGTGTGTGTACATGGATAGTATGGTTTCATTTCCATTTTCCCTTTTAGGAATGGGTCACTGCTACTGATATCAGAGTAAGTCTCAATCGCCTGAACACCTTCGGAGATGAAGTTTTTAATGATCCTAAAGTCCTCAAGTCTTACTATTATGCTATTTCTGACTTCGCAGTGGGTGGCAGGTAAGTGCTTAACCACACGTAGTTGAGACTATCTTCAACTCAATACTTGAAATTTTTTGCTTATTGTAACTTTTTGTTTTTAAATTATTAAATTTAAATTTTAACTTAAAATTGTCTGGGTCATTTCAGTCTTACTTGGTTTTGGGACAGAAACAGCTTTGGTTACTCTGGTGCATAATCCACACTAGGAATTAGATAAGTGCAACCCTGTTTTTTCTCTCAGTGGCTCTCAGCCTCTCAGTGGCTTTTGCATCATTAAACATGGTGTCCTCCTTGGTCCTCTGCCCAGATGGGGCTTAAGGGGCACTGCATTGAAATGGCCCTGATTCTTTCTGGCTGGCAGATCTCAGAAGGTGGTATTGAGGGGCATCTGCCCTAGCCTGTGGCATGCCAAAGAATTCCATTGTTGTTTAACAATGTTGTTGTTTAACATCAACCCCTTTGTTGTTTAACATCAACCTGAAACCTCTGGGAGAGATCGTCCAAGGTTTTGGAATTGTATGAATCACCTCTCTGTTCCATCAAGTGCTGGAGAAGTTGTAGATGTCCTAGGTTATTCCTGGTGATTGATAAGGGACTGGATGATGGTGAACCAGTTGAATTGAGTCAAGAGAGGTCCTCTTGGTCTGGAGACTTGCAGTGAGGGTGTTGCACTTTCTCTGCAGGAGCAGGTTTGCACTTTGGGAATCCTTCTGGATTCTTCGTTGCTCCTAGATGGCCAAGTGGCATCAGTGACCAGGGAACCCTCTACCCACCTTAGGTTGGTATCCCAATTGTGATATACCTGAATCGACATGACCCAGTGGTCCATGCACTGGTGACATTTAAACTTCTTTGCTGTAATGTACAATATGTGGAGCTGCCTTCTAAAACTGTAATTAGTGCAGAACATGGCAGCATCTGTGATCTTGGGGTTTAGGCAGTTTGACCTGCTAAGGCCGCTGCAACTGCGTTGGTTGCTGCTGTGTTTCCAGGAGTAATTAAACTTGCTGGCATGTGACCACTTCATAGCTTGGAACTGGGATATCTGCTTCCTCCAGTATAAAGTAGCCTGTCCCTTGAAGTTACCTGGAAGGGCCCTCCTGCATGTGCCACCACTATCCAAGGTTTGGTTGGCAGCATCAAGGGGAAGAGTCTTCTGTGTAGTCACAGTTATGGAACTCCTTCCCAATTAAGAACTGAACCATCCCTGTTGACTTTCCAGTGGGGACACAAGATGACTTTTTCATTCTGCTTCCCCATTCGTATGATTGTGCTTTTTGTTCTGCTGCTGCTATATTGTTGTGGTTGCTTTTTGTATTTTTATTTTAATGTATTTTAATATTTTTAATGTCAGCTGCCTTGCTTTTTTTTAACAAAGGGAATATAAAGGTGTTAAAATAAAAAATTGATGGAGTGGCCTCCCCACTGGTCTACAGTGGATTTAGGACCATTTAACTTTATCAATATTTGAATAAATGGCTTACAGATGTCAACTGTGTATGAATTTGGAAGCCTTTTGTGCATAATGTTTTATAACCTTTCTGAATTCCCTTTTTTCTTTTTCCTATTTTTCTATTTTCTATTTTCCTACTTATTGACTAATAAAGGAGAAAGAAAAAATGAAAATGATAGTATCTTAGGAGCTGCATTTTATATAGTACTTTTTTTCAAATAGCTCAAAGCACTTTACCATGTGTGTTATCTGTAATTTTCACAACCGCCTTCTGAGGTAGATTGGCATCTCTTCTCCCAGTTTGTGCATACAGGTTGGAAAATAATGCCAAGAGTGGCTTCTGTAAATCCATCAGTGAAGTAACAGTGAACCCCTGGCACTCAGCTCATACTTTTAAGCCCTTGAGCTGTTTTACTATTGTGAATAGAGGTAGAAATATTTGTTGCTTTAATTTCAATTGAAATTGTATTGCAATTTTTTATCATGCTAGCTCTCTAAACAAGTAATGTGCAGTGGCACCATGGAAACTACTTGTTTTGTTTTCAAGAAAGCCATCTTCCTGTATCTGCATTGGTCTTGTTTTTGACTTTCGATATGACCCTGTCCTCAGACCACCTAAATGCAGTGGCCTCACTAGGTTTGGTGTAACCCCTGTTTATTCATTTGTTTTAATATATAACAGTGCAGGTCACCCAACAAATCAGAAACCAATAAAAAACCAGTGGCCAACTTGAGGACACGCAACTGAGTAGGAGTTCTAGTATTCTCTGATCCATGGAAATGAGAGTTGACTCATAATGACACTTTATTGGTTCCCTTTTGTGTCATAATAACAATTAGCCCTTGGAACAATCAGTCTCATTAGTCAGTTTTGAGTTAAGGAAATCCACTTTTTGTTATATAAGGCAGTTGTGTTTTCTTTTTCTGATTATTCGGCTATAACATAATAGAATACAAATATTTCAGTGCAGTTTCATTGCATTTTTGCATTAAATTATCCATCAAGTGATATACATAATATGATGGTATCTGAAAACACCAAGATTTGTGGTTCATTCCACCCTCACAACCCTAGTGTTGCCACTGAATGAGTCAACCTTATTTTATCACTGAGAGAGCAGCTATTTATCATTTATACAGCAAGTACAAAAATGATGAGTAAAGGTTCCTGAAGCTTTCCCAGCATGTTTGGGACATGTGCATCTCTGATCAGCAGCTAACTTCAAAATATAGCCCTTGTTGGAATTGAGCAAGGTTTAAAAGGTCAGCAGCAATGGCTCCATCCATTGGCTCCCTCCAGCACAAGCCAAAACATGGCCAAAGGGCTCTTCAAGCGCCATCCCACCCAGTGAGAAAAGCAGCAGAGGCTTGCACATCATTCTCATTTATCTCTGTTGCTCATTTTCACTGTCTTGGGTTGTTGGCTTGTAGTTGAGATATACACGTGGAGAACTTCTAGCAGAGCCGTTTTGTGCTTCACCACATATCCTGAGTCAGGTTTTCAAGCTGAACTGTATCAAAATGTGTGTTCCTACTATAAAGTAGGAGTGTTAGTGTCCTTATCCTGAGTCTTGGCTCACATAGGCCAGATTAAAGGTGCAATCCTAACCAACTTTCCAGCACCGTGGTAAGGGCAGTGCAGCTCTGAGGTAAGGAAACAAACATTCCCTTACCTTGAGGAGGCCTCCGTGACTGCCCCCCCCCACTGCAGGTTGCAGCAATGCCCCATTGGCCTAGCTGTGTTAGGGCTGGAAGAATGGTTAGGATTTGGGCCTAACTGGGCTGGTGTGATAAGGGGGGGCAGATGAGGCCTATGTGCCACCAGTTGTCATGTCAAAAACATGCTATTTGTTAGGGAATATAAAAAGACGTGGAGTGAAATGCATTGGGATTAAAACAACTTAATTAGATTGCTTTCAGTTGTGGTTGTTTAGTCCTGTTTTATCCAAATAATACAGCTACTACTTGATTCCTTAGGTTTATTAGTTTCCACTGCAGCAAGGTCTCTTCCCTCTTAGGAAGAACAGCCAGATCTTGGGAATCACTCTGGGATGTGAGTTGGTTTGTGGCTGTGTAGGAGGTTTGTACTTCTTTGAGGCACAAGATGTACAGTTTGTCTGAGGTCTGTTCCTGCTTTCACAGATGCAAGTGTAACGGCCACGCGAGTGAGTGTGCGAAGAATGACTACGGAAAGCTTTCTTGCAGTTGCAAACACAATACCTTCGGGGTTGACTGTGAAAAGTGCCTCCCATTTTACAACGACCGGCCTTGGCGAAGAGCAACATCAGACAGTGCCAACGAATGTTTGCGTAAGTGTGTGTTGGGAATGTTCTTAAATCTGTCTTTGTCCAAGAAAAAGGCCTTCTGCCAATTATTTCACTGCCTCCTAGTGTTAAGTGGGTGGCAGCCAGTTTTAAATATGTGTTTTCTTCCTTCCTTCCTTTTTCATCCTGGCAAGCTCCAGAAGCTTCTTGGCTCTGCCATCCTGCACTAATGCAGGATCTTAATGTATCTTTAACACATCCATCAATGTCTTTCTGTTAATATTATCATTTGGCACAAAATACATGGTAGAAATAACTTGGGTCCTGCAGAGTGTTGGGTAATTCTCCTGTAGATATTTCTAATCTAGACTACACTACTGGTTTATTATCTATTGTTATTGTTGGCATTTCTAGCTGTTGGTTGAATTGCAAGATGAAAAATGTTTCTCTTTCGTTCATCATTGATTACTACAGCCTAGTGGACTGAATGAATTATTATGAAGACCATGTGTTCTATGCCCTGTGATAAATAAATCTGTGCCAGTGTGACATAAGACCTGAAACCTTAAGAATTGAATTCTGCAGCCCACATTTTTATGCAAACAATTTAATCTTATTTTGTACAATGTATTCTGCTTTTTTTAGTCTTGGGAAAGAGCTATGTACGAGACACTGAAGTGTCTGGTTATTAGAAATTCTAGTCAACTGTTTTTGGCTTTTGAGACTTTTCTGGGGCATTTTTTCACATACGTTCAAACATATCTGTAGGCAAAGTACCCAGAGTTGCATAACATTCTGACAAACACAGAAGGTGCAACTGACTCCAAGATACGTGTTCTGCCCAGAGTGTCTGCCTTTCTAATGGGAATAGTAGTCTTGCAACCCTGTCAAGTACTTGCAGATCACCTGAAACACTTGAGTGGTCTCTGGGTGGGCTGCAGATGTGGCAGGGCAGAATTATCAATTGTGCAAAGTATAGAGGAGACTAGGGTCACAGTGAAGCCAGGGACCGTCTATTCTCTCTCTCTCTCTTGCGTGCGTGTGTGTGTGTGTGTGTGTGTGACCTCAGGATTGCGCTATCAACCATTGGCACTCCAGGAGAATCTCCCACGCACCCACACACACCCCCACCCCCCCGGGGGGGGGGTAGATGCTCCTTGTTGCTTTCATGACAATCTCAGGATTAATTTACTAAACAGATTGAAAGAGGCAGCAATCTTCAGTAAAGAAAGAAAGCAAAGTCAGTCATGGTTTGGAAATATCGATCTTTGGTTTGGGACTTGTAAATTTTTTAGGGTACAAAGATTTGGTCTTGAACTTTGAGGAATGGGCACTACTTTAATCTGCTATAGAAACTTACAACCCAATCTTGAACCTGGTGGCACCCAGGGTACCAGCTCGGATACCACCAGAGATCTTCTCGGGGGAGGGGAGCATTTGCTCCTTTACCCTGGGGAGACTGCGGCCGGCAGCAATGGGTTTCCTCAGCTCTGTGTTTATTTGAATCAGACGCAGAGTAGAGGAGATCCATGTCGAGCTGCCTGATTTAGGATATGGCAGAAGAGGCTCCCCCTGCCCAATTCCACCCTTGCCTCCCCTGAATAGACTTACCACTGGCCGGCACTGCTGGAGTGCCAGCCGGCCTCCCACTCAGGACTGAGGCCTAGCACTGTCTGGTACTGGCCTAGCGGTGGAGCTCCCTTCTCCTGCAGTGCCACAAATGTGCTTTCATGACAATTCTAGCTGGCAGTACATGTATACTGCTGGCAACAGAGACCTCAGGATTGCGCTATCAACCATTGGTACTTCAGGAGAATATTTGCTGCTCTGAAAATTCTCTGCCTATAAGCCTTTTTCTTCAGAGTTTAATGTAGCATAATTTAGAAAGATATCCAAGTGAAGACACTTAAGTGACCTGGCAAGTCTTTGGGAAGAACTCTACATTATAACATCATCAGTCCCGTGGCAACCTGCAGTACATCTTTCTTTTCCAGCTCCACATAATTGGTTGATGTGGGTGGGGAAAAATGGGTGTCAGAACACAAAGCAAGTGGTACAGCACACATTACTGAGAAAAAAGTAGGAGCTCAGCATTGAGTAGTCATTTTTGGCAGCAGATCTGTATTTCTTATAACACATAGTTCCACGTTTAAAATGACAGTTCGTACAACCATTTAAACTGGCCCCTCGATTTTTAGCACCTCCTTCTTCTAAAGGAGTCAGGTTGCATACATAATTTTTAACAACCACCCAGTGAGGTAGGCTAGACTGAGGGGGAAAAGGGTAAAGGCTGAGTTGGACTGTGATTCTATGTCTCTCATGTCATGACTGCTACAATATGGGGGCTCTCTACACTCCCTACACTTTTGCCTCTCTCCAAAGGGGCAAGCTTCTCTCTTCTGCCCAACTCTGCAAGCTAAAAGGAAAACCACTCCCAGGCAGGCAGTTGGCTTCTCATATATTGTAGCTAGCATGAACCAGAATGACACATTGAGGACCTTTCCCTATAAGGCCAGCCACCACTGCCTTTATAAACAATTATGGGAAAAAGCTATCGTATGGACAAAGAGGTGGGTCTGGGATAGCTGACTGTACTAGATTTTCCACCTGGCTGCCTTTCCAGCTGTGCTATGGTTTTCTGCCCTTCCCACAGCCTCCCACGCAGCTGTGTTGCTCTCCAGCATGCGAACTGCAGGGAAAGATAATGGTGAGATGCACCTCCCCCAGGCTGTATCCTGTGAGAAAAAAGTTTCTGCTTTCCATGACAGAGACGGACATAATTGTTCATGTCTAGGATGCAAGGCAGAACGAGCCAGCAGGCATCGATTTTGTCAGATCTTCAACTCACATGTTTTCATATGGACAGCTGAGAACTTTCAGTGTATATGTTACGTAAAGCTAAGGAAGAACGGTTGCATTCTGAGGATGCGTCTTTCCTCTCTCCAGGCAATAAACCAGACTATATCCCAGAGCACATTTGTGCACAGTGAAAGGAGATTAAATGGCTTCAAAAATTACAGTACCATGTTGGTTGCATCCATCAGTCTATCAGCCCATCAGTGGCAAGTCCCTGTGCAGAATTCATTCCATGCATCTCTGTTCTGTATATATTCTCAAGGAACGTATGAAGTAAGCACCAGGATTCTTTGGTGTACCCACTGCTCCAGCTAATAAATGTGGGAGAAATCCCAGAAGTATACCTATTGCCTGGAAAATAGTGCTTGACTGAGTGGACCTAGAAAAGTGCAAAACACTGTGAACATCCAACAGTTACAGGGAGAATACCTGCTCCCCCATCTTTTTTGTCTAATGCTTTAATGTAGTATTTAAACCTCATGTTGAAGAGTGTCTTGAGCACCCAAGCACACAATTGAATGATGGTGCCCTGGTTTTGGGTGCGGGGAGATATGCATTTGATTTGGCTGGTGAAGGTATTGTCCAAACGAGTACAGATATAGAAAGGATTGCCTGTATGCTATGAACTGGAAACAAGCTGTCCATGTAGCTCTTAGCACATCCTCTGGTCTCAAAAGACCCACTCTTCCAGTAGTCACCCCATCTCTTTTCTAAATAAACCAAGAAAAGGGGTTGTTGTTTTAAAGAGAAGCTTATAAAATGTTTCCCATCCCCTGCCAATACATCTCTGCTGTGGACTCCAGTATCATCTTAACTGACTTGGTATGCAGGAAGTAGGAGAGCTCCCCCAAAGCCTCTGCTTTGCACACAAAGCAAAGAAGAGTTGAAGAGCCCTTTGTTAGTTACTGGACCTCAAACTCTTGCTTTGTTCAAAATACAGTCTGTGTTTAAAACATAGTCACCAGCGAGAGCCCTGGGTCATAGGCTTTCATGCATCAAACCAGGAGCATTACTTCCTTCCTGGGCACCTTTGTGTGCACTGGTTGGTGAGCTTGTCTGTCAAGAGAAAGGAAACCACAATCTCACTTTTTAAAAAGAATGCACTGAAAAAAGAATGTTGTGATCAATCTTTAACTTCTTCAGATGACTCCATCTTCATCATGCAGAAAGCAAACTATTACTACTTTGTCCCCAAGCGGACAGAAACTATTATCTAATTCAGTGGTTCCCAAACTGTGGGTCCATGGCCCACCAGTGGGTCGCACAACAGCCTAATCTGCCTTCTCAATGTGCACCAAGGATTAAACAAGCTGCTACTTGGGAGGAGCACTGCTGCCCAATCACCTTTATAGCCACATAGGCTTGAGTGGCTGGTAAAGTAAAACTTTTTAAGTGGGTCCCAGTGCTAAAAGGTTTGGCAACTACTGGCCTAACTTTTCTGGCTTCACTCTTCACTCTAATTTCATCTTTATATTATTCTGCATGCCTGGTCTGAACATCTTAGCTTACAACATTATAATCTTTGTAATACGTGCTTCTAGAATTGTTACAATGGAGAGCTGGTGAATGGGAAGCATTTAAGGGAAATGTACTTTGAGAAGAAATATATGGAACATGTGTGTGTTTGTGCCTTTGTCATAGCCTGTAACTGCAACGGACGCTCACAGGAGTGTTACTTTGATCCTGAACTATACCGTTCTACGGGCCATGGTGGCCACTGCACGAACTGCTTTGGCAACACTGCTGGGCCTAACTGTGAGAGGTGTCGGGAGAATTTCTACCGTATTGGAAGTGAGGAGGGATGTCAGCCATGTAACTGCAACCCTGTTGGTGAGTAGTAGCAATTTCGAATCTCTGTGTTTCCAGTAATTAAAGAATCATCATCGGTATCTGAAAATGTGTGTGGGGGGGAATGCAATTCAGTATTCAACATGGGTTTGTAATATGTACCCATTAAAATAATGTGTGATTTGGGCCCCAACACAGCTTTGTGAAAAGGACTACCAAAACGGATAAAAGCTGGAACATGTGCTCCAGAGAGGATGTATTCACACATCCTCTTATAGAACCCTTGTCATTGGGACAGGGCCACCCTTGAGGTGGTGAGCCTGCAGCTGTGTCCTCAGATACAGTGTTCTGTTTATTTCGACAGGAGTGAGAATTAGATATGCTCTGTAGTTGCAGTGAACCCAGTGCTAGGGTTGAGGAAAGATTTAGCCCATTTCTGTTGTTTGTTTGTTTGTTTGTTTGTTTGTTTGTCCCGCCTTTCTGCCCCATGGGCACCCAAGGCGGCTTACAACATTAAAATCATCGCTTTAAAAACCACAAATATAATGATTAAAACAATGCTAAAAACCATATTTAAACAGTTAAAAATGTAAAACAAGCCAGCCCCGTGGATCCTTTAAAATATAAGATGAAGAATCAATCAATCACTAGTATTTATATACCGCTTTTCAACACAAAGTTCACAAAGCGGTTTACAGGCAAATAACAACATTAAAGTTAAATAACATTAAAGAATGTAGAATGCCAGCCAGCCTGTCAACAATTGAAGGCTTGTTTCCCAAATTTCCTACTTTGATCACACTAATGTGAAATGATTTAAAGTTTTGTATTTGGACATAATATATAAAAATAATGATTGGGGGTTTAAAAAATACAAGCGTGCTCATTTGTTGATAACCAGATTTACTCATTTATCAGATAACCAGAATCATCCAGGTAGGTAGTAATCTGTTTCCAGGAATAAACTCTGTGCAGAATATACAAGGTGCCCAAATCCAGACAATTTAAGCTGTAATATGCATTTTTCCATTATACAAGGGCTGTTTCAGGACTGTGCGCACACTCCTTGGTGCTATCTTTGTTTGCATTCATACAGGGTTTTTCCTATAGTCAGAAGTCCTTGACCCAGAAAGGCTTGGTATGATTTAGCTTTCCTCTTTCATTCCTGAGCTCCTCTTGTACCTTCTGATAGATGAAGTCTTGCCAAGTATAAGTGTCAGGTAGGGTCACAGCAATGAAGGTTGGTAGCTCAGATATTCAAGGGCACATTTAGAAAGCTTGATAAGGAATATTAAAGCCTTGCAATGTAATCCCATGACATACAGGCAGCCAGTGTATATTTAAAGCGTGAGTGTGTGTTAAGATGGTATTTTTGTCTGAGTAATTGTTTCTAAATAATTGTAGGCTAGACAGAAGAATGTTGACTGTATGTAGTAAATGCTTTGTTTCTAAATGATTCTGCTTTGTTTTATCCTCTTTACATTTTTAGATTTTTTTTACTATAAATCTTTTTCTAGCCTAAAGATGAAGTAATCTCTTATTTTTTAAAAATTAAAAATTAGCTTTTTAATTGCTTTTAGAATACTGTCACTTCCCATACTGGAAAAGCTAAATCACTTATTTGAAGGCACCCTAGGTAGCCTCACATTATATAATAGATGCCTTCTAAGGGTGCAATCCTAACCAATTTCCCAGCAGTGGGGTAAGGGCAATGGAGCACTGAGGTAAGCAAACAAATATTATCTTACCTTGAGGAGACCTCTGTGACTGCCCCCCCCACTGCAGGATGCAGCAAATGCCTCATTGGTACAGTACTGGAAAGTTGATTAGGATTACACCCTAGGTCAGCTGTTCAGTTTACAAAGCCATCAACCTTGGGGTTAGTAACTTAAGGCCCGTAGGTCAGTGGTCATGACCCCAATATATAAATAGGAGTGCAATCCTAACCCCAGACGAGGATAGGCAAGCCAACATGCTTGCCCCATATCCAGCCCGGGGATTTGAATGGCTGCCGCACAACCCAGGGAAAGAGGAAAACATTTCCCCTGGGTAACGTGAAGCAGCCCAGATGGGGCTACTCAGAGCTGTGCTGCTGAAATAGGTGGCGCGTCTCCGTGTGGCCAGTTTGGGGCTGACCAGGCCTGGGATGGGGGTTAGGATCCAGCCCAAGTGCTAGATCCTGGTGCCATCCCATTCCCTGGAAATAGAACAGAAGACAAGTAGAGAGCTAGTGCCTAAACAATAGTACTTTGCACTTACGTGTGTATGGTATGTAGAATCTATTGGATGGTCACAGCATGCATGTAGCAGTGGAACTGAGTTTTTGAATATGTAAGTTGGAAATATCAAGACTATTTACAGGTTGAGCCTAATTATCCATGGATTTGGCTCAATGTGGGTCAGTCTGAAGCTTCCAAGGGTGACCAGAGCTGTGCTTCAGTCACCTCCGGAGGCGCTTCTTTAGGCCCCAGAAGACCCACCGCACCCAGTTGGAGCACAGCTCCGGCTGGGTTTGGAGGGTGGGAATAGAAGGAAATCCCCCATTCTGAGCCCTGCCAGGAACACACGCAGCTAAAAAGACCCCACCTGTAATGCTTTTGGTTCAAACTGTATGTCAGCTTCCTTTATCCAGATACTATCAGTATAGGTCTTGGAAACACAGAAACAGTGCTAGTAACTAATACAATCTTCTCTGTTTTTTTGCATTTCTGGTCTTGCTCTTTTCAGCACTTTGAAGAACAGTAGGATTGGTATGCCTGGTGTGTTTTAAAATAGTATCTTATCTGTTTTCATAGGTTCCCTCAGCACACAGTGTGACAACTATGGACGGTGCAGCTGTAAACCTGGCGTGATGGGTGATAAGTGTGATAGGTGTCAGCCTGGCTTCCACTCCCTCACAGAGGCTGGTTGCAGGTAACAGCTCCCTGGGGATGAATGTGTCCTCTTGAAATGGAGATTCCTGCCTTCTCTCCAGTATTCTGATCCAGGCTTCCTTGTTCCCCTTTAGGCGGTGTTCTTGCAATCCTGCAGGCAGCAGAGATGAATGCAATATGGAAACAGGACGCTGCACTTGCAGGGACAATGCAGAAGGGTTCAATTGTGAGAGGTAACTTGGTCTTGCATTGTGCTTTAAAAGGTAAAGGTTTCCCCACGACCGAATGGTCTAGTTGTGACCAACTGTAGGGGGCGGTGCTCATCTCTGTTTCAAAGCCTGTAGAGCTGGCGTTTTGTCCGAGGACAAGCTTCCATGGTCATGTGGCTGGCATGACTATATGCCGTAGCGCACAGAATGTTGTTCCCTTCCCACCGAAGTGTTCCCTATTTATCTACTTGCATTTAGTTGCTTTCGAACTGCTAGGTTGGCAGGAGCTGGGACAAGCAATGGGAGCTCACTCTGTTGTGCAGTCTTAAACTTCCAACCTTCCGGTCGGAAAGCCCAGCAACAACGGATTAATGTCCCTTGTTTTAGGGATTGTTTAAAAACAATTGAATATGTTTCGATCTAACTTTTTATCATTCTGCCATTACTTCAAAGAACTCAGGGCAGCATATGTGGGGTTTTCCCATTATATCCTCATAAATTTTCTGAGAGATTGTTTAGGTTCATCTAGTGAACCTAGATCATCTAGTGAACCTAGAAGACCTGGCTTGTCATCTAGTGGTAATCATGTTTGAGAACAGCTCTGCTGACTGCTTCTCACAGATGAAGTAGTCTATCTGTGGTAACCCTGTGTGTGGATTATATAATGTCAGGTGGGAGTGCACAGAAAATAATATTTCCCCTGTACTAAAATTATCTCTAAAGTCTGAATTCTACTTCCTGGCACACTGCTTTTTAACAGGCAGAAAAATTATTTGATTGGAAGAGCACTTAGTCATGTGAGATCTTACTTGTACTCTGAAATGGTCAAGCCCAGAAACAGGTTTATCACCTTTATCTGCTATTGTGTGAGAAAAAGGCCTTAGTGTGTTTACACTCCCCAGGACCTTCGTAGGCTTACTGAATAGTCATATCTTCCTCTCTCTAATGGTGCCCTCAGTTGATATCCTCTGTGCATCCAGTCGTCGTCCCCCCCGTTTCCTCTTCATCCTCACCTATTCTCCCTTGCTTTGAAGAGCATGCAGCAAGTCACACGTGCTCTTGCAATGGACCTGTCCACCTTTCGTGAGGGACTTGTCCAGGCAAGAGGGATCTGTCCAGCTACTCTCAATGACTTCTCTCCTTGGCGCCAATCAAGCAATTGTTCCCTAACATGGTCATGTTTGAGGCTGTGATCATGTCAGCTCCATCCTGGCACCTTATTCATCCACTGGTGTACCTGGGGGGCAGATGCCTTCAGGTGCCTCCAGACGGGGTGTCTTCATGATCCCCCTTGCTGCCCACTTTTTTTTGCTTCTAAGGCTTATTGGGGCCTTAAAACGCCACTTCTGGTTTCTTGGGGAAATGAGAAGTGGCATTTATAGGCCCATAGAAGGCCTTCTAGGCCTCCAGAAGGCCAAAAAACTTCAGAAGGCCTTCTTTAAGCATACAAAAGGGCTAAAAACATAACTTTGGGTTTTCTGCCAGAACTAGTGTCTTCCTGAAGAAGACATACCTCCCTGACAATGTGACTGTGTTGCTGTGACCATAGAGTAATACTAGTATTTAACATAGCAGACTCATAATGTGAATTTAGTTATCTATGAGACACAGCTTTACACATACCTATGTGTAACTGTCCAACCTAATACCAGTACATAAATGGCAAACAATTGTACTATAAAGTGAAGGACCTCTCTATGTGGTGGTTTGAGCCCAAGCTTTCCTGGCCTAAGTTCCATATGTTAACCACTACACCATAGAGAAAGGACAGCCTCTCTCTCTGATCCGTCTCAGCCAGAATTCTGGAAGAATGCATGAAATTGCTTAACATGGAGAAAAGCCCAACTTGGTGTGATATTCAGTCACACTCATCATATATAGGGTATGGTGGGGAATTGTGGTCTGGTTGAATGAGACTTTCCTAAAAATGTGCATATGGATGCAAAGGCAAGTGTGCAGTAGGTGGAAATGGATTGCAAATATTTTGTTTTATTTTAGGTGCAAACCCGGCTTTTTCAATTTGGATCCAGGCAATCCAAGAGGATGTACTCCTTGCTTCTGTTTTGGACACTCATCTGTCTGTACCAATGCCATTGGCTACAGTATCTACAGAATTACTTCCAGCTTCCAGTTTGGTAAATTCAGTCTGACTTGAACAAGACCTGTTTCATACTTTCTGGCTTAAATTTATCAGCATTTCATTTTAAATTATTGCTGTGTTCCAGTTGTACTATGATGCAGTTTCCTTTGTTTTAGAAATATGAGTCAAGTTATACAGTATAATCAAAATGGCAGTAAAACAGCATAAGATATGCAGCCAATTATTAATGTGATAACTCCCAATACCTTGTAATTTGCTAACCTGTTTATGCACCTTAAGCTTAAGGTGCACCTTATGCACCTTAAAAAAAAGCTTTCCTAAACTTAACTTTCCACTGAAATCAGTAGAATTCAGAAACTTTTTGTCACTTTCATCTTATATTTCTTAGGGCGCAATCTGGAATTAGGCTGGCACAGTTAGGCCACCAAAGTTTGACTGGCACGAAGGACACCATAAAGTATGTTTGGACCACTCTTGGAGTCAGAGAGGCCAGCCACACAGATGGGCACCATCCTCCCTGAATCCAAGAGTGGTCCAAACATGCTTTATAGTGGTCCTTGTGCTGGCCAAACTTTGCTGGCCTAACTGTGCTGACCTTATTCCAGGTTAGGATCGCGCTCTTAATGGTTTCGGGTTGACCAGGCTGTGGATTGAATTTGTCCCTATCCCAAACTGGGTTGTCTGACCTTCAGTGGCTCTGCCAGTTTTAACTAAGCTGTGGTAACAATTTCTTCATTCTATCTCTAGGCGATGCCAGCTTTATTGCAGAGCTGACCATCGTCAGAGTTACATAGTTCTGGCCCCTGGACTGTTTGGAGAACAAAGTGGCCCCTGGAAATGCAGAAACTGGTTGTTCCTGGCTTAACTGTTGCTACTTGTTTTATGTGCCCACAGCCAGTCTTAACTGTAGACATCTTCCTCTCCTCTGATGGGACGCAGTGCGAAATAGACACTGCCTCATAATTCTTCTGTCATCCAAATCCCTTTCCCTTCCAGAGACTCATCAGGCTAACTGTTGATTAGTTAGTTAGGCTAATAAAGGACAATAAAATCCCATCCACACCTTTTAGTTCTAAAAATTAAACCAAACCTCGCATACATTATGTGATGCGGTGGACAACTTGTGGTTGCCATTGCAGCATCAGGTTTGGCCCTCTGCTTTCTTCTGAAATGAATTAGAATGCAACATTTTTTCAAAATCTGCTTCCTGGCATCTCTTGATGTCCTTGCAAGGTCTATTATGAACAGGACATTAGTGTTTTCTTTACAATGCATAGGAATGTGAGCTGCTTCACCCTTAACCCATTATGTATGTACTTTTGTGACTTTCAGGAGAAGAAGATTGGCGTGCTGAACAGCGAGATGGCTCTGAAATCTCCATTCAGTGGACTGCTGAGACTCAAGACATATCAGTGATCTCAGACTCACCTTTTCCCATCTACTTTATTGCTCCAGGTATCGTGTAAAAGAGTGATGGGTGGTTTCATGCATGGGTAATATAATATTTGCCATGATTACTGTGTTTGATTTGGTTGTGTTCCTTTCAGGAAAGTTCCTTGGAAATCAAGCCCTGAGTTATGGCCAAAATCTGACTTTCTCCTTTCGGGTCGATAGGAGAGATACACGGCTTTCTGCTGAAGACATCATCCTCGAAGGTGGTGGATTGAGAGTATCTGTACCTCTGATTGCTCAAGGCAACGCCTATCCCAGTGAGAACACACTGAAATATGCCTTCAGGTGAGGGAGTGTCTCCATGCAGGTGTGTGTTTTGTGATCAGAAGAAGTTCAAGTTAGGTTGAAGGAAAAGTAAAGCCTTTAGCAGAATCTAGTAGATGATAGTTCCTTGCAGCTTGAATTCTAGTGTTGCTTAAAGAAGGTTTGGCAGTTACAGACGATGTCTCCAAACAATCAGGAAGAGAAAACGGCATTTTTCAAGGGTTCTGAATAAATGTAGAATTCTTGAACATACAGGTGCAATCTAATTATCCAATGATTTTTATCAGTGGACTCAACACAGATCAGGTCGGGGGAGGATTCAGTAACACACACTGGTCACACACATCGTACAGTACCTTAAAACAGCATTGGAGTGTTCCACTGTCTCAGTTTGTAAGCAGACCTCAAAGTCTGCCCTGGGGCAGAAATAGCCCTGGAAGCCCTAGAGGAGGTTTCATCCTATTGCAGACACAGAAGCGTCCTTAGAAGGTACAGAAAATGCTTGTGTCTGTGCCCAATGGTGGGGGCTTTTCTGATGTTAACTGTGCCTGCGTCAGACACACAATGTAAAAAAGATCCTCTTCTTACCTTCTCTGTTCCACCTGCATCTCTCTCTTCATCCCTTCCTCTTTCAGCTGACAAGTGACCAGCCTGGATCTCCAAGTTAAGGGAGAAAGGGGAAAATGCAGACCATCACCAAAGCTGGAGAGCTCTGAGAGCCCTTTTTCCAGCTTGGAGGTTTTTCCCCTCCCACTGAGTCAGCTTGCCAACTTTTATGCACACCCAAGCAAACAGTTTTTCTTTTGAGCAATAATTTCCCCCTCCAAAAAAGGAGAAAAGCAAGCTGGGATTGTGCCTCTATCCTGCCTTCCCCCCTGCTGTGCCATCCCTATGCATCCTTTCCTTAAACAAAGTCAGGTGCCCAGACTGCCTTTTCCTTTGCTTGGCATGAGGGCTACCAGTCAGGGCCAGTACTCACCTCTCCAAAAGAAGGTGGCCACTTCTTTTGCTGCCCATGTGTGCGTAGGTACACACATACTCATTCACTTCCATCACTGCACAGCTGAGCAAGAAGGGAGGGGCTAGAGTAGCAGAAGCAGCAGCAGAGGGGCATTACTTCTCCTTACTATAGTTAGGTGCAATTAAGCAGCTCTCCTTTCCTGCCTGTTTGGGATGGAGAGATTAGCTTTGGTCTAGGCCAGCTGAAGAAATGATTGGCTTGCTTCTCTCTTTCCCTGTGGGCAGCCAGCCCTTTTGCTGTCCCCAACCTCCACCAGATGGGAAGGGCTAGAACAACAGAGGGGGCCAAGCCTGGGTGCCCAGGTCCCCTCCCCGCTGCCAAAATGAGGAAAGGGCATTGTCTGGTGGTGTGGAAAGAGGGAAAAGGTGGTTGTGGGGTGGGCTTTGAAAGCTTGCTGCAACTCCAAGAGTTGAAGGTCACTGCTCTACTGTAAGTCATCGTAGTTCATTTTTATAAGTTAGTGTAACCCTTTGCTTTTTGCGTAATTTACCAACGTAAATTACGTTAATTGCATAAATTTACATCATTTCTGTTTCCGATTTGGATGTACGCAGATTTTTTCAACTACAGGAGTTTGAAGAACCAAACCCTGTGGATAAAAAGGTACAACCTGTATACAGTTCATTTCTAGAAATGCTCCATGTTCTCGCAAGGAGCTTAGGAATTGTATGAGTAGTATGGAATTGAGAGGGTAGCGTGTTGCATCTTTAAGATGTGTTCCCTCCTGTGCAATCCCACTCATGCCCAATTGACCCCTTCGGCTTTCAACCACTCTGTGGCCTTGTTCCTCCTCCTCCATCATCACTGTGCATGTTAAAAGAATCAGAATGCAAATAGTTCAGTCCTGCAGTTCGAGTCTGCAGGTGTACCCCAGTATCCACAGATCTAGCACCCCATGATTCAGTTATCTTTTTAAAAGTCTGGAAAGTAAAGAAAGAAGCTGAAAATAGCTTTGCCTACCCTTATGTAACAAACATCACTGCATTCTGGGTCAAACTTAGGCAAAGGCAGGAGCCTCCATGTGACCAGGAAGAGGCTGCAGGTAGCTTCAAAGACTGCTTGGAGCCCTCCAAATGCAGGGTTTCACTGCAAAAGGGTAGACAAAGCTATTTTTGTCTTCTTCCTTTCCTAACATTTTAAAAGTGCATCCCTGGGATTTGCTGGGGGGAGGCATGCGTGAGGTTCAGTATCCCCTCATGGATACTCTGTTTTTAATATAACAGCATAATGCTATCCATTCCTCCTTGAAAGTAAGCCCCATTAAATTCAATGGGACTTACTCCCATGTAAATGGGTATAAGATTGCAGCCTAAATGTATTAGTTGTTTTTCAACTGAATATACTCTGACTAGCAATAAAAGGGGGGGGGAGATTATACAGTGGGCCCTTGGTATATTGGGTCCCTAGTGTCCACCCATCCAGGCAGTAACCAGATCTAGGCCTGCTTAGCTTTAGTAAGGTGGTTCTGTCACATTTGTTCAGCTCATATCCTGGCATGTAGATTTAGCATTTTGCTGTGTGCTTTCAGGCTAGCAGAGATTTAAATCCATAGCACTGTGGCAAGGATGCTAAGAGAATAATGGAAGGACTGTGGGCAGCTTTCCAATTTCTGTGGCACTTCCAGTTTGGGATAACTTGGGCGATCTTCTGGAAAGGCATGACCAACAAGCTTATGACTCTGAACAGGCTGCAGTGAATGCAATTCCATTAAAGGATGGTTGGGATGCCAAACACCTGGAGACAGAACACTGATTAAAGGGTGGTTCCTCAGCCTTTTAGCTTGTCTGGAAGCAGAAGAAGCACAACCTGACCCCTCTCCTTTCACTGAGGGTGGCAGGGGGAGACAGGTACCCCAACGCTATCATATACTCCTTTGATCTAATCTGTAGAAAGAGCATGAATATAGCACATGGGAATTTTTAGAGGTTTAAATTTGTTACATGCTTCTTCCCTGTAGGCTCCATGAAGCAACTGATTACCCCTGGAGGCCTTCTCTCTCCCCATTTGAGTTCCAGAAGCTGCTCAATAATTTAACAGCTATCAAGATTCGTGGGACCTACAGTGAGAGAAGTAAGTCAGCCTAATACTTGGGTGGTCGCTGAATGGATGTCAAGCATTAGCTCTTGCAGCATAAGGAAAGGAATAGGGTTTTCAAGTATTAGGGTGAGAGTGGCTTGTATATACTACAGTAGCCATTGATACGTTCCGGTGATAATTCAGATTTGAAGAAGCCCGGAGTTGTTAAGTCCAACATTTACCAGGAAGTCTCAAAGCCAAGTGAGTAATTTCATGTTGCCCTTATTTCTATCAATTACTGGTTGACCTTTCAATGCCATGGCTGGAAAATGACAAACCCGTGTAGCACAAGTATTTATGCCAGACTTCCTAAAAATCTTAAAATCTGGTAAAAGTTAACATTCACCAGGCTTCTGAAATACATTAATAGCATGACAGAATCCATTCAGTGAACTTTCTCTTCTTTCTTTCTGTACATACCCATTCTTAGGGTTTTGCTTCCAAATCCATCTACAAATTTCAGTGATAAAGGATTTCACCAGATTTTTTTATGTGACAGGAAAATTCCTAAGCACTTCTATGGGCCAATTCCTATATTAGGTTTTCAAGTTAACGCCTACAAAATATGAAGTTTGAACTTGAACAAACACATTGCAAATGTTTATCATGCAGGTACATTTGTCAAGGAGCTGTGATTAGCTATGGCCCTCCTGAGTGTATGTTTTGTGACAGTCTGGGTTTGTGCCCACATGTGGGCTTGTTTTCTTTCTCTTTTTGTATTTTGTGACCTTTAATATCCTAGAAAAGCAGTCTCTAAATTGGAGACCGCTGCTGGCAGGCAAAAGATTCCCTGGCATGAAGGCGCTCTACCATTAGCTGCAGGAAAAACCCCTGCACAGCTGCGTCGGCCCAGGAATCTAGACACAGAGTGCTGGGGTGTAGGAACCCGGAAGTGGGTGGTCAGCATGACTATTGGGCGTGTTCGGAGGGGCTTTCCTGTGGCTCCCTGGCAGAATGGTAAGTGCCGGTGACCCAGGGGAGGGAAATGACAGGAGCTGGATCCAGCCTGCAGGCCGGAATCTGGAGTGCCCTGTCATAGATTTGGAAGGAGCCTGCACGATCAAGTATGCAGCTTATCCAGCCCCACACATTTAAAATCATTTAGAGCAACTAAATGATCCTGGGGGCAGATCAGGCCTAGGAATAGTGGCAGAAGCTGTTGCTGGATCGTTTCTGCCCTCGCCCGCTTCAGAGCCTGACACTGATCTTCTTGGTTTTCCACCAGCTATTTAGCTGGTACAGCTCTGAATAGAGACCCATCAGGGCTGCTGGGGGCTCTGCATGGGGTCAGGCAATGGAAGTTAATAAGCCTGTACCATGGTGCTGAGACCAGAGATAGGATTGGGCCCTAAAGTCTATCAGATTTTTGTGACTCATTCTGACGCCATGTTATGTGTTTAAAAAAAACAACAGGAGGCCAAATATGCATGGCATTTGGGGGTCATTGGAAAACTACACATACTTAAGGGATATTTCATTATTGGAGGGCAGGAAACACAGAAAGATAGTAGCCTAATTAACATTCCTCTCATTGCTGGCACGTAGGGGTGCCTGGGTGGTGGCTGGGGTCAAGTTGCTACCCAAAATGTAAACATTCTTACATACTGCCCCATAAAAATTACTGTGTACATGAAGCAGAGCCCTTCCTAAGAGCTATTGCTAGCTTGTTGCTGTCAGCAGCAGGCCCAGCTGTAGTTGTGAAGCCAGTAGGATTAGAAGAGTTTCTCTGTCCTTTCCCTAGGAAAGTGTCTTTGCTGGATGATCCACAGTTAAACACACAAAGAATGGATTTAAAAGTTAGGTGTGTCATTTGATTCTTTAATCTCAAAGGGCGAATGCTGTTTCAGAGTCTTTCCTGACCATATATGCAGAAAGAATGATGTGTGCAAATACATTTTATGGTGTTCAAAGCTGCATTCTTTACCCACTCCCCATGCTTTTATGTTTGGCAAGTTGCCATCCCTACATACCTCTTAATCTTGCTGCCCAAACAGTATGCCAACTTTGACATTCCATGGAGATGCAACACTGGCTTCCTGTACACTGGATTTTGAAAATAAGGAGCCATTGAAACATGCATTCCCTCTTCCTCTTTCTTTCAGTCTCTCTAGCAAAATTTTTCCTCTGGTCTTTAAGCATGCTTTCATTATTGATGCCCACAGACAATAAGCCACAGTATCTTCATAAACAAGAGACTGAAACCATGGTTTGCAGTGGGTTTTTACATCATGGCCGTGAGAGAACTTGATTTGTATTAACCATAATTTGCTTTGATGCTTATCTAATTTGAAACTATGTTTGTGCTGGGAATGGATGGAGGAAAATCATTCTGAAAAGTGAAGGACATGGAAGAGACTGTGTTTCTGTTTTGCAAGCCATGGTTTATGAGAAGTCAGCATTGGTTCTTTACGGCTTAGGCCCTACCTACTAGGCTAAGAGGCACCTTTAAAGTGACTATTATATTTGTCAGAACAAGTGCCCTGATTCAGCCTAGTATAATGTGTTTTTAGTGGCTGTTTGCAGGTGTCTGTGTCGTGTCTTTGTGTGTGTGTAAGATAGTGTGGTCCCTTTGGGATAGGGAATCATCTCATGCATTCTTCTATATGAACCACTTTTTGTTGAAAAGTAGTATGTAATAATATTACAGGTAGATTACCCCTTATCCAAAATCCAGACTAGTCTAAAGTTCAGACATTTTTGTCCAAGCTTAAAAGAAAAAACTTTCTGTAGTGTGAACAAGAAGGTCTTGTGCTCATTCCCACATACAGGCTGTAAGTTTTGTTTTCTGCTCTGTGGTGTGTGCCGTTGTTGGGAAAAAAGTCACAGGCCAGCAGACACCCAAATGGGTAACAGTGAAAAGACCAAGAGAGGAATTATATTTATATTGTATCAAATTATATTTATGTATAGGAATTATCTAATTATATTTAAGTAACTATTCTGAAATCCAGACACCTCTCTGTTCCCCTCTGGTTAAGGGGATACTAAACGGTAATAAAGTCCCTTGTATCCTTTTCCACTGTCAAGCTATCATTGGAGCCCTTGCTACAGCTGGAAGGGAAATGATCGACTCCTGGATGTTGCATAATGAATCCCTCACACTCAGAAAGTACTCTAAACTTGTAGGCTGCATCACTTTTGTCACAAATGCCAAAGGGTGTTGAAGGGCATCTACTCCAATACTCCAAGGGCAACTACTTCCTTTCCTAATGCAACTCCTCTACAGATTAATCAGTAGTGGTAAAAACAGGAGAATACAAGTGACTGTGCACAGCAGCGTATTAATAGCTACTCAGGAAATTGAAGGAAATGAGTAAGATTTGATTCTATTAAGCAAGGGAAAAAATTATGCGCTGGCTAATCAAACTCAACTGGGAGAAAACGTGTTCCTCCATATCAACCCTGAATATGGCCATCGTTTTACACCCTGAATCTATATATATAAAAACGGACATGTGTCTGTGTGTGGGTATGTATGTATGTTCCTTATACACGTCTCCGTGCCTTGACCCACGGCCACGAAACTTGGCACACACGTTCCTTGCAGCCTGGAAAAGAACACTGCGGGGGTCAGACCCCCCTACACCCCCCGGTTTTCGGGGAGGGGGCCCAGATCGTCGGGAACCAAGGGGATTGCATTGGGCTAGAGGTCTGCTGCCACCCTGTGGTCACAGACGATTCTGCAGGTTATGTGGGAGGGCTGAGCAGCTCAGCTACCAGACAGAGGCAGAACAGAAAGTGAAACTAAATTGCTTTGCCTGCGTTGCCTGAGTGGCCCAGGGTGGAAAGAGCAGGATCCAGAGAGTTCCAGCACCCAGTCGGATCTGAGAGGGCCCTATGTCCAGGGAGCTAACTGGCCACCTCTGCCTGTTTCTCATACGTCAGGGCTATCCTGCTACAGGACCTGCAGACAGTAAGTGGGACCTTCAGATTGCTCTCTTAGTTGATTGTGTCCCTGTTTCCTCATTCATTTCACAGTGATAGTGTGCGTTTGGGGTTCCAGGTCATCAATACTGTTTTATTTCAGGGACAAGTTCTATATGTCTATATATGCATCGCACTACGTCATACTGTTGAAGGAGGTTTGTATATTTGTGGGTCTGTTCCACTATTACTCTGGAACGCCTGGAACGATGTGCACCACACGTGGTGCACTTCTTCCTTACGATCTGGACAGATATACTGTGGGGGTAGGGCCCCCCTTACGCCCCCAGAGGTGGGGGTGCACTGCAGAACAAACGCATTCCTCCTCCTAATAGAGCCTGGGGATAATTTCTGCCCCCGGGCAACGCCGGGTCACAAAAAGCTAGTATGAAATAAAAATCAGCTAGTCAGATGATACTTTAAAGTAGGGGTAGGCAACCATCAGGCATAAATGAGCTACTTAACAAAATGACTAACTGGCAAAGAGCTAGTTAGAGAAGGGATATGATATGACTGAAAGGGGATATGATAGCGCTATCTGGAAGAAGAGACAATTTTGTTCTCATTTACCTTTGACAGTAAAACTAGGTCCAGTAGGTACAAACGGCAAGAGACGAGATTCCGGTTGGACATCAGGAAGAATTTCTTGACGATAAGGGCAGTTCGACAGTGGAATATATTGCTGAGTGAGGTGGTGGATTCTCCCTGGAGACCTTCGAGCAGAGGCTTGACAGGCACCTGCTGGAGATGCTCTAGGGGGATTTCCTGCTACAGGCTAGATGTTCGACTAGATGATCTTGTAGGTCCATGGTTCTATGAAAGAGCTACTTTGATTCCCCCTCCCATATTTAACTATAGAAAAAAATTGCCAGAGCAAGGCAGCAGGAGAAGGGAACCTTTCAAGAAGTAACGCACACAATAAATATGGCCTTCGTGGTTCTGGTTTCTCTCATCTCCCATTTCATATTTAACTATAGGGGAAAAAAGCAAGGAAGCAAGGCAGGTCACCAGGTTGTGCTTTGGGGGGTAGGGGAACTTCTAAGAAAGGCCCCCATCCATGATGCTCTGGGAAGGAGAGGGAGTCGCCTTTCAATTCCCTTTCCCTCCATGTTTTGCCTTCTCTGCCTCTCACCATCGTGGAGAAGCTGCTTCTTCCGCCACCTTGCTTGGCCACAGTCACCAGTCCCACTTCGAGCAGCCGCCTCTTGAGAGCACATGCCAGCCAGGAGCTCATGCGCTCCAAGGTGGCAAACTGGAGGTGGGGCTGGCCGGCTTTCTGCTCTCTTGCTCCATCCCTCTTGGTTGCTCAGTAGCAGCTGCTGCTCTGAGCTGAAAAGGGCCACAAGTTACCGGTAACCACCCTATGAGCTACTGGTAGCTTGAGAGCCTCCCGTTGCTTACCCCTGCTTTATTGGCCCCTTGCCAGTGCGTGTTCTGACTCCTTGCATCCCTGTTAATCTAATTTCATGGGAAGGCAGTTTGTCCAAACTACTTCTCTACAGGCATTGCCAAACCTATTTAGCAGTTCATGTAGAGAAACACACACTGCTTTGCATGAACTGCTCCATCAATGTGATTAGGGAAGTTAACCAGGGTGTGCGGAGGGGACATGCACACCTTTAAATGCAGGTGGCTGGTTAGATATTTAGCATACAGTATTGTTTGAATGGCCCTTCCATGCACAAAGCCGCCTCCTGTTATGTGAGAGAATAATCTTGACAGTCATAAATTCACTGGTGCAACAGTGCTATCTGTTGGTTATGGAAGGTTCATATCCTTCACAAGAAGTATAGAGAACCAACTGGGATCTCTATACCTATTTAGGTACCAGCATAGAAGTGAAGAAAATGGCACTAGATGAGCAACTTTAGAGGATGGGACTTGTGGTGCTGGCTCAGCGCCTCTGGGATGCTGCTTGCTGATCATAGCAAAAGAGAAAGAAGGTAACCTGTATGGCCATGAGATCCTGGATTGGAAGCAATAAATTTATTCAGGTGTGCGTGCATGTGTTGATGTGACAGAGGTTCTTTGCTCCCATAGCAGTTCTGTGTTGACCATTCCAGACTTCCACATCTCTAGTAATAATTAACCTTCTTGATATCATGTATGTTGACATTGCCTTTTCTGTATCTGTTCCAGGTGCTGGATATTTGGATGACGTCACTATTGTGAGCGCTCGACATGGGCCTGGAGTACCAGCAACCTGGGTGGAGAGCTGTACGTGTCCTGCAGGGTATCTGGGACAGTTCTGTGAACAATGCGCCTTAGGCTACAGGAGGGAGACTCCTAGTCTGGGAGCGTATAGTCCATGTGTGCCATGTTTCTGCAATGGACACAGTGAGACCTGCAACCCTGAAACTGGTAAGAGACCACAGGATACAAAGAGTGTTGTTTAAGCATGGTCATTAGACACAAAAACAAAAGTAGTGTGGTGCTTGCCAAGGAGATCTCCCTGTGACCTCAGTTTCTACTTAGTTAGCTGAGCCTAAGACTTTCTAGGGCCAAGTGGATCAGACTTTGGATTCTTGTGTCACCTGTCTTCTGCCTGACTGTATTTGCAGTAGTATTTCTCAGTCCTATCTTCTGTACAACTCTGCTTGCAGTGCCACATTGCAGAGAGCAAAGCACAGTAGCTTCCTCTTCTGGCAAGCTGCCACAGTGGCGGGAGAGTTGGATACCTGCTTGGTCCAGTTGCAGGAATTCTTTGTTTTGAATCCCTGTTACCTTACAAAGGTTTAAGCCAAGCAGCCAGGGTTGAAATTCCTTCCTGACCCAAGACAAGGTTTGCTGAGGCATTGCCCTTTTAACATGCATTCTCTAGTGTGTCCTTTTTTCCCATCACATCTGGATGTGGCTACCTACTGACCATAATGCTGGATCAGGAGAGGGTCTTGTAAGTCAGCTGCCTCTGGGGCTGTATGATGCTGGAGAATAAACCTCTGCCTCTTCTCCATCTTATTATACAGGAGCTTGTGACTGCAGGGACAACACAGCAGGCCCGCACTGTGAAAAGTGCATTGATGGTTATTATGGAGATGCAACAGTGGGCAGCATTTCAGACTGTCAGCCATGTCCATGTCCAGGGGGTTCAAGCTGTGCCACAGTGCCAAAAACCAGGGAGGTGGTATGCACCAATTGTCCTACTGGAACCACAGGTATGTGGAACTTGTATTATGTACACACATCCTGCTACCCATATTGCATGGTGGGGGACTAAAATAAACAACTGGAGTCATGCTCAGTAGGATTTTTGGTCTCTGTATCAGTCACAAGACTTTGCTAGTCTTTCACAGTGATAGGGGCATAGCTAAAAAAGTGCAGAGGAGTGCACCAGGCAACAAGCTTTAAGGGGGCAACAGGCTGAGCTTGACACTAGTGGCCAAAATTGTAAAAACTTTGGTATGTATGAATAATACCTTCATGTTCTATACCATTCAATGTGAAATTTAATGCTGAATGCAGTGAAACAAACCAGAGTGTAATATCATTATTCTATCAAAAGTTATGGCCAAAAACCCAAGAAAATGAAACTACAATTGGGACATCACTTCCTGGGCATAATTTTTGCCCTCTGCACTGGGATATACTTTCATGAGCTATGCCAGTGCATAGTGAGCCTATTTATTGCATGAAAAAAAATCCAAGCTACTTGCATCTTAGAATGTAGTCAGTCATATTAACTAATCGTAGAAAGTAGTTAAGCTGGACATGTAGCTTGTCATGCCAGATCTGGGGTCAAGAAAAGGAAGGATTAAGGTCAAGAAAAGATAAACCCCAGGGGCTTTTCCAGACCTTTCAGTAGATACCCCTTATATTATAGTCAATGTTTTTTTCCTGTGTTTTTTAAAAAAAAGATACTGGAGAAAATCCTTTGTGCTTTCTAATGTGCAAATGTTATATTTGGTCTAATCTTTACAATCTGTCCCTTTTTCGCCGTGCTACATATTTTCTACATAGTTTTCATATTTTCTACATACTTGCTACATAGTTTGGTTCTGTTATATTACCGTTTTAATCGATCTTTGTCAAAGTGTGCTAACATGGGAGCCACACTGAGGGTCCCTTGGAGGAACCAAAAATTATGCATATCTATATACATTAACAAATGTGCCTTGCCCTTGCAGGTAAAAGGTGTGAGCTGTGTGATGATGGCTATTTTGGAGACCCTCTTGGTGAGAGTGGCCCTGCCAGACTTTGCCGCCTCTGTCAGTGCAGTGACAACATTGACCCCAATGCGGTTGGGAACTGCAACCGCCTGACAGGAGAATGTCTGAAGTGTATCTATAACACAGCGGGGTTTTACTGTGACCGGTGCAAAGAAGGATTCTTTGGGAATCCCTTAGCTCAGAATCCAGAGGACAAATGCAAGGGTAAGAGTCTTCCTTGTGTAGAGCAAGTATTCCTATGTTATATCCAGGATCCTTTGGCTGTGCAGTCACTGTTGCATGCGTATCTAGATGTTCAGGAGAGATGCCCTCTCAGAAGCTGCCCCATAGAACTTCTGCATCTGATGACAAAGCAAAGAAGCAGGACATAGGAGGAGTTCTTTCTTTAGGTTCTCCCACATCTCCAGTATGACTCTTACAGCTCTTCCTGATGGTTTACAATGCTTGAATGAGGCAGTTATAACCTGGGCAGTTATAATTAATGTCAGGGAAAATATTTAATTGTTTCAGTGCTACATGATCCTGTGAATTTTCTCTTGGGAGATCTTGAAAGATTTCTAGATGTTTTTGAAAGAGAACAATTTAATAACAGCCAAGATGGTCCTAGCCAGTCACTAGGAACATCTCCCTCCATTGGTGACTAGCTATGGAAAGAGGCTGAGTGATTGATTTGCTGCAGAATACAATTGACTGGCCAGGCCAGAGATGTGTTCCAAATTCTGTGAATCCATTAAGTCATCATGAAATTAGTAATAGAGAAATAGTCTTGCACTCATTTAAGAAAATGGGATTGTTTTTCTTGAAGACGTAGCTGCATTATGTATACAATCTTCTGAATAATAAAAAGGCTGAGATACAAAATAGAACTTCTCCATACTATGTGTGGGGGATGGTATGTATATCATTTCATCCTCAGGTAAAGGTGTAATGTGTTTCTGATGTGGTACAGACTGTGGAAATAAAAAGTGCATGACATTTGGCTTCCTTTAGCACCAGCCAATCCAATTCTTTTAATCCTTGATTACCAAAATGTGCACATTGATAGTTCCCTTTTGCTTTCGCAGCTTGCAATTGCAATCCTTATGCCACAGTGAATCGGCAGACAAGCTGCAATCAAGTAACAGGGCAATGTGAGTGCCTTTCCCATGTCACGGGGAGAGACTGCAGCTCCTGTGAACCTGGTTTCTACAACCTGCAGAGTGGGCATGGCTGTGAGAGGTGAGCTGCTTCCTCTACCCTGGTATTGGTATAGTAGCTTAGGTGGATGGGAGACAGTAGGATGGAGTAGCGGTTTGGTTGGGTGGTTGCTTAAGAGTAGTAAAGCAGATTGACCTGAGAGTAGCTGCATTCTAGTCAAGTTTTAATAGTTACCAGTTGAATTTCAAGGAGAACAATGAGTATACAAATGAATCTGCCCATTTCCCTTTGCTATAAAAGCACATCAGATAACTGTGTTCAGAGAGCTCATGTGGTCAGAGGAACCTGAAGGGCCTATGCTGGGGGCACAGGACTGCCGCCAGGCTCCACCCAGTCATCTCTGGGTTCTCCCTGAGAGTGGAGCATTACTGGTTTTGCACACCTTGTTCTGACTTCTATGAAGGCTTCCAGCCTCCACAGAAGCTGAAATGGGATGCCTGAAGTCCCACCCTTGGAAAGAACATGACATTCTCTCTGAGGACAGAGCACTGTTGGTTTTATGCCTCACCCTCTGCGGAGGATAGTGATGACATCACATGACACGGTGATGTCACTGCCCTGGATGCTAGGGTGATATGTTACACCCCTGCAAGTGCTGCAATAGTTAGTGGGCTTAGACTAAGGAGACCACAGTTCAAGTCCTCACTTGGCCATAAAGCTCACAGGATGACATTGGGCCAGTCACACTCTGTTGTTATGAGAATAAAAGGAGAGAGAAGAGCTGCCCTAAGCTCTGTGGACAAAGAACAGTGCCTAAATACAAAAATAATATTGATTGGCACTGGTTTATTTTCTATTTACCTTCAAAATTCAAGTAACATGAATTGCAAAAAGGAATTTTGTCACATGAAGGATCAGCATCCAAAAGAACAGATAATGATGCCACACATTCTACTTAAAGTAGGTTGTATTACTAGTTGCTGTATTACTATGTTAGAGCAAGATGGTGCTTCCAGCTGGGTGCAGATGGAGTAAGAAAGCTTGACAATAGCAGTGAAACTTGGGCTAAGAGGAAGGAGAGGAGAGACCAGGAGTTTCATAATATATTTATCAATGCAGTTTTGCAAGTTTTGTTCAGTGAGAAGTACTAAAAACGTTAATGCAAACAGAATAAATAATCCTTTTGCACTTGTCAAGTTAAGAGTTAGGCCACTGGTTATACTTGCATGAGAATTTTTATTCTTCTGTCGTGTTGAGAATAGGTTTCAATGCTCCTCAAATGTGGATGTGAGGACTCTGTCAAGCAAGATTAATTTATGAAACAGCATGTTGGTGGTGGCTTTTGTTCAAATGCATGTTTTTCTAGCGATTTCATCAGAAATACATCTTATGTCCCATACCTGCACAATAAGTATGCATTATTCCAAACCTCTCCAAAGAGGCATGAATCCAGAAATTACACAGTCCAGAAATCAAGCATGATAAGCACATGCAGTTATCATTTGTGTATGCAGTGGCACTTAAAACTATTTCTCCCCCCTACTAGGTGTGACTGCCATTCGTTGGGTTCCACTAATGGCCACTGTGACATACAGACCGGGCAGTGTGAGTGCCAACCGGGCATCACTGGCCAGCGTTGTGAGAGGTGTGAGGCCAACCATTTTGGATTTGGGCATGAAGGCTGCAAACGTAAGGGGGAGCGGTGAACAAAATTTGTTTTCTGTCCCATCACATCTTCCACATGTTTTACTGCTTCATTCCTCTGTATTGAGGCTCTGCCTATTTGCTTATCACAGTTGGTGAACCGCATTGTGTGTCTTGAATTGGACAATTACAAGAAGCTGTTTCCTGCACACTGTGCCAGTTTCAAATCCAGTGCGGATGTTTTTGCAGTTGTACGCGTCTTCCTCTCTCCCTCTAGGGCATTGCAATTGCATATACTTGTAGACCATCTGCTGTTCCTTGTCATAAACACTTGCTCTGAATTTTGTCCCAGAACTGACCTGTGATTTAGCTATTACACTCCTACGCATCTACTCTGGAATGTGGCCTTTAGCTGCCAATTCAGGCTTGAAAACATGCAAAGTGTGTAAAATTGGGACATAAATAGCGATGTATCCTTCCATCTCAGTTTCCTTAATGCCTCAAGAACAAATTAAGTGTTACTCATGGATGAATATGAATGCACGGGTCTAGTACAGACGTAGCACTCATTTTCTCCAAACTGTAGTTCCCTGATTGGTAGCCATCTTCAGCTGTACTTGGTGTACCTCCCTCCAGAGCAATTTTGCCATTTCTCTCTTCTAGGATTAACCATGGTTTTGTGTTGCATGAGCACAAATATGAACCATTGTTTCTGCATAAATTGGAGGTGAATACTATGGTTTATGATGTGCATTCTTAGTACAAAACTGTAGTTGCCCCATGGCAAGAGCAGATGAGGGGACGGAATCACACTGAAGAGGGAAGAAGTAACAGTCCATGACTCTCTCTCAATTCACAAGCTATAATTTCCATGCAGGTAGCATTGGGACCAGTTCAGAGACATTATGCAACTGCCATCTGGATACATTATGAAACTGTAAAGAGCCCCTGCAGCTTCACATAATTAGGAAAACACTAGCAACCTCCCCTGATGCATTTTGCAGCTCTGCACTTGCCGTTTCACAGCATGAAGAGTGTCCCAGTAATTCCCATCCCATTATGCTCTATAGCTGTACCCCAGACCTAAACCTTTGTCTGTATAGACATATGCTGTATGTGTTGAGAGATCCTGGGTGCCTAGTTTCCCTAATCATAGAGAGGAGCTCTTCTCAAGTATAGTATTTTTCTCTATGGAGGCAAATGCTGAAAGCATGGGGTGGGTGGAAATGTTCCTGGGCACTTCGTAGCTGTGGATAATGTCCACAGTTACAAATGATTGAAGAGGGTTAATACTGTACACTGACAAGTAAAAGCAAATGTGAATGCACCTCAATAGAACATTTATGGCAAGTAAAAATTTTCCTACTGCATTACACTTGCATATTATTGATGGTTAAGCCTGCAAATGGCCTTATGAAAAGGATTTCATTTGTTAAAGTGTGATGCAAGAACCAGCCCTCAAACATCCTTTATATGGTCCTGTTCTCACAGTGGAAGAGATGGTAATAAACCTGTCACTTGATTGTACTACTATAGTAAGTTCATATTGC
The DNA here is from genome assembly GCA_029204185.1 of Lerista edwardsae. Lineage (NCBI taxonomy): Eukaryota > Metazoa > Chordata > Lepidosauria > Squamata > Scincidae > Lerista > Lerista edwardsae. Next base: position 3,357,548 of record JAJKFI010000086.1, read on the forward strand.
AGGTGGGAATTCATGCAATTGATAGCTGCTCCTTTTTTTAAAAAAAGAAAAAAACCCACAATCCTTTATTTAGAAAACCAGGATTTCAGAGAGAACACACCTGCACCTGTAGGGGTACAGTTCACCCACATAAATCCCATCTGCTGTTATCAATCAATCAATCAATCAATCAATCAATCAATCAATCAATCAGCAGGTACTTATATACCGCTTTTCAATACGAAGTTCACAAAGCAGTTTACAGGCAAATAGTAATAATAATAAAGTTAAATGGCTCTTGTAATAATAAATGTTATCTACTGTTCATGAGAACAGATGTGTTCCTAGATGGGCAGCCATGCCTGCTAGTTTTTCTGTAGAAGATTTTGCTCTGTCCCATCATGATTACACCTTGCTTTTTCCCAGCTTGTGACTGTGACCCTGAGGGTTCTCGCTCTCTTCAGTGCAAAGAGGATGGCCGTTGTGAGTGTAAAGAAGGGTTCGTGGGGAACCGCTGCGACCAGTGTGAAGAGAACTATTTCTACAACCGATCATGGCCAGGCTGTCAAGAGTGTCCTGCGTGTTACAGATTGGTGAAAGATAAGGTCAGACCTATGAGAAAACCCACGTGTTTATGCCTCCTTTACCTTTTTAGGCAAGGTTGGTATTGGGGGCAGGGGGAAGGGATGTGAGGGACTGAGGCACACACAGGGACCAAGTGATACAGAGTTCTTTGCTGCTAAAATCCCAAATGCACCAGCTCCAATCTCGATCATAAATGCACATATTGGCCCACCAAGCCACCCAGCATACTCTCCAAAGCCCTTTTTACTCACCTTAAACTGGAACCTTTGGTGAATGTTATCATTTTATTTTTCTACTAGCTGCTTTATGTGGGTTGTTGTTGTTTTTTTAACTTTAGTGGTAGTCTAATGTTTACCTAGTGCAGATTGCTTCCTGCAAACCATGCCTTGCAAATTGATTTTGGGGGCTCTTGTCCCATCTTCACAGTGATTTTGCCTGACCCTTCCCTTTAGAGGGTTGATAGCCACATGTTAATGTAGAGATTGGAGCCATGGTTAAAGGTAGGAAGGGTATGTGTGAAATTATTAAGCACCTTTGAGGCTGGCTTCATAAGGTTTGCTGGATGTCATGAGCCACTTCTTCGTATTTAAGATTTGCAATACGTGGCATTCATGTTAACATTTTAATTTGTTCAGAACATTGCCCAGCCTTTCCTACAGCAATTCTGTAAGATAGGTCAGAATAATTATCCTTTGTATTTTAGGTGCTGTGCTGAAAGATGGTGCTTGTCTAAGGCCATCTACTGAATTCATAGTTGATTTGACCTTCTGCTTCAGTCTCTGAATTACTATTCTGTTGTAGCTCTCAGAAGTGAATAATGTATTTGCAGAATATGCACATTAGGGCATTTTGTTTCATTTTTTGGATTTATGAAGGTTTGGGACTGGTGGAAAGAGAAGAGCAATTTGGATAGTGTTCATTACAAGTCACTAGTTGCTCTAAGAAGTTATGTTCTGCCCAACCAGACATCATTTTGGTAAAAATGGAGTCCTTTAGCACCTTAAAAGCTAACATTTATTTCTGTGTAAGCTTTTATGAACTTATAATATCCATATCACCCATATCATCAGATTCATGAAGTAAACTACTCAACACCTAGGTGTATATGTGTTCTGTGTGTGCATGACATGTGTTGACATCCACACACACAGCTGTGCAAGAAACAAAATTGAGAACAGCAGGATGAATTTGCAAGAGAAATGAAATGAAAATGAAACCAGACTGATCTGTTACAAGCTTAAAATTACTCAGGATAAGCAGAGTGACCATTAGCAGTTAATGATGATGATCTGTTAGCCATGCTAAGTCACCCAGCTCTGTGATGTGATAAGAAGCCCAAGTCATGTGTCAGACCAGAGAATGCCATGTTTCATATACATTTTAAATTCACCAATGTTCAATTCAGATGTTAGTATTTGTGTGCATCTGCTTGCTGAGTATTCTCACCATGCACCTGATGAACTATAGACCGTAAAGGCTTACTCTGAAATAAATTAGTTTTTCAGATGTCACAGGACTCTGTTATGTTTGCTACAAACCAGTTCATCTACTGTCTACTCTTCTAGAACTTGTTACCAAGGTCGATAGTTCTGCATTTAGTAGAAACTGTCAAAATGTTTTTACTTTTTTCACCACAAACATGAGTACTTGAAAGAATACATCCTTAAGACCCACCAGCTGGATTAAAAATGTTTTAAGGGCACAAATATTGAAGCCATTCCTGTCCATCTGCTTTCATACAGAGACTTCTACAAAAGGACTCAGTGACTCCTACTTTAGTCTTAAGTGCTTAGCACTTGGCCTGTCTTTGTTTCCCTTGGACAGAAACAGAATTATTTAGACCCCTCCCATGCCCTTTTTGTTTAGGTGGCAGAACAGCGGGAGAGATTGAAAGAGTTGGAAAATCTTATAGCCAACATAGGAACAGGTGATGAAACAATAACAGACCAGGCCTTCGAAGACAGGTTAAAGGAAGCAGAGAGAGATGTCATGAATTTGCTTCGGGATGCCCAAAGCAGCAAAGGTAAGTGGAGTTGGTGAAATGGACTTCTTCCTGAATATTCCTATTGTTCCAAAAGTACCTTGCCCCATTGTGGGTACCTTGCCAATAACATTTTGCAAGAGAGTTGAGAGCATTAAAAAATAACATTGATGGAATTTTGCCTTTGTTGAGATGATGGTAAGTGTGTATATATTCTTTTGTAGTTACATGTGAAATACCAAATTCTTCCATGCAACCTGAAACGTATGTGAAGGGCAAATGATTCTTTTTCCCCCCTGAGTGCTTGGAATAGAGCACATGTTGCATTTTTTTCATAGGAGGTGAAAGATGCCACTGTTATTACACAGGCAGTGGGAACTATAAGGCACTTTTGCAACTTGCAGGCAGCAGTGCATCTTGTGTTAACTCTAGCCCTGTGAACATTTGGAAGAAGTTGGCAAGACTTGCCACTTAATGCCTTAATGGTGATTATAGCGTCACTAGTGTATGTGGTGCCTTTAAAAAGTATCGTAGGCCAAAAAATGTAAAAACTAGGAATCTGTAATCTAAATGTTGACAGCAGAGTGGGGGGAAAGCAAATGATACAAGGAATGAATGAGCAGATGGAGTTACACTTCATTTTCTGTTGAGTTTGAGAAAAACTTAGAAGAATTGGCTTTGGAAGAAGAATTTGAAAATTCTGATTCAGTTACTCTGTTTTATTTATACTTGGTTCTAGTGGAGAGTTGCCAATTAGAAAAAGAAATTTACTCATTTTCTATTATATTTAATAGCCGTTTCATGTATTCATAGGCAAAATCCTCCATTTAAGATTCTTTCAATTTGATGATACAAAAACTTTGGCAAATTCCAGCTAAACCCTGGAGGCTGTTGCATCCTCTTTTTCCTCTTGCATTTTAAAGCCTTATAGCAAAAGAAACCTACCAATAAAACATACTGAAAGGCTGCCTTATTCAATCCCTCTTTGTTTATGCTGGCTGCCTCAGATGTGGATCAGGGCTTGATGGATCGCCTCCTGCACATTAACAGAACCCTTTCCAGCCAACTCGACCGGTTACGGAATATCCAGAACACCGTGGCAGAGACAGAAAATCTTGCTGAGCGGGCCCAAGACCGGGTGGCCAGCACAGAGCACTTGATTAAAACAGCTTCAGATATGCTGCAGAGAGCAAACATGGCCGTTGCCAATGTGGTGAGTGGTGTTCTGAAGTGAAATAGCTCATCTCCTGAGTGAAATAATAAAGGCTTTGTGTGTGCTGCAATTCCACTTTCTTTTTTCTTTTGATGGTAGTTGTGAAAGTAAGTTTGAAAGTGTATAAGCAGGAGTGGCTTTGCAGGTGGGGCCAGGTGTGGCATGGGAGTTCATGCCCACTAAACGGCCCCCATCCAAAACGGAAGCCCACTGCTACTACTGCTCCTCACCACCACCTTGGCAAGCAAGGAGATGCTTACTGGGCACTTGGGGGCAGCAGTGGACCATCTTCTCTCTTCTTCTCCCCTATGCAACTTTATAGTTCCCAGAAATGTTGTCCCCTAATACCACATAAAGGGCTGGGGCATCTAGGAATTGTTAAATAGCACCAGATAAAGAGAGGATGATTTGCTGCTGTCACCTGCTCTCCATTGCCTCCTGGTAAACCTCCCCATTGAGTTTTGGTACTAGGAACAGTGGTACTGGTGGATCTTCTTCCCCCAGAGCCATTCTAAACATCCTGCTGTCACTGCTGCCCACTATTCCCTTGTAAACCAACCAGGGATCCTGAGGAGAGAAGTTTACTAGGAGATGGGAAGAGCAGGTGGCAGCCCCAGACACAAGTCCTCTTTCACACCTCCACCTACATTCATAACAATGGCAATGAAGGACTTTTGCCATCAGCTGCCAGATTTCTGAGTGTCCTTGTTAGAGAGATGGGGATAGCTTCTATGCACATTTGTTTTCCAAAGCAGGTGGCGGAGTGCCCATTGGGGAGCCTCATAGAACTTTTGTCCCAGGTCCCCGCAAAAGCTGGAGTTGAAACATAATGTAGTGAAGTTGCTGAATGTGATTTTCAGTGGTTAAACCAAGGTTTGTTCCTCTCCATAGCTAGTAAACCCAAAATAAATTATATAAAACAGTAAAAAAAAATACAGCACACATTGCGTAAAATAAATCATCCAAATTTGTTTAATATGCACCATTTACTTAGATTTCATAATTTTTCTTTTGTGAGTGTGACCCTTGGTGTGTATTTTCTTAAGAACTTCTGGAAATACCTTCTCTTGCAGCCAGACAGCTTTTTTTCCCTGAGCCTGCAGTTCTATGCACATTTAACTTGGAAGTACACTTTAGTTAAGTCGACAGCTGCTACTTTCAAGCAAAACTGAACGTCCTGGGGAGAGGGTGGGGTTGCTGTTAGGCTGCATCCAAGGCCCCATTGGGAGGCTGTGCAGTCCCAATTCGGTTCTGTGCCTGCTAAATAGCAGGCAGAGATCTGAGGAACCCTATTCGGAGGCCAGAGCCTCCCCTGGGGGCAAGGGAGTGAACATGCCCTTGCCCCGGGGAGGTTCCCCAGCACACCTCAGGTGCTCTGGATTTGTTGCAGACCTGCCAGCCTTGCCAATCCAGCAGAATTTAGGATTGCACTCTGTTTCTGTTTTGAATGGAAACTTAGCATGACAGCACCATTTCCCCGTATCTTCCCTCTAGCACAGGACCAAGTATGCATTACAGAAGGTCCCTAGGCAGCAACTAGATTTCTTTGTAGCACTGCTTTGTGGCTAGATGGTCAGGACCCCCAACTCTCCCTGCCCCACTGGAAAAGCAGCCTGCTGGGAAATCCTGACATAAGTCCTCTTCATGTGCCTCGTCACTTCTTTGGGACCATGGAAGCTTCCCTTCTGGAAAAAAATTACAGACACAATGGGGAAAGAACCTGGAATGAGACTGCATTGTGGGAAAAGGGTTAATGCTCCCTCCCCTGTTCTGTCTGTCCTCTGATTTTAACTTGCTGCTATTTTACATTTAAAGAACACACATGCAGGGCCCAATAATGCATAATGTATCTAATTATTAAATGTTTAAATGTTTGCCATAGAATTAAAGATGTAAGAAGTGATTCATGTAAGTGCATTGGTTCCTTCTCTAGTCCATAACTCCACCAGAGCCGACCGGTGATCCCAGTAACATGACTCTCCTGGCAGAAGAGGCCCGTCAACTGGCGACAAGGTGAGACCCATTGTGTGCTTGCATGCAGCATGTCGGAGGGGGGTAACCCTAACAATGACTATTTAAAGCCTTGCCAAGAAACACAAGCCTGTTTCTGCCCGTTTCCATTGTAATGCCTGCTCCCACTTCCCAGTTTCCCTGTAATGGCTGTGTCTTCAGCCAGTAATTTCCCTTGTTTGCTTAGCCCGTTCTCTAGAACCATCATTCTCTGACTCTCTGTCCACCCCTTCCTACGAACAGTCTACTGATTTACCATTTCCCCTTGTTTTCTTCTCTCAAATCTTTGCACATTGGTTATCTTCCCTGTCTTCTTACTTCCCCTTCTGCTAAAAAGGGTGATGGAAAGTGGGCACAAGTAATGATGCAGGTGCAAAACATAAGTTGAGTGATGTTGGATTGTTTTGCTTCCGACTGTATTCAAAATTCAGATAGCTTCTTACAAGGCGTGTTAATCTTTGTCGCAGTACAGAATATGCCAGTGTTTCCCAAATCGTGGTTCAGGACTCACCATGGGTCACAAGTCGATTTTTGGAAGGTCGCAAAAAGTTTTTGAAACAAGACCTTTGCAAGGTCCTAATCCTTTTTATTTTGCCCAGTTTGCAAAATAAAATTGTTAACTGAAATGCTAACCTGTGGTATGAGAGAATCTTCATCACTCCAAATTAAAATGTCACATTTTCCCTAGTAATTGGTTATACCATAGATCAAGTATGTGAACCCAGTTTTGTCCGGCCTGGAAGTCCCTAACTGCACATCTTGTTCAGCCTTCTGGGTATCCTGGAATGACTGTAAAGGCTTGGAGGAACATCTCTCCATTTCTAGGGAGAGTCTAGCAAATATCTACAATCACTCACTCACGCTATACGTAAGGTCTATGGCAAGCTTGGGAGCATAGAACCCAAGTTATTAATTAATTTATTATTAATAAATAAAACCTTTCTGGATTTCTTTTTTTAGGGGATCACAATAGATTGTCATTTTTCAATGTGGGTCCTGATGTTAAAAGTTTTGGGAAGCATATGCAATATGCAACATTGTGCAGGTTATGAAAGGCCACATGTGTAAATAGCAGCAATTCCTGTTGAACAATGCATGACAAGCTCCACCTGGAAAAGGATAAGGACCTTGCTTGGGAGTTAAAGGGGAAGTCCATGATATAATTACATAGGAAAGCTTCATAGATGTATATTATGCTTGCGTATATCTGGACCTGATGACAAAAGCCTTGTAAGTAGTCCTGGATGGTGCAAGAGCACAGCACATCCACAGCATGACTCTTTTCAAATCCCAAGACTCTAATCAGCTTAGCTAGTATAGTATGTATGAATTGCTTGAAAAGGAAACGGCATCAGTCTGACCTCTTGTTCGCCTATGTTCTGGTCTGATAAGACTGCTATGCATTGACTAGCTCTAAGCCTCAAGCATTAACCCAATCTTCGTTTGCATTTGTCACTTCCTGTTTGAGCAATCTTGTTGATTAATGGGGAAGGTATGGTTTTTTGCAAGATACTGAAGGAAAATGTTACATTAATCCTTCCCAACAGATGGAGTAACCCCTGCTAACTGGGCAAGGGGCACTTTTCCAAGTGGTGTTCCTCTTATATTTAGCGGGGGTGGGGTGGGTGAGTAATTGTCCCTATTCACGCCTGTGCAGTGTCTTTTCTAGTGGCTGTTGCTAGTGGCATTGCATTTTTTTAGATTGTGAACCCTTTTGGGACAGGGAGCCATTTAACTTTATTAATATTTGCCTGTAAACCACTTTGTGTTGAAAAGTGATATATAAATACTGTTGACTGAGTACAGCCTTCTGCAAAACTTTGTCCCTACAAGGCTAGTCTCTGGTACTGGCAACAGGGATTTATGGCACTCCTGGGCAGGAGCAAGAGAACCCAAAGGGCCTGCCCATGGCACCCAGTCAGTCCTGTTCTGTTGTTTGCTTTCCAGCTCCATAGACAAGGACCCAGGCCACGAGATTACCTAACTATAGTAGCATTCACCATAATGGTGTTGTCTCATACTTGGGATTTATTTTGTGGTGCATATTCAAAAAATAATAGTAATGCTACAACTGATGGATTAGGCAGTAATGGCCGCATGCTCAGGGACCATTCAAGCATTATTGTTGAAATAGAACAATAATAGCACATTGTCAAGTGCTTCCTGTTTACGGCCCTTGTGATGGTGCTTGTATTGGACAGTCAAGTGACAGTGTTCGTATAGGAAAATAGGAACCAGTGATGATTTTCTAATCACTTGCCTTTTCCTCTCTTAATGTTGCCCAGGCACAAGCAAGAAGCTGATGACATTGAGCGTATAGCCAGAGAAGCAAATGATACCTCATCACAGGCATATAAACTGCTCTTGGACACATTGGCTGGAGAGAATCAAACAATGAATGACATTAGTGACCTTAACAGAAAGTAAGTGTGAAATGATGAACAGAAGGAACTGTGCTTTGTAACTGAGCATCCTCCTCAGCTAAAATGCCTACCCTGCCTTTCAAATACAGGTTTGTCCTTTTTACCTGTGGATTTGGATCACTGCAGATTCCAAACCTGTAGTGTAGCTCCAACTTGACCTCCCAGACACAAGTGGAAATGTGTTCTGGTTGCATCTGGGAGGCCTTCTGAGATGCAAGGAGGCCACATGCAGCCTCCTGGCATCTCGGAACACCTCTGGATGTGACCTGAGGGCACTTCCAGGTGCAACCAGAGGCTCTATAACAGACCCACCTGTGGATCCCATTATCTGTGGATTCCAGCATCCATGGGGTTTCTGAGAACAGAACCCCTGCGCATGCCAAGGTTAGACTATAAATCTAAAAGGGCCGTATTGGATCAGACCACAGTTCCATCTGTCCAGAATCCTTAGTATAGGACAACCCATATATGAAGCACTTCGCACTCAAAAAATACTATACGAAGTCTAAGTGTAGCCTTGTTCTCTCCACTTCAGCACTAAGTATTATTACTTAGCATTTTTATCATTTCAAGTGCTCAAAATGTTTCATATAGATTATCTGCTTGCAGTCCTTACTGGCCTGACTGTCAGATATAATTAGTTGTACCACATGGGTGTGGAGTGCTGTAGTGAAGAGAGTGTGGCTTTTCTAAGATCAACTAGAGAGTTCATAGCAGAGACATGATTCAGCCAGAGACTTCCTAATTTCTTGCTCAGTTCTTTGAGCCGCTGTTCTATACCAGCTCAGCAGAAATGTTGAGAACAATATATCATCCAGGTGTCAAAAAAAATCCTGCACAGCCACCACCAAGAAAAGCCCTGCTTATGCACTTGTAGATTTCCTGCCAATCTCTCATGCTGATAGAGACCTCCTTTTGATGGTTAACTTATAGCATAGGCTAGTTTATTTAGAAGGAGGTGCTCCCTAAGCTACTGTGGGCCCAAGCTATTCTGGGATTTTATGGTCAGAACTAGTATCTCAAATTGTGCTCAGAATCTGACAGGCAACCTGGGCAGTTGTCCAAGCATAGGAGTAATATGTTCTGTAGGCTCTGGCACTACCATAAACTTAGGAATAGACTGTCTGCCTACATAATCAATTCTGTGTAGATTTGGATGCAGAACTTTTGTTCCTTCATTTCTTTGAAGCCTGCTTGACTAAGTTCATTAGATAGAAATCACTTGGACCATTCACTTGGACCATTCACTTGGTCCGTCAATGTTGTCCACTTTGACTGCTAGAAGAGAAGCTGCTTTTTTAGATCTGCTAGTTGAGATGTGTGTCTCCCAGGAAGACCTGGCACCGTTTGCATGCAGACGTGTATGCTCTTCCACTATGTGGCAGGCCTGTCCCATCTGGTGCAGCCATACCGCACCACCACCGCACCACACATGCCATGTCAAAATTTAAACCAGAGATCTTTTACCCACAGCAGGAATTGCACCAGTTAACCAACATGTCAGGCAGGAATGTTAATAGGATTCTTCTGTTTTCTAGATACAATCAAGCAAAGGACATTTCCCAAGATCTAGAAAAGCAAGCAAACAAGGTCCATGCAGAAGCAGAGGAAGCTGGGAACAAAGCTCTGCAGATCTACGCTAATCTCACCAATCTACCACGTATAGAATCTGAGGAGCTAGAGGTACGCTGAGTTGGGCACCTTGTATAGTCTGGTGAAACACAGTAGTAGGCCAAACTTTAAAGCAAAAATGCAATTGACATGTTGCGTTCTAACATCCTTTTGTAGGTGACATGGGAAATAATAGTTCATGCTCTTAATTTTTAGCTAAGGGACTATTCGTTGGATTTTTTTTTGTAATAAATCATTTTGACAAACCTTAGAAGATAATTGGGGCGGAAGACACAAGATTTAAATGCACACATATCTTGAATATTTGAATTCTTTAAAAAATGTTCAACTATGTGAACTTTCAGTGACCCAAAGGATTCACCATCCTGGCTGGGCAATAGGTTGTTCTGGATTTCTTCTAGGGTTGGCAGCATCTTGGGGTCTTGCTGTGGATTCTCATGGCTATATCCAAGACCAGACAGAAACCCTACTGCAAAACTTGAGTTCAGACGCTTCTTCCCTCTCCCCCCATTTCAGTAAATTGGGGAAAAAGGAAGTGGTGGTGGAGAGCTTCAATTAAACACTCTTAGTCCAATTGGAAGGTTGAGTGATTTTGCCAAACATCTGGAAGATGGCAAAATCTGGGTTTCAGCATTTGTCGCCAGAGCAGAGAAAAATGGAGGTCTCCTTGTCCCAAGTGCAAGAATGAACCGTGCACTATTTCCAGGAATTTTCTGCATGTAGTACCGTGTGATCTGGTCGTGGTTTGCAGTCCTTTTAAGAATGATCAAATCCAGACCTTCAAATATTATGAAGCTCCTTGAAAATCTGTAGTGCCACCCCAGTTCTGTCATTTGGCTGCATTCACTGAAACTATTTCTTTATGTATTTCCTTTGTGCAGAATGAGGCAAATAAGATCAAGAAGGAAGCAAAAGAGCTGGATCAGCTAATTAACAGGAAACTGAAGGATTATGAAGATTTGAGAGAAGATATGAAAGGAAAAGAGATGGAAGTGAAGAACCTTTTGGAGAAAGGCAAGACTGAGCAGCAGGTTAGTTCAGCTTTTGTGTGTTCTCATCCTTAATGAAAGCCATAACAATATGCAAGAGCAGAGACTTCACACTTAAGCCATTTAAAAAAGTTTATTAAACATCCCTAGGAGAAGTATAGTGACTTCGTGTTTAAGTGTCTTTGCTGATGTTCTTGCAAATTATGAGTTTAGTGTGTTGTGGCTATATGTAAGGGTTGGGAAACAGTGTGTGGTCTTTAGGACCCAGGCTAGAAGATGAAGCTGTGGAAGGAATAGCCAGAGATGGAGTAAGAAGGAAGGGATAAATAATAATACAAGAGAAGGGAAGGTATTGATGAGCAGTGTGATCGTGGCTGAACTGGGCTACTGTATCTTTGTGGGAAGCCCTGGATATCAAGTATGGGATGAAGGTACTGTAGACTTACTTCATATTTCAGCCCACCTGTACTATCCTCCATAGGGAATCCCTTAATCTTTGGCATTCTCACCAAAAACCCTTGCTGAAGGTTTTGCCTTCTTTGCCCCTGAGCTGATACGAATGTGTTTGGCATAACTTGGAATAAGTCACAAAAGTTCATTTGCTCTGTCATTTACTCTTTTGGTTGAGGGAAGTCAAAGATGTTCAAATGTTTCTCGGCTCTTTTGCACCCCAGTGTGTTGGCAGGCTGTATAGGTTGGTGTACCATAACGGCCTGGTAAGCTAAGACTGTAAGCATTGTAAAATCAACCTACTCGAACTTGTTTTGGGGACAGAATTAAATTGGAAAGGGTGGGAAAATATTGATGAATGAAATTAACTTTTTTTTTTTGCCAAACTTTGCTTTGGGTACCCACCCTATGTCTTTGGGATGGGGCAGGCTATAAATAAAAAATGGCATAGAAATGGAAAATTATACCAAACAGTACAGCCCAATCTAACTTAAACCCAAGTGGCAATGCAGCAGCACTGATGCAGCTTCTGCTGCATCCCACAGGGGCCTTTTGTCCAGTAGCGGAGCACATGTTCCACTGGCATTTCCTTTAGTTAGGATCGGGCTGAAGGCCTTGCATCTTAAAATGCCCAAATGTGACTAAACAAGGGCATTGCAGGGAGGAAGCGTTCTGTGATGACCTGCTGTGTTTCCTTAGACTGCTGATCAGCTCTTGGCTCGAGCAGATGCTGCCAAGGCTCTGGCTGAAGAAGCTGCCAAGAAAGGGAACAGCACACTCCAGGAAGCCAATGACATTCTCAGCAATTTAAAAGGTAGGCAGCATCAGTTCCCAGTGAGCACTTTGCAGAATATCAGATCATCCTCTTTGACCAACTCAGGCCTCTTCGATTGAAGAGTGGGGGCGGGAATTGGGGTACCTGTTCTGACAGTACTGCTATAACTCCTCATTCAGTGATGTATTATCCTGACACGAGTGAAACATCAGAAGTGTATACCATGATTCTGTGTGGATATAGAATTCCACTTACCAATGAGAGGCTTTTCTGGGAAGGGATATGCAGAAGGACCAGATTCACTCCCTGGCATATATGGTTAAATGGAACGATGATCTTTTAGCAGCAAGTCAAAATAGACTATAATGACCTGGATAGATGCACCCAATATTCTGGCTAAGTAGTTTTATTTTGGGCAGCCCAATCCAGAGCTGCCCAACCACCCAGGAATACAGTAATAGCCAGGCGGCTACTGCTGCATCCTGCGGCAGCCAGGCAGCCGTGGGAGGCGCCTTGTATTGGGGAAAGGGAACAATTGTACCCTCTCCCCACAATAAGGGTGCGTGAGCTGGCTACTTGCTTCCGCACCGGCTATTTAGCCAGCACAGAAGCAAGAGTCTCTGTGTAAGCCTGCGCGGCCTTATATGGAGATCGGGAACCAGCAGTGAGAATCGCTGCCGGTCCCACTTCACCCCTCCCCTGCACTGAACACTCTCCTGCTCTGCCCAGAAAGGCTGCAATGCTAGCGAGTGGCAGACTCATTGCTCGCTGGCAATCGGTGCTCCCTCTGGGGGGTGCACAGCCAATGTCACCATGGCATCATCTCAGCAGTAGTACCTTACCACAAGCGTTGGAGGTGTTTTACGGTGCCTTGTGCGACCAGCGTAAGCATATGCTCGTATCGCTCGTGCTGCAGGGCTCTGGATTGGGCCCTCATTGTCTGTTTTTGTTTATTTAATAGAAGAAGAATGCAGCTTCCTAGCCCACAATTGTATGAAGTGCTGAAAGTGCCTAGGGAAGTCACAGAATTTCTTGGCACACAGTCTATATTGCCAAGGCACCATAATTTTAGATGTTGTAGTGCAGAATACATGCAGCCGTATGTGTGTTGAAACTGAATTCCCTGTATCTACAGTCATTTTGAGCCTGTTCAGGTTAGAGATGGAAAAATAGATATATAAGATCAAGGGACAGAACCTGTGAGCTATACTGTGGGCATAGCAGCCTCTCCTCTTGATTGTTTTGACCGGTCTCTAATTTGGAGCAGAAACTTAACGAATTTTGCTAAATGGTTTGAGGTGATTCTTAAGGTATACATGTCTGGTATATTTGGCAGTCTTTAACTTGGAAGAGAAATTATGATGTCATTCTTCAAGAGCATATATAGTTACCCCATTTTTCCCCTCATAATATTCCTGTGAGATAGATTAACCTTAGAGAGGGTGCTTAGCCCAAGGTCACCTTGTTTCCTTAAGTAATCCATCAAGCTTCACGGTTGTGCAGGAAACGTTTGATCTGGTTTAGCTAGATATAGATGAGTTGGTTCTGGGAGTGGTGTGATAACAGCAGTTTGACATAGGTCGGACATGGCCTCGTTCTCTCGCTGGTGCTCTTCCATGTACGTGCGCACAAAAAATCTCTGCACATTGAATACTTGATGGCTGGGCTGGAACTCTTCTCTCTGACACCATAATTCTTCATAAGGGAGGAGTATTTTTGTAGGGAAGAGCATTCCCTACAAATGCTCTTGTGAGCCTTCACCTCCACTCTGAAGCAGTTTAGCTCAGGCAAAGCTATTCTACACTAGTGAAACAATGTGGCTTTCCACCCAGCTTTTCTCTTGCTTGGCTTCAGGTGGCTTTATTAGGTGGCTGATGCCCTATGAGTGAGGGAAAACTGTGACTGAACTCATGCAAGATTGATCTGTCAACAGCTTTTATCCACCATAGTCAAATAAAACCTCCATGTTCAGAAGCAGAATATCTTTGAGTAATGAGTGTTGGGAACAAACAGGAGAAGACAGTTTCCTCCTTGCCCTGCTTGGACCTTCTCAGAGGCACTTTGGAAGTGGAGTGAGACTAGTTGGATCTTTGGTCTGATCCAGCAGGGCTCTTTTTATGTTCTTTCAGACTTTGATAAGCGTGTGAATGATAACAAGACAGCAGCAGAGGACGCCCTAAAGAGAATTCCTGCGATTACCCGGACGATAGCTGAGGCCAACAATAAGACACGGCAGGCGGAACTGGCCCTGGGCAATGCTGCTGCTGATGCCAGGGAAGCAAAGAACAAATCTGACAATGCTGAGAAGATTGCTAATTCTGTACAAAAAGTGAGTCGTTGTTCAGAATCACATTACATACTTTGCATACATAAGGGCAGTGGTGGGATTCAGCCAGTTCTCACCTATTCTGCAGAACCGGTTGCTAATTTTAGGGTGGGAGAGGGAAGAAAGGCAGCGGCCGCCCTGAAGGCCGCCTAGAAGGACATAGAACTGGTTGTTAATTTAGTTGAATCCCACCACTGCAGAAGGGTACATGCTGAGTCTCATGTGACAAGAGTATTGGGTAGCTGAGGTTGGAAGGCTATCTGCCTGGGGCCTTGAGAGCCTGTGCCAGTCACGGTTAGAGGATAATGCTGGGTTAAGCGGACCAGTGGGCTGATTTTATTTGTTCTTTTTGGAATAGTGAGAATGAAATTTCTTGCTGATTCAGTATTCTCTGAGCATGTACATTCCCTGTCTGTGAAGTTGGATGACTTTGCATAGTGACAAAATGTGATGCTTGTAACTCTGTGCCTTTTTGAAATCTTGTTTCTGTGTTGATTCCAGAGAATATAAACAAACCTACCAATTATAGCAGAATGGCAGAGTGTAGCTGTTCCTGGACTGTACCACTTCAGGTGAAAGAAACTTCTCTTCCGAAGAAAACAAGCATGTTAGAGCAAAATTTTCTGATTTGCTAATTTTCAAGGGGGTAGAGGGTTGTACATTTTTTATTCAAATACCAGAGCCTTCCCATTTGTGTTCTGAAATGGTACAGTTCAGGAAAAGCTTGATCTGTTGTTCTTCTGCATGGTTCAGCTCTGAGATACAATGACAGAAAAGATGTATTCATTCATTCATTCATTCATTCATTCATTCATTCATTCATTCATTCATATCTATCCAACCTCTCCATCATTATGCGGTCAGCCAAGGTGGCTTAAATTGAAAACAAAAACATACAATAATTACTTTAAAATGACCATAAACGTCTAAAAAATACAGT
The DNA here is from genome assembly GCA_029204185.1 of Lerista edwardsae. Lineage (NCBI taxonomy): Eukaryota > Metazoa > Chordata > Lepidosauria > Squamata > Scincidae > Lerista > Lerista edwardsae. Next base: position 3,372,851 of record JAJKFI010000086.1, read on the forward strand.
GGCATCAACAACTTAAAAACAAAGACCTTAAAAGCAGCAACAGAAAATTTCATAAAAATATCAATAACATAGAAAAATATAGGAGCATGAAAACAACCCACAGTACAGAAAATAAAAGCTATCATATAAACAGCATAGGTAATAATATGGCTGCAAAAACTGCCATCAGCATAACAAAGGCAGACATATAAAATTAAACAATACCTCCTTCCCCACTACATGAATGCAAACAAAGTAAGTTTTTCGTTCCCGCTGGAATGCTTTAAGAGAAAACACCAGTCATAATTTGCATGGGAGGGAGTTCCATGATTATGGTACCACATCAAGAAAGTGCTAATTCTCACCGCTGCCTCTCTTACTCTGTTGGGGGTGGCACATCACCTTTGAAATTCTTAAAGTATGGACCAGAATGTATGGGAGAAGGCAGTCCCTCAGTACTTTGGTCCTAACCATTAAAGGGCTTCAAATTTCAAATACTAGCACTATGAATTGGATCTGGAAGCAAACTGGCAGCCAGTACAGTTACTGGAGCAAAAGTCCAACAGAATCGAAATGTAAAGCCCAGTAATTACAAAGATCTCCGTGTTCTGCACTTAACTGAAATTTCTAGACAGACTTCAAGAGCAGCACCACGTAGAGAACATTGTCTGTAACCGGACAAGACATCACTAAGGTCAGGTCCAATTGACTCGGTATGACCACCACTGGTGTACCAGCTGAAGCTGGGCAGAGCACCCCCCCAGCCATCACCTGGCTACCCAGGCACAAAAATCGTATATAGAAGAACCACAAAGCTGTGCACCTGCTCCTGCAGAGGGAGTGCAACACCATTCAGAGAAATAGTCTAGCACCTGCGTTGTGGATTCCTGGACCAAGAAGACCTCTGTTTTGTCCTGATTTAATTTCAGTCCACATCAGTTCCCAATCAACTCAGTTACCTCTACAAGACCTCAATAGTCCCCTTAGTATCTGGTGGAAAGAGGAGAGTTGGGTGTCATCTGCCTAGTGGTGACACCCCACTCCTAAACCCTGTTAACCTCTGTAGGACCCTGCACACCAATGGACAGGGTGCAAAAAAAGTATCCCTCAGCCTCCCCCTCTGGGACTTCTTGACCAAGAAGGAGTGGAACCGCTGCAAAACAGTGCCTCCAGGCCCCAACTCATCCAGACACCCAGAAGGTCACCATGGTCAATAGTGTCAGAAGCCACCAAGAGGTCCAGCAGGACCAATGGGGTGCACTTCCCCTGTCCAGTATATAGGGCAGCTCATCCACAAGATTGTCTCTGTCCCAGAGCCAGGCCTCAAGCCAAGTTGAAAGGAACCCAGATAACCTGTTTCTTCCAGGACCCTCTGGAGTTGAGATGTACCATCTGCTCACTCAACTTGCCAAGAAAAGGGAGGTTTCTTGCCAGAAATTATCTAGGACAGAGATCTGAGGAGGGCTTCTTTACGAGAGGGTGTATTGCTCCATTTTCAACACTGACAGCAGATCTTATCTCAAAGAGGTGAATTGGCCACCCACCCTCCCTGCCTACTGCCAGGCCTCTTTTGGCAGATTTTATAAGCGAAGCTGCACATGATAGGTGTCCTCATGCCAAAGGATCCTATCAACATACTCAGCTGTGTACTCAAGCCGAAAAGAATTCAAAACAGCAGGACCAATACCACAATGTCTGAGTGATATCAGTAGGTACTGTTAATGGGAAGTCCAAATCATGGCAGATGCTATCTTCCATTGGATCAGTTTCAGTTTGAGAATGCAGCTTCTTCCTCAACTGGCTGATAAAGAAAACCTGTGTTCATATACTAGCCCTCTCCCAAAAGGGTAAAAAAGTACATTCAGCAGCTTTGCTTTCAATTCTGTGTTTAATGTCATGTCCCCCAGAGCACCTTCTGTGAGAAGGACCAGCATACATTTGTTCCTATCTTGTTCAGAGAAAGGGGATAACGTTAATGCTAAAGTTAGGATCCTATGGAGAGGATCCCAGAGCCCATTCCTGGCATCTCCTGGTAAAGGCTTTCTGGTAGTAAGGTTGGGAAAGACCACTGCATGAGACCTGCAGACAATACTAGACCACATGGACCAAGCATCTCCTGTCCTATGAAACTTCTTAATCTCTTCAAAAGTTTGTTTTGACTTGTTCCTTACTCTTTGATGTGTGCCAATCCTAGAATGCTGCTGCAACAAAGGCTGAGGCTGACAAGACCTTCTCCACTGTAACTGACCTGGACAAGGAAGTGGACGACATGTTACAGCAACTGGAAGCAGCAGAGAAAGAGCTGAAAAGGAAGCAGGACAGTGCAGACCAAGATATGATGATGGCAGGAATGGTGAGTTACTTTGGCTGCTTTTCTTTTCCAACGTTTTTATTGATACTTATTAGAATCTTCTCTGGACAGATGGATGTTGTGTTCGACTTTTTATTTTCAAATGCTGTTTCTATCAGCAGAGGTGGCTCATGCATTCATCATTGGACTTGGAGTGCCCTTACTGAATTGGTGTATATGTAGTTCAGTTTGCCTACTTATTTGCCTGCTTATTCCACAGGCTTCACAAGCTGCTCAGGAAGCAGAAGACAATGCACGGAAAGCCAAGAATTCTGTAAACAGCTTGCTTAACATGATCAGTGACCTTCTGGAGAAGTTAGGTAGGCATCTCCTTTACTGTTTCCCTTCACCTGATAAATGATTGCCAAGTTAAGAACATAAGAAGAGCCCTGCTGGATCAGGCCAAAGGCCCATCTAGTCCAGCTTCCTGCATCTCACAGCAGCCCACCAGGTGCCCCAGGGAGGCATGAAACAACAAGATGCTTGCATCCTGTTGCCACTCCCTTGCATCCAGTCCTCTGAAGTAGTAGTTCTACCCCTTCACCTTGAATGGTATGGAATTCAGATTGCATTATGGTAACCATCTTTTATGAAAGACTGCATGATTCTTTCTGGCCATTGTTGTGTCCCAGAAGACACAGCATGTTTGCATGGGTGGATATGTTTGATCTAGTAACTCATTTGCAAGGCTAAACTACCCATATCTTTGCAGTGGTGTGCAGGCCCAGGAGAGAGCTATGAAAATGCAAGATTATGGGTGGGGGATCCTCTCTGCACAATGTTGACTGCAACTGCATCACTTTCCTTTCTCCCACGTAATTGAGTGGTTGCCATTTGTGGGAGAAAGGTAAGATTTGAATGTGCAATGGGGGTCAAGCCTGCCCTGGTTATGGGCTGCCTGGCCCATGCTTCCAGGGATCTTTTATGGAGTGCACTGTGTTCTTGTGCACGGAGAGGTATACTATGGTCTCCAGCATCAAAAGGCCCCTCAATGTACAAGTCTTTGTTCCAGGAATACTACCTGTCCAGTTAATGGGTGCGTTAGTAGCAACTTGGGTTACCGTAGAATACAGGCCCTCCCTGTTTATCCGCAGATTCTGACCCCATGGTGGAGGGCCGTACCTGAGCTCCCAGATGCGACTGGAAGCATGTTCAGGATGGGTCTTTCCGACACCCCCAGGAGTCTCAGATAGCTTCCTAGACCCAGTTTGTACCTTTCCAACACTTCCTGGGGGGTGTTCTCTGGGCCTCAAAAAGACCTCTGGACACAACTGTAAGGTGTGTCTGGAAGTACCCACGGATTCACTTATCCTTGGGTTTTGGCATCCTCAGGTGGTTCCGTTCCCAGAACCCCCACGGATGCTGAGGACCAACTGTATTTAGCATGTTTGTTGACACTGAAGTTGAAGACTTGCATGTAGAATAGGGCAGGAGAAGTCCCAGCCTTGGTATATACTGCCTCCATGATTGACCTCTGACAGCCAAGTATAATATAATCTTGGCATCAAAGCACCTCAACCATGACAGTGATACCAGCTCCGTATGCTGAGTAGTTGCAGGCTCCTGGAATGGCAGTGAGATGGAAGTTTTCATTCCACAATCACCGTGTCTTGTCCTGAATGTAGCTTTGTTTGGACAGTAGCTCTTAGACTTGGCCTATAAGAGAGAATTTGTGGTCTTAATGACAAATGAGCAATGAACTGTTTGTGGACAATGGTTAATAATCCATTGTAAAAAGAGGAAATTGTCATATGTAAAGCCTGTTTTAAAATACAGCTTAAATACACTTTTTAATTGTGCACATTTGGATTTTTGTCAGAGTAACTTTTTAACTATTCATGATGTGAACTGCTAGAAGATCATTTTAGGAAGCTGAACTGAATGCAAAACTGTGAATGTATGGCAAAGTTAAAAATAAATAAAAATATGAATTTTGATACAAAATTAGATCTCAAATTAAAATGTCTTAATTGGAGTGCAACAGGAAAATAATAAACCTAACTACAGGTGGGCACACATTATCAGCAGTTCCAACACCCATGGATTTGATAATCCACAGATGCGCACAACCACCCATCCCTGGGGGGGGGGGCATCTGGATGCTCTGAACTCGACTGGAGCTGCACTCTGAACAGGTCCAGAGGGCTTTCTGAGGCCTGCAGAGGCCACATGTAATCACCTGTGGCCTTTGTGGGCCACAGAATGGCCGTTTAATTAAAAAAAAAGCAACTTCTGGTTTCCTGTGTGGGCTTCCCCAGGGCTCAGAACGCCTTATATAAGACATAAAAATGTCACTTTCAGTTTCACCTGTCATTCTGTGGCCTGCAAAGGCCACAGGTAGTCACACATGGCTCCTATGGGCCTGAGAAAACCCTCTGGACCTGAATGTAGCTCAACTCTGGTAAAGTTCAGAGGGTTGGGGTGGGCCAGGAATCCTCAGGTTTTAATATCCACAGATTTCTGTATCTCTGGGGGTTCCAGGTTCCTTGGATATCGAGGGCCCACTGTATTTTGTTACAAGAAATCCTCTCTTTCAATTCTGCATTTGCTTTGTGAGTAAGTTCAGCTCTGACATGACTGAAGTACAACTTTATAAAATGCAATTCTTAAAAAATGTTTTTGAAACCATATGGTCAGATACAAAAAGATTATCAGAACAGCAGACAATGGTATAATATCTCATGTTGATTTTGTGTGGTGTTCATGTTGCAGGGCGTGTGGAGCCTGTGGACTTAAGTAAGCTGAATGAAATTGAGGCTACCTTAAATGCTGCCAAAAACCAGATGAGGGACAACGATCTGGACCGGAAAGTATCTGATTTAGAGAAGGCAGCTGCAAAGCAAGCCAGTGCCATTGATGAATACAACAGGGACATTAAGACCATCGAGAAAGACATTAGCAATCTAGAGGACATCAAGAGATCCTTGCCAAGTGGCTGTTTCAACACCCCAGCCATTGAGAAACCCTAAGGGTGTGCTAAGGGCAGGGGGGCATTCCCTCAGTGACTGTGGTGGAGCAATTCTTTTGGCTGTGGAGTGCCTTAATTCCTAGATTATCTTCTTCAGGAACCTCACCTCACTTCTCTCACAGCTCTCAGTTTGTTCTTTCCTGAATCAAGGATAAAGCCCATGAACATTAAATATCACTTTTGGGGATATCAAAAGGATTTTGAGACATAAAAGATACACATTTTCTTTTTCAAACACTCCACTTTCTACCCCTCTCTCAGAAAACACTTCTCTTTAACTTAAACAATGGTGTGAAATATTCTGGACTGCTGTACCAAATTGCAGAAGTGGCCATGGAAACTTATGTTATAGTAAAGGCAATCCCAGGCCTTTTCTTCATTGCCTCCTTCCCTCTCCCAGTTATCTCTTCTTTTTGTCTATGAAGGAAAAGGTTTGGCTACCAAAGTATTAAATAATAACAGTCAGTATGTCCCACACTTGGTTAGAATAATTGATGGCCTAAAGAACAAGAAAAAAAAAAAGCCACCCTGTTTATAAACCAGTGGCCCATCAAACGCCAATGTTGGTAGCCAGCTGTCAGGTTTTTTTAGAACTTTTCTAGAGTGCAATATGTATATCCTGTTTCTGAGAGAAACATTTTTGGAGAGTCATGGGGAAGGAGTAGTGCATTAGGTTTCTATGGTGCTATTCCTTGGCCTGTAAAGCAGGTTATTTTCTGGGGCCTCTGAGAACCAAAGCAGAAATTGAATCCTTCAAGCTAGAAGATCCTGCTTGTTACTAGGAATTTCAAAGAGAATGCTTCCAGGGGCAGCTGGAGTACTACAGATGGATTCTCTTTCTAATAAGTGAATCTAACTTTTCATTATGTTCTTTTTTTGAAGGAAAGAAATAGGCCACCCAAAGAGAACTTGCCAGACTTCCTGGTGAAATTTGAAGTCAGTGTAATGTTCTCTAGTAGAAAAAAAATAACTCACGAGGCTTCCCCTCCCCCACCCCCCAAGTTGAACTGTGTTATTTCAACAAGTGGGCTTAACCTTTTGTTAACAGAGGAGAAATTGCTAAACACACTTGACCCTATTTGGTCGAGGGACAAATAAGTATTTGCGAACGAAGCTCTTTGCTGCTCTGCTCAGTATGAGTTTCTGCCCTAGTGGCAATTTCCCCCTTTCATACTTTTGGTTAAGCGGCCTTGTTGGGATAAGATGGTAGGCTTGATGCTCTTCTTCTCCTCTCCCTCCCAATTCTGAACTAGAGAAAATATGTCGCCTTTGCGGTTTCCCCCTTAAAATTGTTCTGAAGCTTCCACCCCACCCACCCCCCTGCCTTTGGAAATCCACATATACCTACCCTTAAACACTATGCAACTTTGTACGTTTGCGTAGAGGGGAAGAAATTTATTATCTGACACACACACTGGTGCTATTAATTATTTCAAATTTATATTTTTGTGTGAATGTGGGTGTTTTGTGTCTTTTTTAATCATTATAGTGTGAGGAAAAGTCTTTCTCCTCTTTCACCCCCCTTCTCCTATGTAAATATGCTTGGTCTTGTTTCCAGAGTGGCTCTGTTCTCTCTTTGCTTTCTCTTCATCATCACACTCCATGCACTCTACTCTCCTTTTCCTCTTTTGGGGGTTGAGGGGTCAGGTATTTTCATTGCCCTTTGTGCCTGCCATGCTGGTAGCTAATTATCTTCCATGGTTTTAACATCAGCCTGCTTGTCCTGTGTATTCAGCTGAAGGAAAGTTATCTGCCACCTCTTCTAAAGCCAGCACTGATGCCTAAAGGATTCGGAGAGGTGTCGCTCATGAAGAACTAACATTCTTGGAGCTTTTTGGGTGCTGCTTTGCCACCCACGAGTCTACTTGGTAAGATTGGGAGCAGACCTCAAAGTTGGGTGCTCCCTCCCTGGCTTCCTCCATTTAGAAGATAACTAGAAGGTCCCCAGTATACATATTTCCAATACCTGCAGTGAGGCGAGTGTGGGAGGGAGGAGTTGGGTTTGAGGCCTACTCTCAGGCTTACCTTGGGTGGTCAGAGTACTGCTTGAACAAGCTCTTTTTCTGGGATTTACAGATATTGCCTTTGAGCTGATTTGATCTTATGAATGGTTATGGGCTACTTGCTGGGCTTATAGGGGAAATATAACATTGGCCAAGTTGTCACTGAGCTGGTAAATCTGTGTCTGGGTAAGTCCCCTACACCTACTTCAGGGAGAACTAGACCACTACTGTAGGTCCAATAGCAGCTCTTAAGGACTCAAAACTGTGGCCTTCCTACCTGTACCGTTGTGTGGAAAAATTCAGTTTGGGTCTTGGGCTTTTATAGCTTTAGCGTTACCATTTTCCATGGCCAGAGAGGTTCTGGCCAGATCCTCATCTCCCTCTTCTAACCCAAGTGGCTTCTGAACAGTTTACTTGAAACTGACTTCCCTGTGTACAGCCTTGAAGCCATAAACCAGAATTTATAAAACTATGGCATGTCACATTTGACATCTTCATTTTTCACCATCTTTATTGGATGGCTGCATTCAAACTGTATCCTCCTCTTCCAGGAAAAGACTAAAAGAGGATGGCAATGATGCACTCACTTGGTTCCCAGCCTCTCTAGCTATACTTCCTTTTTTCTTTAAAACTGGTTTTAACAGATTTTTTTAAAGAAATAAAAGAATTCTTATAAAGGTCTTTTTACTACAAATTATTGCCTTAACAGCCATTATTGCATTTGTATAGGTCCACGTTATTTCTTTGCATAACACAATGATGCAGTGAGCTGCTTGCAGAAACACACAAGCAGGTGTCACAAGAGACATCTGTGAAAGAGTTCCCCTTGGTTGTTTTTTTTATTCTTGACTGTGAGCATCTCTGTATGTGCCTTCACTCCAGTTTTTTACCTTAAATCTGTGGTCTGCTGTCTGGTGGCAGTGGAAAAAAGCAACAACAAAAAATGCAACACTTGGCAGTTTTATGTATAAAACAGTATTTCTTATTTATAATAAAGTCTGAATATTTGTAACCCCTTATACGCCAGGTTCCTATTTCCTTTGGGGGGAGGGCATTCTTGATGCTCACCATAGAAATGTAGTGGTTGTTCCTAATCAGGCCTTAGGGTGGGGAAAAAAATTGCTTATCCCAGCTTACCACCACTTCTGGAGAGGTGCGCATAAGCCAAAACGGAATTTTAGCCTGGAATTTACACTCATCTTGGCTTCCACAGGGTGTCACATACAACACTTGAAAAACACTTCAAAGCACTTAGTTAAAAAATTTTGTGGCACCACTAGTTTGCTGAGAGAGAGAGCACATCTGCTGTGGGGCTTCTCCCCCCCCCCCGGCCATTACTTTTTTAGCCCAATGTCTTGTGGGGTCTATACAATGGATTACAGTGCCGTCTCCTTCATGAGTGATTCTGAAGAATAGATCAGCATCTTGTCTGAAGCATGCATTTGGGGAGTTCATCTTGCCACAGCTCCCCCCACACACCCCGCCAGTGAGGTCTGGTGCTCTCAGATTTCATCCTGTATTGATATTGCTAGCTTCCTTTGACGTTATCTACAAAGATGATGGGTAAAACAGGGAAAGAGCAAGACTACGTTTTCCCTTTATCCAGGAAGTTGGGGTGTGGACAGCTGAGGCCTGGGCATTAATTTAGTCTGTGTCGAAGCTACCTAAACAGGCTTGCTCTTGAGCTGGACTCCAGCATCTGGGTTCCTGAAGTCCTGAGCAAAAGTCAAGGCGAGGAAGGACTCCAGCATGGAGCTGAAGCCTGAATGTGTGTGTTCTGAACCTGAGAGGGACTTCAGCAAGAAGCCAAGGCCTGAGCACAAGCTTTCTGGATAAGAAAAATCTCCTGTCCCAACAGAGATTCTAACATCCAGGTTCATGCAGTAAGCAAGAAGCTAATATCTGGGAATTCGTCTTCAGAGTCTACACTGTCTTGATCTGGAGAAGAATTCCAGCATTCAGATACAGATACCCTCTTTAATCACACAGTTTAAGCTTCAAGGTATGGTTGTCCAGATATCTACTGTTCACCACACGAACAGCATCAGAACGTCAAAGTCAGGATTTAATGCAAGAATAGCATTGAAAGTACATATGTGGGAAGCACCAAGCACTTCCAAAAGAAAGTGTACACTGATTTCCTCCATTATCAAGGGGTGATGATTTTCCCTCACCTGGGTTATTAGTTTATAGTGGCAGAATCCCAGCTGCAACTCCTAGAATGCCTGAACTTTGCTCTGGCTTTACTAATGTCTTTCCGCCTATATGTCAGCCACAAGAAGTGTTAACTGGAACTGACTCGACAGTTGATTCTATGTACTCTTGTGCCTATCTTCTTACTATAATAGGAGCCAGAATAAGGAATCAGATGATAATATCCCTCATAACAAAATTCCAATCATGACTGTGTCTACTTGTACATCAATGGCTCCTAGGTCATAAGGCATCTTCATTGCAAATTGTGGCATTTGCATATGTACACATCCTTTACAAAAATGGGTCCTATTGATGTTTAAGCATCAAGTGCAGTTTTGATGGAAAAGCTTCCAAGTTTGGCTGTGTTAATGCACAGAACTTGGTTACACGTGTTTGCACAGAAGACTGCTTGACAGACTACAATTACAAGTAGGCAACTTCTGTACACACTCCCTTGAAGGAAAGTTAGGATAAAGCTGTGCAGTTAAAGCTGTACATTTGGCCCAATTCTAATGAGGGCTTGCATGAAAGGAACACATGTTCTGCCAGCGCACTGTTGCAAAAGTGCCATACAGCACTTAGCAATAGCACAAGGCCCAGGTGTGCCAGCGGGAAGTCTGGAACTTTCCTGCCCGCAGTCGTCATTCTTACTTGCTAAAAGCAACTTCTCCTTGAGTTCATCTCGCAACATTACTGTAACATTACTGTCCTCTACCTCCTGGGCCAGTGCTATTCCATTACTGTCCTTGATTCCAGCCAAGTGACAATCTTTGGGAAGAGAGGCTCATGTAACTGCTTTTGTCCACATGGTGGCAGGCCTTTAAGTGCCAAGCTAGTGTTACAAAGCTTATGTGTATGCCTTTTGCTATTATGTTTTTCAATTAGTTTGAGGAGGGGCTTGAAATGCCACAAAATTGTGGTAGAATAGCTCGTCTAGTTTTTAACCTCCACCAGAATGCCAAGCCCAGTCTTGCATAAATTCCCACTCTATAGTTAAAAGTTTTTGAAAGTCAATGGAAGCTTCTCCCCTCCTCTCAATATAAATATGATCAGAATCACCTGCCCCCTATCATAGTTCTGGCCGCTGACTGCTTTTCAAAAAACAAAATCTACCATTTTATGCTATGCATCCATGTAATGTAGAGTTTGGCCTTAAATGTTACAGCAGCATTGTGGAATGCATCCATTGAAAGGCAGATCTCACACTGTTTCTAAACCACACTGTGATCTAAACCACACTATGATCAGCCAAGAGAGAGGGCATGTTTGGAGTGGATTTCTCACTTTCAAAATGATCTAGATTACAAGTCCTGAGGGGCTGAGGGAGGGTTTAGGGAGTGTTCCTGCTGCTACCAGTTTTGTCTGTGGCTTGCATTAATTGCAAGTTGTATTGCTTGTATTGCAAGCCAGAGGCTTGGACTAGCGAGAAGACAGGCTGATTTTGCATAGGAAGCTGCTATTCTGAAAAGCTGATCTGTTCTCAGTATTCACTGAAGGCTAGGTTCGCAACATCCCTTACCATTAGCTGTACACCTACCCAAACTGGCTTTAGATGCCATAGCGTGGTGCTGAGCACAAATATGGGTACAAGAGGGTACAAATATTCCTCCTTAACACATAGGAAAAGGTGAGCAGAATCTGTACTCTTCAAGAACAAGAAAGTGAGCTAGAGCGCTGGAGAGATGCTGTAGCCCACACCCCTCCTCTCCTCCACACTTCCGCTCCATCTCCCTTTTTCAGTCTGGGGAGTGGGAGAAGCAGAGATTGGACAATCAACAGGGAAGGGGGGAGGATTTGACCTACACTTCAGGTGCCAGGAGATCTTGGACCAGCCATCTGTGTCCAGATGCCTTCATCAAGCTGATCAGGGCATTTACTTTAAATTTCTAATGAATGCATTTAAGCCTGCTGCGGAGGTGATTTGTTTCAGTAATAAGTACAATGTCTGCTTTGGGCCAGCTTATGATGGGAGCCTACTATAGCCTACTATTGGACCCCACACACACAAACTGCAAAAGTTCTGCCTTGACCTGTTGTAGTGCACAGCAGTGATTTTGCCTGCATAATGTACTCTTAGTTTTAAAGCTCATTCTGCGGCCCAACAGTTGACAGCAAACTCTTCTCTCTGTTGTTCAGGAAATGCTAGGAATGTGTGCAGTGGAATTCCATTGATGTTCCCCTGCCGGCTCCAGTAGCAGAGGGACCAAGGAGGGCTGGATTGAACACATCAAAGAGTTTGTAAAGGACCAAAGCCACTGACGATTTGGTTTAGTGTGTGGGGCGGGGGGTGGGGAGATCCTGCAGGTAGGTCATGCAGCCTGGGCAAGGCCAAGTGTGACTGTACTTCCCTGCATCGCTGACACCTCAGCCACTGTCTCGCCGCATGTGCCTCGCCTAGCTTGCTCACTGGGACTGAGCAGCAGGATGTGGCTCTTGACTGAGTTGCCGGAGGGTGTGGAATTTGACTTGAACCTCAGCCGGAGGGAAAAAGCACCTGAGGCAGTTTTCACTGACTCAGTTCTCATGAGGAGTATTTTTAGCCGTAGGTATATTTGCAATGAGCTCCTACCTGCCTGTTCAGTGCCACAATGAAAGTCGATCTACTTTCCAGTCCTGTGCTTGGAGCTCCTTCTCCTGTGATGCATTTCCCACATGGAGGCACTTCCAATTAGGGAGACATCTGAAACATACACAGACACTTTTTGAGGGTTCAGAATGCTTCTTGTACATCATCTCAGTACTGTAATTCTTACGATTGCCCTGTAAAGTGTAATAATGCCCATATTACGGATGGAGGAGGGCAATATTGAGGGGGTGAGAGAGCCTGATGTCACATCATGTGACATCATTAGCCACAGTTCCCCAGTGTAAACACATCATGTGGCATATCTTATCACAATAAAAGCTATATGGGATGCTTTATTATAATGAATTGGACCTCCATGAAAACTGTGTTGCACAGTGGTTAGAAGATTAGGTTTGAGTGTGAGGAAACCCAGAGTTAAAAACCATTGCCGGACTATTTAAGTGCTTGTTTATTCAACATATAGGGTTGCCAGTGCTGACAACTAACCTGTTTTTAGCAGCCAAGAAGCTGCTTTCGTGTCCGACTCTTCACGACCCCATGGACCACAGCATGTCAGGCCTCCCTGTCCTCCACTAGCTTCCGGAGTTCGCCCAATTTCATGTTCATTGCTTCGGTGACACTATCTAACCATCTCATCCTCTGCCACCCCCTTCTCCTTTTGCCTTCAGTCTTTCCCAGCATGAGGGTCTTTTCTAAAGTGTCCTCATGAGGTGGCCAAAGTATTTGAGCTTCAGCTTCAGTATTTGTCCTTCCAGGGAACAACTGGGCTTGACTTCCTGTAGAATTGCCCAATTGGATCTCCTTGCAGTCCAGGGGACTCTCAAGAGTCTTCTCCAACACCATAATTCTAAGCAATGGCAATACCCAAATGTTCCTATATGCGAATGAATCTGGACCATGAATGATGTAAGGGTGCTAATCTGAACTAGGCAAGAAGCAAAATGGAATTTAAAGAGGCACGATCTGTCCTTATTGTATGCAGGAATAAAAAAAACGTTAGGAATAGTAGATTATGTGAATAGGTTCTGGAATTAGTATGCATTTTGAATAACAGAGTAATTGACTCATTTGATTTTGGAAACAGGTCCATAATGTGTGTTAATGTTTATCTGAAGGGTTATAGTAATTTGTTTTTCATTTGTATTATTAGTTGATATTTCTTATTTTTTGTTGAATGAATTGTGGGTGTAAACCTCTATCTGTATTTATATTTGATAAACATTTGACCTTTCTTATACAAAAAAAAGATAAAAACTAATTGTTCCTGCTGGGATTTGACTGATGAGGACCGCATAGGTGAAATATGTGTAACTGATGAGTAAAAAGTGGGGGCTGCTTCAGACATTACTTGATGGTTAAGTTATGCCTAAATATACAGACATTCTGTTCCTGTTATTTATACCATATCCCTAAAATCACTCACTTGGCATTAATCCAGATTAACTCCCAAACCCTGATTTCATACTCACAATGATAATCATTAATGCAAATTAGAATTACCTGCAGAAAGGGAGGGATGTGTCTACTCCCGCCCCTAAATAATTTCTTCTTTAGGGGAAAGTGATCCATATTAATTTATGAGCCTAAAGGACAGTGGCCCTTGTCCTGTACCTGCTGTGTGCATCCGGCCCCTCGGAAAAGGATGCAAAGTCGCATGAAAAGACGCATGCAGCCTGCATGTTGGGTTCTGTATAAGCCATGTTTATCCAGATGAGTACTTGCATTTCATAGATCCACTACAAGCCCATGTGGCTGTTCAAAGCAGCTTCTTCTAAGCAGGTACGAAGAGGGGAGGGGAGTGCAGAGATCCCCCCACCTCCTTTACCCCACCACCTCCTGTTTGTTCCTGCTCAGCCACATTCAGACCTGCAGGCTGGGCAGGGCAGGGCATGCTAGGTGTGGAGTCCTCTTCGGCTCCAAGCATCCTCCAAGCCTTGGCTGTGGTGTTTCAAGATGCAGCAGGATGAGAACAAATGGAAGATGTCCCACCCCATTGTCTGCTTGCCTGCTTGGCTGTGGCTGGGCAGGCAAGGAGGAGGTGGAGAGATCCTATTTGGATTGCTGATGGAAGGAGGGGTGCAGGATCACCCCTCCTTCCATAAGCAGGTTCACTGTGATATGCTGCTTCATTTTCCCCCAGCACTGCTGTGATTGCTTATGGGAGTCATGCATTGCTGCTACCCTGATTCTACTCATGTGTTCTCAGTGAATGGGAAGTGGATTGGAATACAGGATGAAGTGATTGGGCAGGTGGGGGGGCACCCTCATCACCACCTCCTTTAGCCTGCCACTCTAATGGCACAATCCTATCTGTTTACATTTGCACAGCAAGCGCTGCACTGGTGTAGGATGTCACATACATGCTGTAAAGCATGGTGCAACACCTGGAGAGTAACTGGCACTGGTGGGAAGGCCTGTGCCACTCTGCAAGCACTGTATCCGGGAGTGCCTGACGAGTGGGCAAAGGGATGGGGGATAACGGGGCAGGGAAGGGTGGAGATGGTGTGGATCAGGCTCAGGAGGGAGTGGGATCAGTGGCACTGGTGCACACTGAATCCTATTCCTGGGCTTGAAAGCCTTGGACTTGCAGCAGCCATTTTGCTGGCAAGGATCTGAGGAGCCCCATTGGACAGGATGGGGTTTTATCGAGGGTAAGTGGACAAATGTCCCTTTCCCTTAAGGATATCTCCAGCCTGCTCCTGCCCAGTGCTGGATACAGCATAGGCCAACTGGTCCTGCTGCACCAGCGCTGGTTAGGATTTGGCCATAAGTGGCTGCTTCAATTCACCTCATAACTGGGCCAAACTTGCCCTTTGTCACTGCTGCTTCAATTTTCTACGACCTGGTCTTCCCATAATGCCCACCTTGACCCCCCCTCCCAGGTACACCACTCTGGCCATTACCCAGAGTCAGAGCACAATCCTAACCTCAGGTTAGGCCGGTACAGTTAGGTCAACAAAGTTTGGCCTGCACAGGGGCCACCGTAAAGCACATTTGGACCACTCTCAGGGAGGATGGCGCTTGTCTGTGTGCTGGCCTCTTTGACTCCGAGAGTGGTCCAAGCATACTTTACGGTGTGTGTCCCTTGTACCAGTCAAACTGTGCTGGCCTAACTCCACGTTAGGATTGTGTCCTCAAAAGCATCTGGCAAAGTTAACCAATATTTGAAAACAAAAATATTGTGGGGGGTTGGCAAAAGAAAGGCCCCAAAAGCTCAGTGATCTTACCCCCAAGTATTCTAGCAATGCCCTTTCTGACCTTCCTGACAATGAGCAGCTGCAGAATATTACTCTGTCTGAATCAGCATCAGTAGCTTAAGGCTGAGGAAGCTGTTGGACAAGTCAAGAGTTTATGGAAAGCATCTGAGCAGTCGTTTCAAACTCTTTTAGGTAATTGGCAGCATTAGCTGAGGGGTGTCAAACTCAGTTCATACAGAGGACCAAAGTTAGCATACATGGTGCCTGCTGGGCTGGAAGTAACATCATTAAGCAGATGATGGCAAGAAATAAGCACTTTGTTCTCACACAGAAACTCATTGGCTGCACATGGCAAAAGAAACAATGGGCAAATCTTATTCATATCTTCAACATATGAGGTATCTCAATGATAAAGGGGGCTGGATAAATGGGTTCTGGGGGCTGCATTTGGCCCATGAGCCTTATGTTTGACACCCCTGATTTAGCTAGCTTTGTAGGCATTTCACATCTGGGTAGAGTCTGCACTCATATCATTGGATACAGCCATGGTGCATATCATTGCTGGCTTGTCCCAAGTGACCCTGTTTCTCTGGTTTGTTTTTTTTTCCAGCCAGGTGCAGGTTAATCACAGATAGTTTTGGGGCTGCTCTTTGACCCCAACCCCTCATTTTTCAAAGCTTGGCAGTTGTGACATCGCTAAGCCCAGCCTCAGAAATGTTAAACTTTTCAGTGCATTCAGGCTGTCAACACTAAAGGTTCATCCGTACCAGAGTTTAGCAACTTACAGGCCAGATCCAGCCAGCCACCCAAGGATCTGAAAAGGGGGGTAGCAGGTGGCTGGGATGGTGCGTTAGAAGCGCCACTGGAGAGAGGGAGGAGCATGCCAGTGCGCTTAGTTGGGAGACATTCTGGAGTAGCTGCAGCAACTGGGTTGAGCAACCGTGTGTGTGTGTGTGTGTGTGTGTGTGTGTGTGTGTGTGTGTGTGTGTGGTCCTTTTGGGACAGGAACTCTGGCCACTACGCTGAGGAAGGCTGCTGCCCTCTGATCTATACAGTACAGGACCTTCCTGTGGAGGAAAAATGTATGTGAGCATGGCATATTGTTGCCTATAGTAAGCTCCCCACCCCCATTACAGGCTGAGCATATAGTGGGGCATGATTGGGATTGGCACTATGGCAGAGGCAAAGAACTAAAGTCCCCTTATTGCCTTCCCGGCAGTCTCTGCCCATGTCATCACACACACACACACCGCCATTATACTGTATTTACAAAAACAAAACTTAGAAGACTTACTTACATGTTTACAGTCGCATCTAATTTGCCCTCAATCATTTGTCTCTGTTTATGTTGTGGATAAGTCAGAGACCCAGATCAAAGTAATTGCTTTCAGGAAAGGGGGTTTGTTGAGCTGTGTCAAATAAAAGTGACAAAGAGTGACGTTCTGAAGCAAAGTGACAAATTAACTCATTGGCAGAGCCAGGTGGCATGAAGCCAACCATTTTTAAAGAACTCAAATGGGAGATGGCTGAAGCTTTCACAAGAATATACACCTTATTAAGATCAGCTAATTTAGGAGTAGCATGTTCTGGTGGCCAAAGCACTTATGAGTTCTTATCTCATAATCTTTGGGAGATAGCTAATGTAAAAAGCTTCAAAAGAAGAATGCAGAGAGCACCTGGGAAATTAGAGACCTGTCAAGCGGTAAACTGCCAGGAAGCATCATTGTTAAAGTTTGCATTGTTAACCCCAACAACAAAAGGCTTGCTGAAGCTCAAGAGGATGAGTTAAGGGAAGTTCTGCCTTTAACATAAGCCTTATAGAATTCATTGAGACTGTAGCAAATATCTAGGCTGCGGGATGGAAATCCTGTAGGCATTTGATACTGGGACTTTAAGAAAATTTTGACAATGGCCCTGAAACAGGCCCTTTAAGTTATTAAGTATGTACTTAATGTACTAAGTTCATGGGATAGAGGACAGTACTTCTTGGATGGGTAACTGATTAAAAAATAGAAAGTAGGAGAAGATTAATGGTTTTCACAATGGAGAGACGCTATGGTGGGATTGAGCAAGGATTTTTATATTGGGATTGGTGGTCTTATATACATATGTGATGTAGAATCAGAGTCAGTAGCAAGGTTGCCAGGTTTAAAGATGACACCAATTTTATTCAGGATGATGCTGTATAAAGGATCTTTTGCAGCTTACTGGGCAATAGATGGAATTCAGGATAAATAAATTTGAGATGGCACAGGTGGGTAAAAAAAAAAAAAGAGAAACCTCAGCTTCGCAGAAATATTGATGGGGTCTGATTTGGCTGTGATCCCATAGGAACAAAAGATCTTGTGGTGTGCTGAATAGTTCTTTGAAAGTGTCATTTTGGTGTCCTGCCGTTATGGAAAAGGTGAATAACTACAGCGAAGGACTAGGAAATGACTAGGACTAAAAATGAAAAGGTTTTGCATCGTAATGCTTTGATCTCAATCAGTGGTGTAGCTGCAGTTGCAAAAGAGGATATAATTCTAATTGCGCCATCTTAGAAAGATACTGCAGCACTGGAAAATGGGTTGAAAAGGAAAGATAAGCGCATTTGGGGAGGTTTATGTTTAGAAAAAAATCAGCACAAGAAAATATGTGGAGGTTTATAAAAGCATGAATGACTTGAGAAGAGCGGATGGAGGCATCTTGCCAAATTGTCCTGTTGGAAAACAGGATGCTGACTGGCTGGATCCTTTATCAGATGCAGCTGGGCTCTTGTGCTCCTATCCGATAGCCCAAAACTGACCTTTACAAATTTTCCAGAATTTTGGATTTACCTTGAAATAAATATTTATGATGAAGGCAGAATTCAAGTTAATCATAGTTTCAGGTTAAATGTTGAAAGAAGAGTAAGCTCCTTGCACTTACTATAGAAACAATAATTAATAATAAAATGAGATGATGTCTACAAAAGGTACCAGCATTGTGGGGAAGAGCTTCTGGGTCCTGCTTGACTTCCCTTCCCTCCCACAAGGTCTCCAATAGTGATCCTCAATTCTACCAGTTCACTGCCATATAGTCTCTCCTTCTGCCACACGCACACATATGGTTCCCTCTAATAGCGGAAGGAAGTGCATGGAGTGGTAGGTGGCTGCTCAGGGGCAGCTCCTGAGTGCTTAGTGATGACATCATTGCCATTACTAAGCTCTGGAGCACCACCAAGCAAGCTGCACAGGGCTCAGTTTCCAGCAGCGCAGCCACACAGCTGGGAGCTGCTATTTTCAACCGGCGTGTTGCAGCACAATAGTGTGCCGCGAATGGTCCACAGGTGTGCCATGAGAGTTTGGCAGATGTATTTATTAATTTAAAAACACCGTTTATTAATAGGACCATTGAGAGCCCCACACTAGCAGCATGGTGTGCCTTGACCATTTTAGTGTCTTGTCAGTGTGCCATGAAATGGAAAAGGTTCAAAATTGCTGGCTTGGAGAAAACATTGCACAACACTTCTTTGCAAAGAAAAAAAATCTAATTCTTCAAAGATTCAAATAATTGGATTAAGGTTAAAATACAGTATTGAGTAGGCTAATCAGGAGGTTCTTGAACTAGGCCCTGGAAAATTCTGCCACTCCCTTGCACCTGGCATTCAGAGACAGGCTACCTCTAAAACCCAGAGGATATATACAGTCATCATGACTTGTAACCTGTGATGTACCTTCGGAGATTTTCAATGAGTAGATCATTACAGCGGATAAGTTTGTGGTAGTTATACAGCCACCTTGATTGCCCTCACCAGGAGATAGGCAAATATAAATGCAAACAAATAAACAGTAATATGATCCCTAAAGAAACTCACTTCTATTATAAGCTACAGTTGAACTCCACCCTGAGACTCTTCTTTCTTTTAAGTTATGGCCCAATCCTATCCATCTTTCCAGTGCTGACACAGCTGCAATGCAGCCCCGATGAAAGGGAACAGCATTCCCTTCCCTTTAGGAGGAATCTGTGACTTACAGTCCGCTGCACATGCCCCGTTGGGGCGGCTGCATCAGCGCTGACAAGCAGTGGCGTCTCTACAGGGAGGGCAAAGCTCTAAGTTTTGCAAGAAGCCTTACCTTGCGGTGGAAATCACTCCTCTCCTGCACCGTTTTAGCCAATCCTCACAGGGAAAAGCAACATCTTGGCGTTGCTTACTGGCTACAGCAGCAAGGGAGAGGAGGGATTTACATGACAGGGTAAGGCTCCTTGCAAAACTTAGAGCTCTGCCCTCCCTATAGAGACGCCACTGCTGAGAAGTTGGATAGGATTTGGCCCTTAGTATATTCTGTCCTAAAATAAAGATTGCAAACAAGACTGTGTTTGATTGAAATAAAAAGCAAGTAAGAATAATGCTGTCTTTGGTCGTCTGCTGCTGCTGCTGCTGCTATTCTCATTCTCTGACTCTCCTGTCCTCCACACTTCCTCCTCTTATATTCCATTCCCCTCTTCCTTTTTAAATTCATAGAGGAGGAGGAGGAGGAGCAGAGTTGGCAACTGACTTCCCACCAGACTCTGAGACAGGTTACCGCTAAAATCCAGAGGTTATATATAGTAGTCTTGACTTGTACCTGTGCTGTACCTTTCATTCATAAATCTATCCAATTCCCTTTTAAAGGCCTCTAGGACAGGTGCCATCACAATATCAATAACTCCTCCTGTGGCAAGATTACACACACTGGATAAAGAAATATTTCCTTTGGTCTGTGCTCTTTCCTCTTGTCCTGAATCAAAACATGTTCCATAAATCTTTATGTCACAAATCTTTATGAAAGAAATGTCCAAGACATGAACCAGCTCAATAAAAGTACAAAGCAGCAACCCTGAGAAATGGGGAAGGGAAATGGTTAACTCCGTGATGAAAATAATTGCTGAGCAGGAATGGAATTCGCATGGTGATTTGTGAATAGTTCTCTTAGCAGCTAGTTTACTTTTCCAAAGCAAGTTTCTGGATGTCCTTAATCCAAAAGTGGACATGCATAGGTTGGGGTACATTAGCTGTGTCTGTCTCTCTTTTTATGTTGGTTCAACTCCTGCCAGGCATGAAGGTAATCATTCTCGTTTATGAGATAGCAGCAGTCAGTTGAGGTGGGCTTTCTGGGTGTAGCTGCAGTCATGTTGCTAACAAATTCTTCATGAATACTGTATTCTAATCGGGGATGGGGATTGAGAACATGCTCCATTCATTGCACAACTTTTTACAGATAAGAAGTGATGTTCCCAAAAGGTAAAAGCAACTTCATGCAGCCATCATTCACATGAATCGTTCACACTCTCTTCCCTGAGTCCAAAGTCACCACTGCAAGCCGCCTGCTCCTTGTTGTAGCTGTCGTGGGGCACTTTTGATGCAAAAGATCAATGCTTCAAGCCTTCCTTTTCAGGCCTCCTGCCACACATTGCACACCCTCTTGGCTTGCTGCCAGGGGTGTCTGCTGCTTTAACTGGCAGAGAACCGCCCCTATGAATGGCTCAGAAGAAACAGTTAAGTGTCTCCCTGCACTGGAGATGGGCTGGGCCCTCCTTTTTATTCACAAGGTGAGTCAGACCGAAGGCAAGCTCTTTTCTTCCTGTCTAGCGTGATTCAGGCAGAGGAGGTGATAAAAACCACCTGAAACAAGAGAGAGAAGCACACTGGAATTCTCTTGGCAGCTTGCAAGCCCCTTGATCTCAACACCATTGCTGGGAAAGGTTGGATTTGCGCACCTGCTGTAGGGGGGACTTAGCCCGGGTTCCTGGAAATGGCTCATTACTGGCTGGTAACCCTGAGCTGCCTTGCAGTCTCTCTCTTCCTCCCTGCAGCTGTTGGCACCCAAAGAAGAGAAGGTGAGACTTACAAGCTTAAAATCGTCCCACTTCCCCCTTTTTCGGATCCAGGCCTCAGTGTAGGCTTGAAGCCTTTCCTCTCCAAACTGCACAACTCTTTGAGATGCAGGGAAACAATTCTCTGCAAGTGGTTGCAATTACTCAGGAGCTGAGCAGGATCGTTCTTTGCAGGCCAGCTCTGCCTGGCGAGGAGCTAGGTGACAGAAGCAGTTCTTCAGCCTTGGTAACCCACACGTTCCTCTCCCAGTCTGGACCCACCTCTCTCTTCCATGGCTTGGTCACCCTCTTTCGACTTGAAGGTGGATGAGGAAGCACATGCTATGGTTGTGTAGCAACGGCCAGCTTACTTCTTCCCTGATTGCGTGGCTAGGCTGGCAGTCAGTAGCAGTCAGTCAGTCAGTCCCGGGCTGCCACTTAGGACAAATGTCTCACCAGTCCAGTGATTAAATTCGCCACTGTTCTTTTGGTCAAAAGTGAGAAGTGGGCTGATTCTACTCCCCAGAGTGAGTAGAAAGCTGGGATTGCCTGCCTGGATTCATTCAGGGACTTGGAGAATTCTGCTGTTTCAATTAGTTTGTTTTCTCTCAGACTTTAGATGGGATGGTTGGTTCAAATGAGACATGTATCTGTGCTTTCTTTATGCTTCCTGAGACCATATCAAAAATTGTAAGGAACGTGTTTTTTTGTTAATTGATGCTTTTTGGTACAGATGCTTTTACAACTTGAGGTGGAGACTGCAATTCACCTTTCAGGGGTGACTCAGTGGGCATACTGTATGCAATCTGAATGCACTCGTTCCACAGTGTTTGCCCTTGTGTGTTAGCATGATGGTTTCCATGGGATCATAGAATGGAGCAGCCAGTATCAAATGTCCCGGTATCTGCTGGGGTTTTGTTCTGGACCCCTCCCCCAGTGGATACTGGTGATCATGGGTGCCAACTGCGGGTTTGTTTTTTTTTGGCATTTTGGGCACCCACGTGTTTTTTCATTGTGGGCGGAGCACCCATCTTTGCGGGGCACCCATGGCCACCCAGCACCCATGGGCAATCCAGCACCCAGCACTCATGGGGCATGGCCAGCTTGGGGCCACGCCTGAGCTCGGGAGAGGCTGCTGTCAGGCCGCAGGGGCCGCTTCCAAGCCTGGGCCGGCATTCACTGTGGCGAATGCCCACCCCGAGCTTGGGAGAAGCCGCTGTCAGGCTGCAGAGACCACTTCTGAGCCTGGGGCTGGCGTTCACCGCAGCGAACATCTGCCCCGAGCTTGGGAGAGGCCACTGTCAGCGTTGGGGGCGTGGCTACGGGTACCCCTGATGTAAAAGTCAAAGTCGGCGCCACTGCTGGAGATGCCTTTTTAAAGATAGCGGAACATCAGTGGTTTTGCTGCAACAAATTTTTTTTTCTTAAAGATTTGTTTAATGTTCCCCTATCTTTTTAATAGGCGTCCCAGTATCCATGTGATAATTGAAACTGTAGATATTAATCAGTGGGTACTGGGCCTGTATATTTGAAATTGCTTGAATGCACCTGACGCTTTCGCCACATAAATATGCATTGCATTTGCATATATATATATAATCACATAAATCCTCCTCCAACAATAGGTATTTTTTTCTTATACAGTTTTTACCCAGGACAAGGTATACCTTTATGTTAATTAAGGTGCAGATCCACAGTCAAGCCTGGGATCTGCCATCCAGCCGATGACGACGGCCCCTCAGAGCAGCACTCCTCCAATACTAGTGATCCTGTGGGTGCTCAAATCATACCAGGTGCCCCCTCCCCCCTCTAAAACATCCCATTTTTCCCTTGAGTGGCAATACTGCCACAGCTCTGATATGCACATGCATTTACCTAAAACAGAAGAACAGCTTCCACCCACAGAGATTGAATATAAACCAGATTAAGTCTATAGTCTGGATTCCAGCCTTTTCTTTTCCTGGGACAAGAACAGGCCCCAGGATTTTAACATGGTGCTTGATGTGATTTTAAAAAATGCCCAGCCTGGCAACTGGTCAATGGGAGCCTTGCCATGCTGAAAGTAAATACACTTGAATTCTTCATTGAATGCCCATCTTGCTTGCTGCCCTGAACACTCCCTGCCTCTTCAAACAGAGAGATACAGGCACTAAGAACCACTTGGAAAATGGGTAGCCAGCCAGCATGAGGAGCTGATTACAACCTATAGCACAGAACACTTCAGGGAAAGGATCAGGTGGGGCGGATGGCAGCGGAGCCATGTAGATGACTAGCTCTATGATGAAGAATGTTTTTTTGTGATGATGGTGAATCTGTGCTGAAGAATATGCAGTGCTTATGCCAGAGACATGTCCAGAATACGGTACAGATGGGAGTGCCTGCATCCTTTTAATCCATCTTGGATTTTACCCAAATGGACTTCCATTCCCAATAGATTAGGAGCTGAATGGCTCATGCTGCAAATCGATGCTTGCAGCATGTGGTTCCTTATGTCGGTGGTTCCCAGTTTTTTTTGACTGGTGATTCTCTTGAGTCATTGACCGCAGCGCCCCATTAGGGCCACAATCCTATAGGTTGGCAGGTTTTTCACGAGGATTCTGCGGCTCCCCTGGCTGGTTTCTGTGGCTCCTCAAGGGGCCACAGCTCACATTTTGGAAACTACTGCCTTCTATCCTAAGGATTTGGGAAATATGTGCTGAAATCTTGAAGTGCTTCTGTCTTGAAGTGGCTGGAAAGTTGGGTCCTGGAGGAGGGGCTTGGTGAGGGATGTATTATGCTCCCTCCAAGAGGCAAAGTGTTGAATGCACAGAAGTGAGCTGAGGACTGTGACGTTTGGCAACCAAAATGACAGGGAAGTGCTATGTGGACAGTGCGTTGGGGCAGGGAAGCAGGTGCTCAAGCCAAGATGTATTGGAATCGGCAGTGAGAAAATATAGAGAAAAAAAAGATGGAGTGAGGGACTGTCATTTATATCTGACCTATTTTTTGCCCTCCTTGAATATATTTGAATGCATTATATCCTACTTGGGACCTCTGGCAGGATACAAATCCCCTTCCCAAAATGAATGGGTCTCAACATCTGCAGCAGGAAAACCACGTTCTGCACTGGCAAGAAGTTCAACCAATACAATTCGCCTACTTGACCTGTGTGCTTCCATTTGGCTGCTTGATTTTGGTGTTCTTACTTGATTTGGTTTATTGTTGGTTTTCTCATGAATTTAACGAGGAGGAGGTAACTGGACTGAACATGTACAATATGGGTAAACTTCCCGGACTCTTTTGAGTTATCCAGTCACAAGCAATAGGGATTGTGCAGTTAGGTTGACAGTCACTCATTCTGTGGAAAGGGCCTGAAAGTGACTTTTTATCCCTGGGTCTGGGCTCTGAACACCCTGCTCCGTCCTGGCATGGCATGAAAGAAATCCAGCTGCAACCCATCACCTTAATAGCTATAGCTCTGTTCAAGGCAGGGCTTCTCTCCCGCAGTCGTAGAAAAGAACATTGCAACTATACTAGATCTCTTCCCTGCACTCCAACCCATGCTCAGAATAAACAAAAAAAGCCTGTAATTCATTTCTTCGTTAAAATTCAATCTGCTTCAGTGGATGTTTATGGGCGCTTTGGGGTGAAAGTGGCACTAAAGAACCACCCAAATGTATTTGATGGCTTTGCCTCCTTCAGGCTTAGCAAGTGCATTAATCCTTCTGCCTGAATGAACAAAGTGGAAAGCGCTGACCCCAGAATGCTCCCCTTGTAAAGGCTGGAAGGTAAAAGGCACCTTTCCCTCCTTCTTGCCAAGATAATCCGTATCCAAGTATCAAGCTGGGAAGCAGGCTGGGCAGTGCCAAGTCATGCTTCAGTGTGAGTTAAGGATCATGCTTACTTGATTTCAGAAGCAGAATAAAGAAGACAGATGCCTTGAGATCTATGTTCTTCCATACTGACTGAAAGGTAGGCAGATCGCAAGTCTGGGGCTTCCTGTCAGGGGTGTCAGGAGATGGAACTGGGCTTAGCCTAGTGAGTTATCGCAGACTCGGGTCTCAGAGCTCTTCAGGGTAACAAAGAAATGCAACTGGAAGCCACGTCTGAGCCTTAGAATTGGTCAAATAAAAGCTGATAAAAATTCTAGGAGATTGACCTTTGCCTGGTGAGCAAATCAGTGCTTTCTGCATCCTGTACTGCAGCTTCTCTCCTGCTCAGGGCACTGACCCTGGGTGTCAGGACCTGGATTCAGGTGCATCTGCTCAGGGCCCCCAACCCTCCTGGCCCAGAGAAGTCCACCTTCACTGCACTCCAAATGTGTGATCCACATTTTGAGCTTAATGGTTTTTATTGTTTCTCCAGTTTGTGTGCTGCAATCAGCTAGAGTTTGGCTAAAGAAAAATTTGCAGATTTGGAGATGAAATTCAAAGATAGACTTCTTCCATTGAGGGGGGGCATATTGCTGTGAAGGCTAGGGATAGAAAAGTGACATGGTTTCAAGTTGTGAACACGGTGCAATGGTTGTAAAGTGCAAACTATTCAATTCAAAGTTAATAGCAAAAAAACAGTGATCATTACATAGTTCAAGAATGAAGAGCGCAATGTAGAAATGGCTAGAGAGGGAGCAAGGACTGTACCCCAACACCCCTAATGCAACACCTATGTACCCCAACATCCCTAACATTCCCTTATGGAACGTTGCTTACTCAAGGAAGATGGTTTTGGGTCCATTTTCTTTCTGCGGCTGCAACCTATTCAATCAATTTCTAATATTACAGGATGGACCAGTAACTGACATTTCCTCCTGTCTCTCTGGGCTCCCTTAGCTGTGACTGGGCACTTTGACCGAAATTGTGATATAGTGGAAGGCAATGGAAAGCTACCCAGCTCCATAGGCGACATAAAAGTTTGCATTTTTAAAGCATTCCAAGATGCAAATATATTTTATGGATGAACATCCACCTGTGACCACGTCTATCCATGATTTAGTGACTATGACATCAAGTGCTGACTTATATGTGCATCTGTGAATGGGCTGTTGGCACATAATGATCTTCATAAGTTAGAGCTTTCAAACCAGCTCAAGCATGATCCTTTTCAGTGGAGTCAGTTCACACATTTCTTCCTGGTCATCAACGATCAAGAAATCTAGTGATGTACGTGATGAAATCTATGTGAGCCAACCCTTAGGATAGGGGTGTCAAAAAAAAAATTAAAAAAAGACCCATGGGGTATATCCAGCCCATGTGATCATTGGTCGCTTATAGTGCTGCCCTTTCAGCAGTGCTGTTTCTGCCAAAATGCTGGGAGGGAGAGATGGAAGGAGGCCTCGGAAGGCAAGGAAAGCTGCTAGGGAAAGACCAGTCCAAGAGGGGCAAGAGAGGGAGATGCTGCGGAGGCACTGGGGGAAGCCAATTATCATGTGGGCCGTCCTTTGAGTAGCACTGCTTCTGCCAAGACATCACTTTGCAGAGCCCCCTAGCTGCTGAGCTGCAAAGTGACACCTAGACAAAAATGGCACCATTGAAAAGATGGCCCACACGATAATTCGGCTCTCCCATATCTTGAAAATATGGTCAGGATTTGCATATTTTCTGTCATTTGCAGCTAATGTGTTCCTATGAGAAAAAATTGCTTATTTCTGGTCATCACCTGCATAGTCATTTCCTGCTTAATGATGTCACTTCCAGCCCTTAGCCGCCATGCAGTGGCATTCCTATAGAAGGGGCAAAATACAAGTGTTACAGGAGCCTGACTTCTATGTAACGCAGCCCCTCCCCTTTGCCTTCAAAGCCTTTTGCGGCTCAGAGCTGGTTCCAAGGTTTTGCTCTCTGAGCTACAAATTGCTCTGGAGGTGTGGACTGTGTTTAACAGAGCTCCTGCTCCTGCAACACTTAGCATTTTGCCTCCCCCCAAAGGAATGCCAATGGCACCATGAATGCTATTTGGCCTGCTTCATGAAGCGAATTTTACGGGGGCCCCCCGTCTTAGGACATTTCTGCATGAGCCAATCTTCTTGGCAGGGACTCTGATGTTCATATTTACTTGCATCTGATCTGCACCAGATGGTGGTTGTGTTCGAAACATCATTTGACAGAGTAGCAGGGTTATGGCCTGAGCACAAATACCACAATCTACACAGGCAAAATGAGAAGGATTTTTTTTCTTAAACAGTCTGTGCAGAAGATAAGCTCCAACATCAGTAAGTAGGTAGCCTTACTAAACTTTTACAGTTCATTTCTGGGTGATGGACATTTTTCAGAATCTGTGATCTGGTGCATTGCTAACAGTTTCAAACTCTCTTACAATGATTGCTGTTTTGAAGCTTTATCCTAGAATTCATTCCAATATTACAAAACACGATTTGGCATTAGATTTCTAGTCTCTTGCTTCCCAACGAAGTTCCTCCCCGACATGCCCCTAGCCAAAGGCTTACGTACCAAATATTACGTCTTAGGTTACTATGTCATTTCTACCACCCCTTTCTGCCTTATTCGGGCTTCCATAAGTTTTCCCATCCTGCTTCTGGATGACAACGCTTATGAAACTGTCTTGGCTATGGTGCAAGTCCCTCTTGTTTTTCCCATTGCCATTCTACTAGGTCATTTTGACCCAACAAAAGACACACATATCCTATTATTGGAGTGGTTAGCATGGAATGTCCCTGACTCTACCAAAGCTTTCTTTTGGCTCTTATTTATTTAGTTTTCCTCCTGATTCATAAATAGAGGATTTAACCCTTTCAACAGTCTCTAGTGTTTACTCTGTCTCACTTATACAGGAGATTATGCAGGTGACCTAACCCATTCCTATCATGGGGAAATTCAAATATTAAATTGTTGATGCAATGTGCTAGTGTAGCAGTATTTACTGTGGTCATTGTGCCCTTCTTTTGCAATAGCCTCTTCTTTCCGGCTCTCCTGGACATTGCCATCTTGGATTGTGTGAGATCTCACATGATCCAAGATGGCAGCACTCAGGAAGAAAAAGCCACCAGGGATATCCCACAGCTTATGTCTTACCGCTTGCCGTGGTGCCCAGTTTGGGAGCAACTGTGCTAGTGGATCCAAAGGGAAAATAATCTGACCATGTGGCTACATGTGGTGGGTTTGAATTTCATGTTGAGGCATGTTGAATTTCTGGGTGGTGAAGCCCATCTCAGTTTTGTTCTGAAAGCCCATCTCAGCGTGAAGAATCTTATTTAAAAAGCTACATGAAGGAGTATGACAGGCAGCAATGGCACTGCGAAGATTACGAAGTTGCCTTGTGGAAAAACATGCAATTACAGACACGTTGTTGTCTACAAAGTTGCTACTGACAGCCCTTACAAGGTTGAAAAAACACAGCAGAATCAAGCTGAGATTGGGTGATGTCATTGCTGAGCTGTTTGGGCTTTGAGGTCTGAAAATTGCGAAGTAGTTCTAATTATAGGTGTCAGTCAATCTAATCGGCAATCATTGCCATATTAGGCTAGGAAACACAAATGAGCAAGGAATGTCAGGCAGGAATGTCTAACAGAGAGGGGGGAGTGGATGTCTGCAGGTATTGGCCCTTTTTTGAGGTAAGATGAAGCACTTGCCTCGGGTACTGGGACGGCATGAGGCGGAAGAGGGATGGGGTTATTCCACGTCAGCCCATCACCTCCTCCGGGCTGTTCTTGGGCCGGGGCTGAGGTCAGAGGGGAATCGGGGCCAAGAGAGCACTCCCTTGACTCATTCTCTCAGCCCCGCAGCCAGGTCCAATGCCACGTTGCTGGAGGCCCTGGGGCAAAGTCAGGCACCCTGTCCCTGTACTGGTGCACTGCTACCAGTACTGCTTCCAATACCAGTTGGATAGTGGGCCAGGGGTTGGCAGGGTGGGGCTGTGACAAAGGACCATGCCTGCTAGAGAGCCCAGTTACGCCACTGGTACTGGACTCACATACTGGTGATAATGGCAACAGTGCCCAATGCACCATCAGGGGATGCCATGAGGGGCCTGGTTCGGGGCTGGTGGACAGAATAGCATTCATAGAAGAAGCCATAGAGATAAGGAGTGCTTAATCCTTCCCCTGCCCACTGCTTTTCGAGTTCCACAGCCATCCGATGGTGTTCTTCCTACTCAGCATTCCAGATACATTTTTGCAAGAGTAAAGGTCTGCAACCCTGTAAGAGAAGGGAAGAGTTTCCGTGGGAAAACTTTGGTTTGGGGGGGGGAGGGGAGAACCCCTTCCTCTCTTGTTGCTTTGCCTTTAAAAATCACTGCCTCTCAAAGTGGCTTTTTTCCTAGAAGCACGCTTTGTGGTTTTCTTACACATGCTTGTATGTCACATTGACTTAGTCTTGCTTAAATTCCTTGCACTGCCACTGCCCCACTATCAATGTATAATATCATGTAAATCTTTTGGTACATCGATTCTCTACACTGCAGGGAACACAGTCAGCCACAGTAAATGCTAAGAAGCAGTAGAAGGTCAGAAGGATCATTGATCTCCATCTTGAGCACCTGACAACCAGGATAGCTTAGGATATATGCATCAAGTGTATACTGTATATCAGTGGTGGCTAAACTTAATATAAGAGCCACATATAATACACTTCAGATGTTTCAGAGCTGCAATATTTAAGAAGCATTTAAATTCTTAAATATATTTACTCACCATGAACATTAAACTTAGGTTTTGATCCAGTTGATGTCCACCTTATACCTGGTAAATATAAAGTTTTAAAAATTGTTATTTACCTCTTATATTAATTGTGACACAAAACAAGGTCCAGATATGCCCTGGTATCTGCAGGGGTTCTATTCTGGACCCCCCCCCCCCCAATGGAGACCTGAATTTGTGGATACTAACCCCTGCCCTCTGGAGGCGAGTGGAGCTAGGCACCTCTTGTCTACAGTGGCTCTTCTGAGCCCTGGAGAGGCTGCCCGCATTTGCCCAGGATTGTCTCCAAGGGTCAGAATGGCTGTTTCGGCCAAAATAACTTCCAGTTTTTTCCCTGGCCCTCCTAATGCCTTTTAAAGGCATACACTTCTGGTTTTACGAAAAGCAACCCCAGAAATGACTTTTTTTTTTTTCCTCCTGAAACAGCCATTCTGAGGCCAGGGGCAGATGCCATTTGTGGTTAAGTGAAACTGCAGATATGGGATCTGTTGATATGGGGGCCCCTCTGTAAATTGTTGTTTACTTTTATACTATTAATTGAGACAAGAGCTTGGCCAACATAGTTCCATGAGCCACACATTATATGTCAAAGAGCCACATGCGGTTTATGATCCGCAGTTTGGCCGCCCCGGTATGTATGATGAAGTGAGTGAATGTGGTGTTTACATAGGTGAATGAGTATGTGCAGTATGAGTGACCACCCTGAAAAGCTCTGGGGAAACATGTACGAGACTGTCATGGTGGTGGAAATGCTGACTGCCTGTGCAAAGAAGTGCAGGTAATGGCACGTTTCAGTCTAAAGCTAAATTTCTGAAGTAGCTGTAATTTGCAAGATTTGGCAAGCCTCTCTGGGTATGGCTATCTCCTCCATCTGTCTACATTGTGTTTGCACAGCATACTGTATGTTTCCCTGCCCTTCCTATCTGCATATCTTACGATCCATACACAGGAGAAAGCAGTGTTATGCTTTATATCCAGAGTTGTCCCCAGTTGTTCTGAGACACCAAATGATGGCAGCTGTTGGCATGGGTTTTCTTAGCTTCATCTAAGAATCAACTCCTTGCAAATCTGGAATGCTATACTGTGTGTTCATTGAGTTTAAGGCATTCAGTTCCTCCAAATCCTTCTGAACACTTGGCACATGATTGTCACCTTTGCTGGCTGTAAGAACATAAGAAGAGCCCTGCTGGATCAGGCCAAAGGCCCATCTGGTCCAGCTTCGTGTATCTCATACTGGCCCACACTGGCCCACAAGGTGCCTAAGGGATTTCAGTAGACAACAAAATGCTTGCATCCTGTTGTCACTCCCTTGCACCTGGCATTCTGAAGTAGCCTACTGTTAACGTAAGGAGGTTGCACAGCCCATCATGGCCTGTAGCCCACGATGGTCTTTTCCTCCAGAAATCCATCCAGTCCCCTTTTAAAGGCATCTAGGCCAGATGCCATCACCACCTCCTGTGGCAAGGAGTTCCATAGCTTAATTACCCGCTGGGTAAAAAAGTGTTTCCTTTTATCTGTTTTAACTCTCCCAAAACTCAATTTCAGTGGATGTCCCCTTGTTCAGGTATTGTGAGAGATGGAAAAGAACATCCCTCTATCGACTCTGTCCCTCCCGTGCATGTTTTGTATGTCTCAATCATGTCCCCCCTCAGGCACCTTTTTTCCAGACTGAAGATCCCCAAACGCTGCAGTCTTTCTTCATAAGGGAGGTGCCCCAACCCTGTAACCATTTTCGTCACTCTCTTCTGCACCTTTTCCAGCTCCACTATGTCCTTTTTGAGATGTGGTGACCAGAACTGTACACAATACTCTAGATGTGGCCTTAGATGTTGTGTTGACTGGAGCTGAATTTCCTCGATCACTTCTGTGCCTCGCTCTTTCTCCAAGGAGCTTGTGGTTCTATCTCCACCTGTGAGAAAGTGAATGCTTTTCCAAAGCCACACAATGGAGTTCTTAGCTGAGCAGAGATGTGAACCCCCTTTTCTTGCTTCCAGCTCAACGCATGAGCTATTATACCACATAGGGCTTAGCCACACGTTCTGCGGCAGCAAAGGTGTTTCAGGTTGGCAACCAACCATCTAGAAATGCATGCCTGGAAGCTGCAGCTCACTCTGGTGAGTGTACCTGTATACAGTGTAACTATACAAGGCACATACATAATGCTGGCAACCCATATACCGGTAATGCATGTGCACCTCTCAGTCACACCTTATGTTTCTAGGTGTGGACTGTAGCAACCCAAAACAAAATCTGTGAATCAATCCGCAGCAAAAAGTGGTGTCCAGGTTTTGGGCCCTCTTCGCTTTGACCTAAGCAGCTGACAGGCTTTCTTGGTTGCTTTGAAAAACCAGCTGCAGGAAGAGAAATTTTCAGCGAAAAAACGAGAGGGAAAAGATTTCAGCCACCTTCTCCGTTTGCCCTTCTTTTGCCCCAGCGTGCAGCCTCCCCAAAGGCCCTTCAGTCTTTCAGAATGCAGAGGGAAAAAGAACACAGGACTCTGTGTAAGGACTGGCTTGAGTCTGCTAGTGAGGAAGGAGAAAATGCTGAAGCACCACAACTCTAGGAGGACTCCAGCAGGAGCAAACCTCAGGCACAGAAGGGGCATGAGGGGAATTTGGGAAAATGAATGAGGTTGTTGCTGACAGGCATGTGGGCTGCCTTGGGCAGGCTGACTAAATTCCAGGTGCTCCTGTGACGAGATGAGATCACCTTGACTTAGCTTGGCAGCTTTGGCAGACCCAGCACACGTCCGATGCGTAAGAAGCTCCCCGGTGCTCGGAATGCAAGGGTCGTGCCTGAACATGACAGTGTGTGTTGGCAGCAAATTGGAGGCTTGGCTGAAGCAGCTGTTGAGTGTTCTCCAGGTTGCAAAGGCTTATACGTGATTGCAAAAGCACTTCCGTAGTGATGATAACTTGCAGGCTTGGAGGGTGATGGAGACCAAGACGTGGCTCTTATGTGCGTGATTTTCCCCCCAGTATGCCTTTCAAAGATCCACATTGGGCAGGCTTGCATTATTTTCCTTCCCTTCTATTTGAGCATGCGCGCGCATGCGCGCGCACACACACGCACAAATTAAAATAAGTAAATCCTTTACTCAGAAAGCAGAAATTCGTTACTAAAAATAAAACATGTAGCTACACTGTAGAAGACTTTGCAACTCTTTCTGAAAGCCCACCTTACCACATCAGGGCATAGCTATGCGATCAACTCATACTAGTTTTAGTGTTCTCACGCTATCCTCCCAAAATCCTAGGGATTATTATTTTATGCAAGAAATGGGAATGTTGTTAAACACCTTAAACACCTCTTCCCAACACATCTACAGTGCTTAGGATTCCTTGGGAGAAAAAAGGTCTGAATCCATTTTAATATGTAGTGTTGTTATGCTGTTAGTCTTCATGATGATGTCACTTCTGGCTATGACATCACTTCCAGGTTAATGACATAACTTCTGGTGGGTCCCGACATAAGTGCCATTCTAAAAAGTGGGTTCCAGTCTAAAACGTTTGAGAACCACTGGCCTACAGTCTCCAGGATTCAGCATCAATCTTCAAATGACTACCTAAAGCAACTCTGGAGATTTTAACATGACCTTCAACTATTTCAGCATTGCGTCATATTGGGGAAAAACAATCTCCAGGAATAGCTTCACAGTTGGCAGCCCTATAACAATTAGCAAAAGCTGAGAACAGCCAATAAGATAAGGGGCTTTCATATGCAGGATATTAAGAGATGAGAAGAAACTGCATAAGGCTTTGCCAAAGACAATATTATTGGCACAGGTAAGAGTGGATCGTCTTCACACTTTTAAATCTCTCTCTGCCATTTAATAGGGTGAGAGGAACTGTTCTCACTTGCCCTCAGGGGAAGAGGTAAATTGCAGCATCACAGATGTTGGCTGAATGTCAGGATGAGCAGTTACCATGGCAGCATCTGGAAGAACAGTTTGGCTGGAGGTTTGGTAGGCCATAGAAGATGGTGATGCTCAGTGTCTGGATTTTTTCAGGAAGGAATAGTATAGACATGACAGAGTGCCAGGGCATCCATATCCTGTGATGAATTTTGAGGTCAAGGATGAAGAATGAAGCCTCTGAGGTTGCTAGGCAACAGCAAGAAATGACTCAAAAGATGTGATTCATGGGAAGCATTCTAGTTGATTTGGCAGCCCTTCTTGGAATATTTGCTTACAATTCATAGACATGAATGAGGCAGGGAGGGTGCCTTTGAAAAGCAAATGCTGGGGAGGGGGGAGACATACAATACTAACAGGGTTCTGGAGCCTTCATGTCCTGCTCACAGGTTTTTCTAGAGACATCTGGCTGGCTTGAAACAGGGTGCTGAACAAGACATATATTTGATCTGATCCAGCAGGGCTGCTCTTGTATTCTGGTCTCCTTTGCTGGATAAGAGGAAAGAATAGAAAGCAAGATGGCAGTAACATCAAATGTACGCCTGCTTTTTATGCGCTTGCCTTCTGAATGTCATAATTCCTCTAGAATACTCTTTTAGCTGACTCTAGAGACCATTAGTTGGTTTTCTGCTGTGCTTTTTGTAGGCATGGTGTTTTGTTTTTAACGAAATCTTATTTTGAGATACTGAACTGAGCCTGTAAAATTAGATTCACGTTTCTTATTACTTGCGAGAGGGGGCGATATTTGTGAGGATAAATTTGGAGCGGGAAGAATAATGTCTGGTACCCTGACAAATGCCCCTAGGCAAATTTCTCAGTTTGCCTCCTGTTAAAACTCAAATGCTTCTCCACCAATATCTTTGAAAAAAGGTTTAAAGGCAGCACCTGAATGCTCCTGATGATGATGTCATCACTATGGCTATAGGTAGCCCCCACTCAACTTCACCCCTAACAACAAGAGGAAGAACAGTAATTGCTCAGACAAAACATAGGCATGGAATAGCAGCACCTCCTTCAGCTGGTCATGATCAGGATATCCGTCTCTTGAGCAGTGGTGAATTTTGAAGTGCAAGAATTTGGCATGACACCCACTCATAGTCACCCCCCACTAAGACTATACAACACTAAAATCAATTTTACTTGACAGGGTATAAATCTCTTAAATAAATAAATAAATTTCAATTTTTTTTCATTATACTATTTTCTTCTGTTGCTACTTTATTCCTATTTTGACTTTGAAATTTAGACTGCAAACCTGTACGCACTTACCTGACAGTAAATCCTTGGGAATTCAATGGGGCTTACTTCTGATGAGACATGCATAGAATTGGGCTGTAATTATACATTTAAAAAAATAGCTCGCTTTATCCCAAACCCCTGGTACAGGTTGCAATAGTTTAAAATGAATGTTTAAAAAGTTTAAAATTGAAATTTTTAAAAACCCCAGATAAATATAAAGTACAGGAAAGCTGTCGTATCGGTGGATCCATTCCACAGACCCCCCCCATATATGGAAACCACACATATGGGGAATCCCTGTATTAATGGTGGTTCTCTTTCCCCCTTCTGTGACTCCCCCACATTAACATTGTTTAAAAGTTTCTCAGGGCGAAATGTAAGGTTACAGCTTATAAGCTTATAGCACAATGTGAACGGGCTGCTGGCAGCCTGAATACTTGAATAAAGTAGCTCTAACGCTAAACAAGAAGTGGTTAACTTTCATTTTCTGTTTAGTGTTAGAGCTAATTGAATCAAATATTCCGGCTGCCAACAGCCTGTTCACATTACACTAGAAGTTTATATGCTTATTATTATTACCTGTAAAAACAAGATATACTTCAGGGTGCAATCCTAAGCAGTGCCAGACTGACGAGGCTGACGGGCCAGTGTCATATCCGATGCTGCATAGGAGAGGCTGGAGCCTCCTCGCGGCAAGGGAACGTGCGCTCCAGCCTCCCCTTTGCACTTCTCGGATCTGTGCCTGCTAAATAGCAGGTGCAAATCTGAGGAGACCACACGGTCCCCCGAACGGGCTAAGGAAGTGGCCATATGGTCCTGTTGCTCGAGTGCTGACACGGGGGTGTGGATCATCGCCCCTGCGTCGGTGCTCCGTCCCTTGTGTCGATGCCATGATGTAGCGTTGACGCAAGGGGTGCAATAGGATTGCGCTGCCCCACTGGTAAGCTTTTAAACAATGTTAATACACAGGGGGCTCTGATCCGCAGACACGGGATCCATGGATATAGGGGCCTGCCTGTGTATTGGAGTGCTAGCCTATTCATTGTGTCCAATCAGAATTATTCCCAGGAAAACTAGCTTAGGATTGGAGCCTTAATGTAACATGAACTACATGCTGTCTCTCCAGTCGCTGTTGTGCAAGATGGTGGTCTAGACATTTACTATATGCTCCTAGGCAAATTTCTCAGTTTGTTTCCTGCTGAGCCTTGTGTTTGTTCATGGCCAAGATTATTTGACAAAGGGTCAAAGGCAGTGCCTCCTGTAGAAGATCCCATGGTGCCACTCTCCCTCAGCTACATCCCTGCTTCTGAGAAAATCAAACTACATAATCAGAACAACAGGGTGTAATTCTTTCTGGACTGTACATCTTCCAATTACTTTGGGTTTGATTGCTGTGCCATATAACAACTATACAGAACACTGAAAATTAATATGCCAGGAGAAACTGGCATGTCTAGACTAGAGTGATTCACTCTAATATGTGGCACTACCTGGCTTTGTGTGCAGGTCTGGCTTTAGGCCAATTTGGTCAAATATGGCCCATGCTTGGGGGGAGGGCACATGGTGGCCATAGTGAGCAGATAGCCAATGCAGAGAATGGAGCACTCACTGGGCCTGCCCATCCCTGCTTCCAATTGGCCTGAAATTGAGCCACTCTGGAAGCAGTTGGCAGCGACACAACAGCGTCAGTGTGTCACCACGTATCTACTTCCAGATGCTGCTCTGACACCTGGTACTGCGGCTATCCCAGGCTGCCGCCGCTCAACTTATCATAATTGGGGGGCCCCAGCAAAACAAATTGGGGGGCCCACGTGGACTGTCTGGAAATGGGCCCCATACCTCTTAAAGCCAGCCCTGTTTGTTGGGTTGGGTTCTGAGTAATCAAACTATGCAGTTCTCAATTGTCAAACAGAATGACCCCACGGCTCCCTTGTACTTAATGGTGGATCTTCTTCTGGCTCTTTCTTTCAGCCTGCCATTGCAATGGAAAATCCAGGCAGTGCATGTTTGACCCTGAGCTGCTCCGAAGAACAGGATATGGATACCGGTGCCTCAATTGCCTTGACAACACTGAAGGAGTTCATTGTGAGCGGTGTAAGGAAGGCTTCTACCACCAGCATCACAGAGGTCATTGTATGCCCTGCAACTGCAATCCTACAGGTATGTAGAATGGGACTGATGGAGAGAGATTCTTCAGGAAAAAAAGACTGAATCCTGGCCAGGTTGTTACATTGCTACATTGCTCGAGTAGCTAGGGGGCTTGTGGTTCATCCCTAATGCGGCAAAATCAAAAACTCAACAAGTTTGAAGTTTGGAACACTTCCATGTTTGTTCTGCAGAAGAGAGATAGACAAAGCTGCACAGTGGGTGAGCAAGCAGGCAAGTCTCTGCTCATCCAAGGGGCAAGGCCACAATTATTTATACATACAAGCAAGCATGTTTCTGCCCCTTTGGGAGTGAAGCTTATTGCCCATGGTGGTCAATGACATTCCCACCCACCTTGACAGCTTTCCCATTGGGACTGGGTTTTCTGAATTCTTTAGGCCTTCTATCTATCTGGGCATAACTGGCTTTCTTGGCCTACTGCTGGTGTGGCCTACTTTTGCTTGAACTTATCTAGAAGTTGTGCTTGCTGCATACTTCTTCCTTCTCGTGCTTGGTACAAGCAGCTTGTGTTTTAGCCATGTTTCTTTTTCCTTACAGGTTGAGCGAGAAATAAACAGATACAGCAATAGCACTAAGCTTGTTGCTATTTTGCCAATGGTGGTAATTAAGGGGCACTGTTAGGTTTTCACTCAAATGAAAAGTATGGATGAGACAAATGCAAGTATCCTACATCATCATCAGAGAGCCAAAGTCTCTTCAAAGACAGGTTGAATTTATACTCTGTGTTTTACTAAGGAAAATGGAAGCAGAAATTTCTGACCAGAACAACTTTAAACTTGATTTGTTCCTATATAAATGATAGTGTCCCTCAGTGGAAGTCACAAACGTTTTTGGTAACTGACAACAAAGCCTTCAGCAGTTTGAGTAACGGTTTGAAGGAAAAATACAAATAACTTGCATTTTTTCCGGAGTAAAGCCTTAAGCCAGAATGTCAGCAATTTGAAGGACTGTCAGACCTCCCAGTTCTTGTACATTTACTTGGAAATGTTCCATTAAAAAATCAACAGGGGGTTGCTTTCGAGCAGTTGCTTTTGGAATCTGATGAGATGTAAAAAGGAAAGGAAATAATATTGTCTCTGGAAAGGCCAAAAACACATGGTCTTGTTTCTAGGAGCTATTTTAGAAAGATTCTGGAATTAATGCAGTTGACAGTTGGAATGTTTGTAGGGCAGCAACGGCTGTTGTTGCTGTGGAGATAAACCTCTCTGAATTGTCCAAAAAGACTCATTGCTCCGTGTCATTTTCTTTTGGAACCTGTACTATTCACACTACCTATAAACCAATCAATTCATCTCCATCTTAAAAAGTCTATGGGTACAACTTAGGACAATGACATGGCAATCAACCAAGTGGTCTGGAGTATTTGCCACGGAAAACAGGAAATTGCAGCTTCTTGATGATGCTTTAAAAGCAGCAGTTGAGGCACTGACAAAATACAGGGACAAAGATTATGCTGGCTCCAAGCAAGGCACCCTGCATGGATCCTCTTGACTCAAAAGATGTGGGGCTAATAGATCATATTTTTTACTAGCCCAAATCAAAATGTCCCAAATACGTTGAGACTGATTTATTTGTTTATATCTGCCTCTGAGCACATGCAAAGTTACAGCTTCCAGCAGGCAGTTATTAACTTCACCCAAGTAGTTTTCCAGGTACCTATAGCCCTGCTAGCCCAAACATGCCAGAATCGCTCTGATTGAAGAAGCTAAGCAGGTCTGAACTTGCATAGTACAGGTGATCCCAGATGCTGCTGACACTCCTTTAACAGCTTCATGTTTGGCTTTTGTTAAAGGGGAAATCCACGCGTATCGGCCTGCCAAAAGTCTATGGGATGGGGAGAAGTGATGTTGGGGACGACATGCTCCAGTACTTGGGTTATTTCAGGTCATAGCTACCCTTGTACACACCCTCTTAAGACTTTCCTAGCATTCTGCTTTGAAGACTTAGAAGCCTGGTGAAGCCTCAATATCATTTAAAAACTGCGGCCACCATATAGGGACTGTATTGCCAATCCACATTCTAAGATGGAATGAAGAGGTTTCATTAAGGCTCTGTATTTTGTGTTTGGAGTGCCCTTCTCCCAGGATCTGATGGAATCAGACTCCGATGATCGCAAGTGTTTTGAATCTGGTCAGGATAAGCAATAACCATTTGTTGACTAGGATTGCCTCTAGGCTGCAAAATTAAGTTGTAAGGCTGGGCTGGATGATTCACAAGCTGGAATCAAGATTGCTGGGAGAAATATCAACAACTTCAGATATGCAGACAATACCACTCTAATGGCAGAAAGTGAGGAAGACCTAAAGAACCTTCTGATGAGGGTGAAAGAGGAAAGTGCCAAAATTGGCTTGAAGCTCAACATTAAAAAAACTAAGATCATGGCAACCACTCCCATCACTTCCTGGCAAATAGAAGGGGAAGAAATGGAAGCAGTGACAGACTTTATTTTTCTGGGCTCCAAGATCACCACAGACGGTGACTGCAGCCATGAAATTAAAAGACATTTACTTCTTGGGAGGAAAGCTATGGCGAACCTAGACAACTTAATAAAAAGCCAAGACATCACCCTGCCAACAAAGGTTCGCATAGTCAAAGCTATGGTTTTCCCAGTAACAATGTATGGCTGTGAGAGCTGGACCATAAGAAAGGTAGAGCGCCGAAGAATAGATGCTTTTGAATTATGGTGTTGGAGAAGACTCTTGAGAGTCCCCTGGACTGCAAAGAGATCCAATTGGTCAATCCTCCAGGAAGTCAAGCCCAATTGCTCCCTGGAAGGACAAATCCTGAAGCTCCAGTACTTTGGCCACCTCATGAGAAGAGAGGACTCTTTAGAAAAGACCCTCATGCTGGGAAAGATGGAAGGCAAAAGGAGAAGGGGGCGGCAGAGGATGAGATGATTAGATAGTGTCACCGAAGCGATGAACATGAAATTGGGCGACCTCCGGAACCTAGTGGAGGACAGGGAGGCCTGGTGTGCTGTGGTCCATGGGGTCGCGAAGAGTCGGACACGACTTAGCGACTGAACAACAACAACAATACATGTATGACTCAAAATTGGAGGCCTTAGCTGGCAGAGAATGTCTAGTTTTGGTTACCTATTAAGGATGATAGAAACAAATGCCCCAGATTAGTCTGCCCACAATGAAGTGTGACTAGTTGCACTGGAAGTAACTGTTACTTCCCATGTTGTTACAACGCTGTATGCGAAGCTGGAGTGTCCTCTCCAGAGCACAAGGTAGGTTGATATGAAGGATAGACTGTTACCCGAGCAGCAAATCCCCCCTCTCCACATCACTGAAATAGTCCAATGGAAAGGCAAGAGCCGATATGATTAGTTCCAGCAACGTCGCAGGAGTTGCCAGAACGTGATTGTACACAGTAACAAACTGCCTCCGGGACTCTGGCTCCGGATTTTACCTCAAGGTTGACTCCTGAAGCCTTTTCCATTAAAATGGGTGGAAGGTTTGCAAAACAGGAAATTCCCTGGGACACACCACTGACATTAATATATGAAGCCTCTAATGGGATACGCTCCTGATGTTTCCAGAGAGAAAATGGTGGTATTGTGGACACATACATGACCCACACTGGGAACCAACTGGCCCAAAGGTGGGATATTTGAAATGCGAAGTTTAGATAGGTTCTGGAGAGTGTTAAAGGAAAAAAGGCAAGTGGAAACAGCATTGCTACTCAGATTACTGAGAAAGGACAGGACTATTATGAGGACCAGAATGAGGACTTTCCCTGATCAGGTGGCAGTTCCTGAGCAATTAGTCAGTTGTCCTGAGCATTTCATAATCAGGCAGTTACAGTTTACCCAAACTGACAAGAGGTCTAGAGGGTGAGCCTGATCTGAGGCGGTCCAGGGGCAGCCATCTAGAGGAGGCCAATGTGGGTATTGGTGCCAGAGGAGGAAATCCAGAGAGTTTTGGTTTTTTATGTCAGATGCCATTTCTGTTTCCATGCCTTTTGACATAGTAAACTTTAACTTGCCTATGATGGTCTGGGCTATTTATTTCTCTTAGCATCCCCTACTGAATTCCTCAGCCCCCAGATTTTAGTTCTAATCCTAGCTAAGCTGGAATCTAATTTGTGGTTACATGAATAGCGTTTTGGTATTCCATGGTATTTTCTTTTGCTTACACTAACTGTTCCTTCCCCCTCCCCAATGGAACACACACACACGTATCATAAAACCAGGTTCCAGCTCTATAGCAGAGAGAAGGAATCTCTAACCCTTTCACATCTTACAGGAGCATGTGAGAAATATATGTTTCAAGATGGCTTTTTAGACAAAGAGCAGCCTCATGGCTCAGCTGTATATATAGGCCAAACCAAATCGAACAGGGGATGCAGTTTGCTTAATGGAATAGCATGCCTGTAATCATGCTATCACATTTTGGGGATCTTTGCTTACTTTGTAATAACACTTCTTTGCGTTTCCCTGGATCACAGGAAGCCTGCTGGGAATCGTAACTGAACCTTTCCGCAGCAATCCAAATTGACTCTACAGCCTTCTCTATCTCTTCATAGGCTCTTCCAGTGTACAATGTGATAAACATGGACAGTGCCACTGCAAACCTGGTGTGACGGGCAATAAATGTGACCGTTGCCAGCATAGTTTCCATACCTTCTCAGAGGCTGGCTGCCAAGCTTCTGGTCAAATACTGTAAGTATTATATATCATGTTGGTGGAGCTGTGAACCACTGATATTTTGTCATCCTGGCATCTCAAATTTGCTTTGTATCAGTCAAGAAAAAAACTTCCCAAGGATAATGGGCAGCCCAATTCCACATTGGAATAGGCAGTAACTTGTGCTGTATCCAGCGCAG
This sequence comes from Lerista edwardsae, assembly GCA_029204185.1. NCBI lineage: Eukaryota > Metazoa > Chordata > Lepidosauria > Squamata > Scincidae > Lerista > Lerista edwardsae. The sequence goes on from JAJKFI010000086.1 coordinate 3,414,722, forward strand.
GTTAGGAAGTGGACGGAGGACAATAATTTTCCCCTTACCCCATGTCGAGCCCCAGACACCCCATTGGGATACTCGGATCTGTACCAGCCATGTAAGGCTGCTCAGGCCAGGGAAGAGTGTTAGGAGGCGGCATGGTCTGCTATGGCCAGTCCCACCCCCTCCTGGGCCCAATCTGCCTCACAGACTGCCCCCAAATGCCCTCTCCCTGCCTCTATTCCTCCCTCCCACCACCCTATTTCACGCCTGCACCGGCCTGCCAGGCCAACACAAACCTATCCCATTTAGGCCTGGATTCCACATCTGGCAGCTGACACGGGCCCCTGCGCCAGCCTAGCCAGCTCTCAAGTAGCCACAAACGTGCTTTTCACCCCTGCTAACTGGGCAAGAGGCACTTTTTCCTCTTAGATTTAGCAGGAGGAGAGTGATTGCCCCTCTTCACCCCTGCGCAGTGTCTTTTCTAGTGGCTGTTGCTGGTAGGGTTCTGCATTTTTTGTAGATTGTGAACCCTTTTGGGACAGGGAGCCATTTAACTTTGTTGTTGATGTTGATGTTGATGATGATGATGATGATGATGATGATAATATATCCCGTAAACTGTTCTGTGAATTTGGGTTGAAAATAAATACTGCTGATTGACTAATTGATTTATGTTCGCAACACTCCTGGGCTGGCACAGGGGGCCTGCGCCTGCCTATCTTGATGTTATGATTGCACCCAAAGGGGAGTTCCACTCAAACAAGCAGATAATGTAGTACAGTGACACCTAGTCGTTGTTGTTTAATATAATAATATCAGGGAAAATTTCCCTCACCACTCCCCAAAGTGGGACTCATTTCCACATGGTGAAATGATATGATTGAACTGTGCCACATCTGGTGAAGGGTGCATGTTTGAATGTTCCTGTGTGTATAAATCTCTGCACCTAGAAGAATTAGGTACCTTTTACTGATAAGCTAGCTTTCTTTGTGCAAAGTTTTCTTATGGGGAATTATTCACATGTATAACTGCCTCACTCCCCAACCTGTAACATGATGTGGTCAAATAATTGTTTTATTTATGTATTTATTTTAAGAAAGTGTTCCCTGCCTTTCTTTAAAAAATGATTCATGTTTGCCCGTAGTATGAAAATTTAAAAACAAAAAAGAAACCACGTTTACCTTGGTTTTACCATGTGAAGTGCTGGTTACATGGAATGGTCTTCAGGGATTCTGCTTAGGAAAGACTGCTGCCCCCCTCCCTGAGCAATACTCACTCTGGGGATTAGGGCTTTTACTTTTCTTTCCCACCAGAAGCAGAAGCCTTCAAATCATCAGAAGAGCCCTGCTGCATCAGCTCTTCTGAGTCCAGCACCTGTTTCCCACAGTGGCCAATCAGGTGCCTCTGGGAAGCAAGCAGAATAGTCTTCTCCTTGCTTCTGTTTCCCAGCGACTGACACTCAGAGACCTCTGAGGAGGGTAGCATGTAGCCAGTAATGTCATCTACTCTCCAGTAGACGGTACGCTGGGCGGGACTTACGTGTGATCGGCAGCCCGTCCACTCACTTCCGCTTTCTTCCCGCTCGCCGCGCGGCTTTCCCTGGCCTCAGAGGGGGCGCCTGCTTGCCCAGGCACCTGGCACGCCCCCCACCCATCCCCCCCGGCGAGCAGGCGCCCCCTCCGAGGCCAGGGAAAGCTGCGCGGCGAGCGGGAAGAAAGCGGAAGTGAGTGGACGGGCTGCCGATCACGCGTAAGTCCCGCCCAGTGTACCGTCTACTGGAGAGTAGATGACACCACTGCATGTAGCCATGCTACACAAAAATCACACAAGACAGCAGTTCCTGGGAGAGCCACCAGGGACTTCCCACGGTGCCCCATGACTCCATCATGGTGCACAATTTGAGAGTGGGTAGGCAATTCCTGTTTTCTATGCATTACCAACATATTACCTGGATGGGCCACTGGACTAGTATAGTCATGTTATACGGCTACGCTGAAATGTAGGGAAATGACACATTCCCCTGCTGACTATGGAACATAACTTGAACTGCATTTTAATTTTTCTCAGGAACTCCGGGTGTGACTGTGATCCAGCGGGTGGCGCAGGGCAATGCATTTCAGGACGCTGCGTCTGCAAGGTGGCAGTGGCAGGAGATAGATGTGACAGGTGTGTGCAGGGAGTTTTACGGCGAAAAGGTTTTTGTTTCTGCTTTTCTTGCAGAGGTTGTCGTCCAGGAAGCCACTTGATGGCTCAAGTTGTTCTTTCATGGATCCACAGAAGCTTTCTCTTTGACTTGTGAATAATCAGAGCTGTCTGCAAGTTCAGTTTTGAAACTTCTGTTTTCACTGAGACCGAAACATGGCTTCCAACATACAGTATTTGGAAATATGTGTCTGTGAGTCTAATCCTGACCAGGGCTGGAATAGGCAGGCCAGCTGGCCTGCTCCATATTCAGCCCTGTTTAGGAGGCGGCTGTAGCACAACTCGGAGAAAGAGGACTTGTTTCCCAGGTAAAGCCCCAACCACCCGTATGGGGCTCCTGTGCCAGCAAAATCATTGGTGCAACTCCAAGCAGCCTGTGTAGGGCCGACCAGGCTGGGTGTGGGGGTTAAGATCCAGCCTAAGTGCTGGATCCTTGTCCCACCCACTTCCCTGGGCCAATCCGTCTGAGTCAGACTCAGAGTGCAATGGTCTGACTCAGAGTGCAATGTATAGCAGTCGGCCAGTAAAGCACATTTGCGGCAGCTTTGGAGGAGTTTAGGCCAGCGTATGTGCGAGCACTGGCCTCCCTGCGCCAATATCCGGGCCAGCAGCACCCAGGTAAGGTCGGCTGAGCTTGACTGGTGAAGGAGGTTGGAGAGGGCCAGGGGAAGGCTCCACCCTCCTCTCCATGGGCAGACTGGCCTGGGGAGGGGATGGAGCCAGGATCCAGCACTTGGCCCGGATCCTAACTCCCGGCCATGGCTCGGTCAGCCCCAATCAGGCTCCTCAGATTTGTGTTCTGCAGCACAGATCAAAGTAGCCCCCATTTGGGCCACTGGATTGCGCTACAGCCAGCCCCAGTCCTGGCCTGGATATGGGGTAGGCTGGTGGGCCTGCCTATTCCAGCTCTGGGTTAGGATTGCACCCGCAGTGCGTTAAGGCAGCTTCTTGTGTTCCCATGGAGTGGAAACTGAGAACTCAATGTGGACAGGACACCGTGTATCTATTTGTATCCAGTCCATTTTTTCCTTAAAGCTTTTAAGAAGGATGATTCTATGACCTTCTTAATCAGCCTGTACCATAATTGCCACACCATGGTTTGAATGAGCCTATGGAGGCGGCCAGGAGCATCCGCCCATCAACTTTGTGTGTCAACAGCAGAGTGTGCCTCCAGGCTTGTCAAAGGCAGACCCACCGTTGCGTGTGTTCAGGAGAGTTCCTGCTAATTACAGCTCTTTGGGCACGGAGCCATGTCAGGGCAGAGACAGCAAGATCCAGCCCGGGCCCATAAGTTATGTCTGGAGGTACATTCTGTACTGTTTAGGTCAGGTGCTGCACCTTCCTCTGCGACACGTAGCGGTGGAGGGCTCACAGGCAGCCTCTCTTTGATGTGGAGATTCTCATTCTGCTTTCGCAGGACTTATACGTGTCGCTTCGGTTATCCCACTCCATCAGACCACTGCATTCCTCTGAAAGTGTACACATCATAGAATGTAAAGAGCTTTCCGTCTGCAGAGGGTGGCGTATGACTTCACAGCTAATTTCATGTCTGGAGCCAACTCCTGAGAATCTCAAGTACTGTTTGCTAAAGTCAAGCATCAGAATGTAAGAATTGCCTTGCTGGGTCAGACCAAGCCAGCATTCTTGTCAACAGGAGAAAGCCTAATACCTGTGAAAGGCTCACACGGAGAGTATGAAGGTGGTTGATGCCTACCACTCTTCTTTGTTTGAAACATCTGGGACTTGTAATATTGCATTTGCAGGCAGAGGTTCCGTTGCACTTTCATGTTTGTTGGCAGCTATCTTTCATGCACCTAGAGCTGGTCTACCTGTATTTTACTTAGTATAGTATACTTAATACATTTATAGACTTCATGGTTGTATTAACACATAGAAAATAGATATGTTGAGCAGAGCAGCAGGCTAAACTGGCTGCAAACCTGCTCTGGACTAACTTACACACCTGCTTTAGTTCGTGGTTGCCTAGAGAATGGATTGACTTTTGAAATGTGGGCTGTGTAATGTGGACGCGTCAGTGAATTCACACAATATTGTTCATTTGGCATTCAAAACGTTGTCACTGACACATGCCTGCCTGCGGTAGGAGTGAGGCTTGGAATGTTCTGTGCTATATCCCACATCGTAGTGAACTAGAATTCCACAGAATGCTGTCACACGAAGATTAGCAAGTAAAAAAGAGAAACTACCATCTTCTTTCTCATCCAAGATGGCTGTCCCAGTGCACATTATTACTTGAGCCCATGCTGAGTTCTCCCGTGACCAAATAGTTGCACACGAAGGGAGCTCCCACCACTGATTTCACCATGTTGTAGCACAGACCACAATTCTGTTTCTTTATTTTGAGAGCAGTCACACAACCGCCCCGTGTGAGGAACAACTAGCACTGTGTTCTGCGGGGAATCACTCAAGTCAATGCCCAGTTGCAATCTCCTCCCAAAGACTGTGCTGGCTGACCTCAGGCCCATTGATTTTGCTGCTGGTAGTGGCGTGTTCTCAAGGCTGGTATTCAGCTGTCTAACAGTGGGTGAGGCGGAGATGCACAGAACATAAAAAGACACACATAAAACATGCTTTACTTCTGTATAAATATGAAATGCACAAGAGACCAATCATATTAATTTTTCTCTCTTGTACACAGTTGCAAACAGGGCTATTATAACCTGGATGCAGGAAATCCAGAAGGCTGTTCTCGGTGTTTTTGTAATGGACACTCAGCTTCATGTTCCAGTTCAGAAAACTACAGCATCTATAAAATCACCTCTACTTTCCAGCAAGGTACAATTTCAGAGTGGTTCGTCTTCTCTCGTTGCTATGATTGACACCTCTGGTTTTGCCTTAAATGTGGTTATTATTATGCTTATCAGTATTAAGCTTGCCATATCAATGCAAGAATGCATAGAGGTGCAGGGATAAAGCAGTGCTCCTGTCCTTGGAGTATCACGGCCAATGGTGGACTTGCATTTAGTATTTTAAATCCAGTCTGTGTTGCAGCAGATTTATTCTGAACTCTGTTGTGAGCTACAACAGGTCAGGTGGTCATCCCTCACTCCTTTAAAAGCTTCTAGATCAGGCTGTTTTGTCTAAGCTATCAAGGAATGTTTTTGCCACTGCTGACTACATGCCTAGCTTATGTCTTGCCTTGCTCACTTTCCTCTGTCCCCAACATGAAAGGAATTGAGACTGAAGCACGCTTTGGACTTTCTCAGATTTATAAAATTGGAGGACACCATGTTTGTCTATTAGAGGAAAAATCCACAATCTGATTTTTTTTTAAAAAAATAGTCCAAGAAGCACTTTACCACTTTATTCTACTGATTGAAATGGTCGTAAGAACACAGAAAAAAATTATGATAGCAAGCATATGAAGACAAGGTTGGAAGGAGGGGTCTGCAGTGCATTAACTGTCAGGCATCAGAGACTCATGCACTTGCCAACGTAACAGTGAAAGAACTGCTCCTTGCTTCTCCTTTGTGACCTTTCCTGGGTCTGTGGGTGCAGATTGGATTACCAGCTCAATGCAGTAAACAGTGGTTTCCTTGAATTCTAGGTAATGAAGGCTGGCAAGCTCAGGTAAATGGTGGAACTCCTTTGCAGGTCCACTGGTCTTCACGTCATAAGGATGTTTACGTGGCAGCAAGGGGCTCAGATCCCATCTATTTTATGGCACCAGGTGTGTATTTCCATAGGCTTTGGTGGGAAAGAGGAATCAGAGAGGACTATTCAGCAGGATACGCTTTCAGTATTCTCTGCCAATATACCTGCTTTACATGTTCTATTTGGGACTAGCAGATCCTAGCACACATTCTCTTGGCTATAGAGGATGCTCACTTTTCAGTCAAGTAAGGTATACCCCTAAGTCTTGAGTGTCCTAAGTCCTCACATTTCCTATTGTAAATGGAAGCATCCTACACTAGTGGAGAAGATATGCATTAGTGTTTCCCTGACTCCCACTAGACCCATTAATTTTAACCCTCTCAGCTGAAATTCATGACTAAAGTGTTGCTGTTATTTGGCTGCAGTCTCCTTAAGAAAGCAATCTTTGAAGAGATGTTCAAGAGCTTTTTAATAATGAATACAGTTGAGAAGAAAAAGCATGGAAGAGCCAGGTCTAGTCTTTCTGCAAGGAACTGTACCATGCCAAATGAACTTCCCAGTGTAGACCTGGTTTTTAGAACTTGACTTAATGTTAGACATACATCAGAAAAGTACACACAAATGTGCACACTGAATAATTAAATTTTGTGATGAGGATGACTATCTCATCTATGATGATTTAGGAGCGGGCTTGTGTTTGTGGGTAAAAGAATCTAGTTTCCTGAGTTAACCAAAGTGAGATCTGCAGTCATAAAATTCAAGCCAAAGTCAGTTAAAAATCAAATTAAAACCAGTGAGATCTAAAGTATTGGATTGCCTTTGATATGAATGGAATGTAACCCAGTCAAACTGATGGTCCCCTCTTAACAATTTTACTTGTGGATTTCTCTTCTGACCTGCCTGCTTGCTTTGTAGCCAAGTTCCTTGGGAACCAGCAACTGAGCTATGGGCAGGTGTTGGCTTTTGATTATCGTGTGAACAGACCTGGACGTCACCCTTCACAGCATGATGTAATTTTGGAAGGAGCTGGCTTGAGAGTGGCTGCCCCCCTCATGCCTCAAGGGAAGATGTTGCCTTGTAGTGCCAGCAGAACCTACACATTTAGGTAATACCCTGATGATTCAGCCCTTTCAGTAGCTCAACTTCATTAGGTCAGGGATAGTCGGCTGATCCACAAATTCGTGGCTATCCCTTGATGACTCCAATATCATGGTACAGACTTGCCCCACTATCCACTGATTTGGTATCCACAGTTTCAGTTATCCACAGATACCTTGAATACTGGGATGCCTATTAAAAAGATAGGGGAACATTAAACAAATCTATTTTTTTTACCTTGTTGCAGCAAAATCACGGATGTTCCTCTATGTTAAAAAAGGCATCCCCAGTATCCACAGTTTCATGTATCCACAAAGTGGTCCGGAACAGAACCCCAGTGGATACCAGGGCATGCCTGTATACATGGAATGAGCTATCAGAGAGAGCCTCTGTATCACCTGATATGATCTGAAACGATGCTTTTCAGTGGAAATCAGTTGATACATTCAGACGCCAGTCATCAAGTGTCAAAAAATCAGGTGGTGTACATATGTGCTCAGTGAAGTTTTATTTTGCAATAATTCAGTTGCATGGATCAGTGGTTTTCAAAATATATCCTGGGAAACCTTGGCATTTCCCAGAAGCTTATCAGAGGTTTTTCAACTCTCTCTGTCTGTCTCTGTCTCTCTCTCTCTCTCTCTCGGTAATGTGGAATTCAATGCTGGGATTTTCAGTTGGAGTAAGCAATGTATCTGATGTATCAGCTTGCCCATCACTATCAATCTTCCCATGCAACGTGAAGCCACAGGGAACTTGAGCACACTTGAGGGCATATTCTTGTTTCATTCAAGATGGCAGTGAGGCCCAACTGGTTTGGCCAATGTCCAATTTGAACTGAATGTACCTAGAATATGCTCCGGAATCCTCTCCAATGAGCAACAGTTCCAAACAAGTGCCTAGAGATTTGTCAACAAACAAATCAGCATATCACCTGCTGCTGCAGCCAGGATCCCTATGGACTGTGAGGCAGTGGGGCAAGCAGAACATCTTAATCTTGTGCCTTCCCACCTGCCCCTGCCTCTGAACTGCCCAAAATGGGACTCCTGGAAGAAGTTGGTGGTGATGTTATCATGTCATCACCATTTCCAGGTGTCACATGCGGAACCACAAGTACTTTTCTTGCTGAATGGGGGCCCCATGGGGAGGGTGGGGAGCCTCACAGGAATGCCCCACTTTGAGCCCCACTGCTGCTAGAGTTGGCCCTGAATACAATACTGTATATTGTTGTTATATTGCACATATCTATCAATCAATCAACCAACAGTGTTTACATACCACTTTTCAACACGAAGTTCACAAAAGTGGTTTAGAGGCAATTAATTAATTAAGTTAAATGGCTCCCTGTCCCCAAAGGGCTCAAAATCTAAAATAATGCAGAACACCACTAGCAACAGCCACTAGAAAAGTGGCAGGGGTGAAGAGGGACAATTACTCTTCCCCCACTAAAATATAAAGGAAACACCACTTGAAAAAAGTGCCTCTTGCCCAGTTAGCAGGGGTTTACATATACTGTGTAATATTCTATTTTATTCCATTCTATATTTTATTTTAAGAAAAAAAAAACACCAAAAATGAGCAGATAAAGGGTGCAGTACAGCACAGAAAACATAAATTCAGAGGAAGCATTGCTTGGTTTTCCAAGCAGATTTTTTTTAATTTACCGTGCATTGCAGGCACCCTGCTTGCCATTACAGAGTAATACCAAATTGGTTTAAAAAATCCGCAGAAAACGAGCAGATTTAGGTAATGTTTCTTCCGCCAGTACAGAGAAAACATTGCAAGTTTTTCCAAGCTTTCCCAAAGTGAGGCACAACACTGAGAAGCAGTCATAATACAATTGGCTCTCACCTGAAATAGCACAGAGTACAGGAGGAATCTCAAAAAAAAAAAAAAAAAGACCAGAAAGATCATGCAAGACAAAAACAAGTTAAATGGAGCAATTGGCTGGCTGCCAGTGCTGCGTTCTCTTTCTTTTGGAGATTTCTTTTGATAAGAGAGGGTCCTGGGTCTGTTGTCTCGGAAGAGAGAAGAGAAGGTAGGTCACCAAAAAGCCCCTCTCACATAAGTGAAGTTGCATATATTGAGTTCATGAGTAAGGAAGATTGGCTGTACTTTATTCCCCTTTACTATATACAAATGTGTCCTTAGCATAAATGTATCTGTGCATAAGGCCACAACTTTGATCATCGCTCAGATTGCAAAGGTTTTACTGAACACAATTGGCTTACTTCTGAGAAAAATAAAGAACACTGTTTTCAAACACCTCTTTGCATTAAAAATGATAGATTGCAAACAAGCACCCTAAGATTATAAAGAAGGCACTGCAAGCACTAGGTGGCTGAATTTGTCTAAAAAATTATGCGTACATTATCACACTGGGCACTCTGCCTCCATACCTGTGGTGTACAAAAATGGCCCTGCAGAGGCTTTTGTGTAACTTCTGAACTGCTTTCCTCTCCTCTGATGTGTAGGTTGGATGAGCACCCGAGCAGTAACTGGAGGCCTCAGCTGACTGACGCAGAGTATCGCCGATTAATTGGAAACCTCACAGCTCTTCGAATTAGAGCCACATATGGAGACAGTGAGTTGGGGGGGGGTAGAATCTGGGCTAAAGAATACAAGGTGAATGATTATTATTTTAAAGTGCGTATCTTGCTCTATAGTCCAAAAGGGCACTTGCAGCATGGTTTTAAACAAGAAAACGTTCTAAGGCATTCTGATTCCACTGTCCCTCTGGCCTGCCCTTCCAGTCATTAGTCCAATCCACTTTCCACTCTCTGGGAGCGAGCAGGAGCAGGACCGGGGCAGCGGCAGTCCTGTTTTTCTGTCTGGTGTCTGAGTACCAGCCAGGCCTGATAAAAATTATGAGAGCCCACCACAGGTCTACACTATTTCCTCTCCATAGGATCAGACATGTCATGTAGTGGGTACGCGGGGGTACGCAAGTACCCGTTCCTAGGATTAGGGCTGGCCCCGCCCATTTGCCCGCCCACTCCGTCAGCGCTCCACTCCGCCCCCTGCAACGTTTGAGTTGCCTGCACATTCTCAGAGCCAGGCAGGCAGGCAGGCAGTGGAGCGAGGGAGACCGACGGCAGCAGCAGTGTGAGCAGGTAGGCTGCCTGGGGCTCCCTCTCGAGGAGGTGCGGCGGTTCTGGCTATGACCTCACTTCTGGTGGGCGGGCCCCGACACAAATGCCAATTAAAAGTGAGTACCTGTTGCTAAATCATTTAGATGCCATTACTGCATAGGATACACTGGAAATTATATTTCCATGGGGGAACTAAGAATCTTCAGGAAGTTCAGCAAACTCCAGTCCACAGGATGCTTTGCAGGAAGCCCTTAGAGTCAGATTAGTCTACTCTAAGCCATGTGTAGCATTATAGTGTGGAAATGTTCTCTCGCACCGCTCCCCTGACATCTGTTCTTTTCTGATTTGGTCAGGATCCTGTTGGGATTCTGAAGTGCATGGTGTTATGCTATCCTATCAGGAGTCTAGAAAGTACAGAATTAACTGTGATATGTTTTCTGCTTTTCCAGGCACAGGATACCTCAATAATGTAATTTTGGTTTCGGCTCAGCCAACCTCCGGCACGCCAGCACGCTGGGTGGAGCAATGTGCATGTCCGGCTGGATACCAGGGGCAGTTCTGTGAGAGGTGTGCTCCAGGGTACAGGAGAGAAAATTCTGCCGGCATTGGGACTCACAGCAGCTGTGTGTTGTGCAACTGCCAGGGAGGAGGGCTCTGTGACCCAGAAACTGGTAAAGAAACCCATAATCCGGGTGTGGGTGGGTGTATCATAGTGGACAAGATCTTTTTTGTTTTAACCTGTATTGGCAACATCTAGCCCAGCGATGGCGAACCTTTTGGGCTTGTTGTGTCAAAAATGCCTAGCTTGACTCTGCTGGCGTGTCGTTCCCCCCTTCCTAAATGAAACAGAAACAATTGTTTACATATTTATATTAAAAATACAACCCAATCATGTGTGGGGCTATGCATTATATGAAGAAACATCAAATCATTGCAAAAATGGTATACTAGGAAAACAAACTCAGTTGTTGTCAGGTGTTGTTGAACTCTGGCATGCCACCCAAATCATCATGGCGTGTCACCTTTGACACGCTTTTCATAGGTTCGCCATCACTGAGTCTAGCCTCTTGTTTAAAGAACAAGCAGTATATGTAAGGAGCAAATTACCATGACCTAATTAAGGAACTTGTCTATGTGTCGGAGGCGTGGATTCAGAGTGTCATTTTCCTCGGTGGCTCTTATGTGTAAAGCCTCCACCCCACCGGCCATGTGCGGATTTTTCCCATTCAGTTGTTAGTCCTGATCTCAGCCAGGCAGTGATTGCCTAAAGTCTCAAGTGATCCATGTGGTTTATTTACAGTAGCGTTTCATTATTGGTCTTCCAGTAGTATTGTGGGATGAACTGATGTAAAGTCATCTCCTATGCTGCTGCTGTGTAAAGGTGAGAAGGACAAGCAGCCATTATAGACTAAGAAACAGGAGGCTACTCCTTTATTTGTCAGTTCAGTTCCTGGTACTCTCTGGCAACCAAGGAAAGCAGGAAACTCTAATGTCTTCTACCCCAGCAGCACTGACCACTTCATCTCCAATTCACCACGAATTGGAGAACTGAGCTCATCAAATTAATGTAATTTTTATATCACTTTTATAGTTGTAATGGCTAACTATGATAAATTGCAGTTTGCATCAATTCATCAATTCTATGTTCTCAGGAAACGTTGGTCTAGTTTTCCATGAATATGCATGGGTCTTCATATGCGCATGCAGGCAGATGCATGGTTTTTGGCCATCCTATTTTGAAACTCTTCTCCAAAATGAGGATAGGAATCCAGGCTTTTAAAAAGGGGCATGGGATTCTCAGGGTTTTAATATAAGCTCCACAAAGGGTCTCAGGACCACATTCAGACTGTAGGGGATATGTTCTAAACTCCTCTCTAACCTACTATTCTCCTTGCGTCCCCATCTAGGCGAGTGTTATTCTGGAGATGAAAACAGAGAGCACATTAGTGCTGCTTGCCCAACTGGCTCTTACAACCTCCCCTGGAACCCTCAAAGATGCCACCCTTGTCCATGCCAGCGTGGCCTTGGCTGTTCTGTGCTTCCAGGAACGCAGGAAGTTGTTTGTGACAATTGCCCTTCCGGAGCCAGTGGTAAGCCTTAAATTCTGCTGTATGTTGGTGCTTTATTCTTGTTTATGCCACCTTCCTCTTTTCTAAGGGATGGCAAGGGGATCTGTCTGTCTGTCTGGGATAGTTACAGGACCATTGCATTCTGGACAACAATATCCCTGTCAAATGCATCTTGCTATTGGACATTTGCGCCCGTTCTTTTTGCATCCTGGACTTTTGTGTTATAACATATGCATATTTATATTAGACGTACTTTTTAATATTTTTTTCCAAGATAATTTTATTTTTCTACTATACAGTTTAATTTTTTGAAATGCAAAGGAAAGGTTAGAGTTAGGACTAGGTTAAGAGGCTTAGGATAGATCACATGGGGTTTGTTGCCCAGTTATACTGAGATGCAAAAATCCTACCAGATGAGAAAGTCCAGGGTTGCCAGTGACCAGGACACAATTGTCCCAGATGCAGATACTCCAGTATCATCTTGGAAAACCAAGAAATTGATTTAATTTATTGCATTGCACAATTTGATTTTTCTTTACAGCACATTGTGCACAATACCCCTGCTAAATGGGCAAGAGGCACTTGTTCAAGTGGTGTTCCGCTTATATTTAGCAAGGGCAATTGTGGCCAGTCCCACCCCCTCCTGGGCCCAATCTGCCTCACGGACCCCCCTGCCCCCAAAATGCCCCCTCCCTGCCTCTATTCCTCCCTCCCACCACCCTATTCCACCCCAGGCCAACACAAACCTATCCCATTTAGGCCTGGATTCCACATCTGGCAGCTGACACGGGCCCCTGCACCAGCCTAGCCAGCTCTCAAGTAGCCACAAACGTGCTTTTCACCCCTGCTAACTGGGCAAGAGGCACTTTTTCCTCTTAGATTTAGCAGGGGGAGAGTGATTGCCCCTCTTCACCCCTGTGCAGTGTCTTTTCTAGTGGCTGTTGCTGGTAGGTTTCTGCATTTTTTTAGATTGTGAGCCCCTTTGGGACAGGGAGCCATTTAACTTTATTATTACTATTTGCCTGTAAACCGCTTTGTGAACTTTGTGTTGAAAAGCGGTATATAAGTACCTGTTGATTGATTATTGAATTCACATGTTCATATCAACATGGTAGCTCATGGACCAGATATTGTTGAAATGTCATGTGCTACAGATGCCCGTAGCGCCCTGTGCTCAGGATTCCTAACACCATGTGGGTTGTTTTGAAGAAGCACGCATGTTGTTGGTCGAAGTCGCCATCTTCTTGTCCTACTTTTGTTCCTAGGTTCTCGCTGTGAGTTCTGTGTTGATGGTTATTTTGGGGACCCCTTTGGTGAGAATGGCCAGGCAAGACCGTGCCAGCCATGCCGGTGTAAGACTCTCGACCCAAATGCTTTTGGGATTTGCAACCGCTTGACTGGAGAATGCAGGTGCCAGGATGGATTCTTTGGAAACCCTTCATCCCTCAACCCAGTGGAGAAGTGTCGAGGTACATTATCACATCCATTAGTTTCATAAGGGCCCCCTATGAAGCCCCTATTTGTTCATAGGGTTCATAGGATTTCTGATAGTCATATCAGAAATCATTCCTTTTTTTCAGTTGTCTCCTAAACCCTAGCATAAATGGCACTGAATAGTCTTGACTACAGCTCTCTTGCAGATGTGTGAATTGCACCCTCCCTTGCCTTGTTCTTCTCTCTCTCTCTCTCTCTCTCTCTCTCTCTCTCTCTCTTACACTATCACGTGAATATAATGCTTCTGTGCAGTAAATGAATCTAGAACAGGGATGACCATGTGGCAGTTCCTGTGCTAGATATGCCAGTGGACGCCTTGCCTTTGGGTGCCTTGCCCAATTTTTTTAAAAAATTGTATTGCTATCTAAGGCACATTCTGGAAATGCAAATTACCCCTGGAAAGGCCAGTCTGTGTCTCAAGGAGAGCGTACAAGAAAGACATTATTTCCTTATGCTATCCCAAAAATCATCCTCCTGCTAGAACTCACGTTCTGTACCAAGATTTTTCAATCTTTTTGTGTGTGTGTGCAAGTACCGTTTTTTGTGGGTGCGAACAGCGATGGCAGCTATGCACACAGCAGATGTGTGCATTTGGACTCTGTTCGGCACCCTCCTTCCCCTTCTTTACCTTGTTTGAAGCACCAGGCAGCTGCACCACCATGTCTCGCCCCCTGGTGAAACACTGCCTCAGCCATCTCGACTTGGCTCCATCTCTACTGCTAGGTGGAGCCAGACCAGTGGGGCTGAGTATTGCCTGCCACGGATGAAAGGTTCTGCTCTACACTAGCTCCCCAAGTTACGGACATCTGAATATAGACAATTGTGCTGCCACTTTTGGATAGGCACAGTACATCTTTCATGGTGCTTAATTTTTTAGTTTAGGAACCTTTATTGGCATAATGATACATAATGTGCAACATCAAACAAACAAAACTAAAACATAGGACCACTAGCTTCCCAAGAAACCATAGACAGGAGGACTGTTTTCTTGGGATGTAACAATCAAAAGTAAATAAGTTGTGACACTCTTTAGGGTCTCAGGAGACTCAGAATTTTTTCTGAATCAGGCCAACCCTCCATTACATGGTGGTTAGGCTCAGGTGCAGTAGATCTGGGCTGGCAAGAGCTGCATGTTTTGAGGCAAGTATGTTTTAAGGGATGACTTCCAGAACATTCTGGAACAGAACAAACAACTTCCAAAGCCCTCTGGAACAGAGGAAGTGTATATGCTGTGAATTTCTGCTAACTGATCATCCAAGGGAGACTAGATAGATTTACCCCCCACCCCTCCGGCAACTATTGTCTGGAGGAGAATTGGGCCCTGGAATGACAGAGGTTGGCCGTTTCTGTTCTATAAGAGGATAATTTTGTCCATAGTCGTGTTGAAATGCTCACAAAAACATCCATATCCAGTAAAAAGTATCTTTGAAACAAGCAATTTGCACCCTTTGGAACATTACTTTTGTTTTCATTTTGTTCACGGCAAACACAATGCTTAAAAGTTTTAGCTGGAAAATCTGAGAACCTTGCTTCTCCTATTTTGGTGTTGTAAGCAAATCTGGTCTGGAGGGTCTCTCTCAGTCTGGTGTTCCTTTGTCTCTGTGCAGCCTGCAATTGCAATTCGGTGGGCTCTGAGCCATTGCGGTGCCACCCTGACGGGAGCTGCATTTGTAAGCCAGGATTTGAGGGGCCCAACTGTGAAAATACCCGCTGCCCAACTTGCTACAGTCGAGTGAAGTCTCAAGTAAGCATCCTTTCTTTGGCAATTTCACACACATCACCATAGCAATAAAGAAGAACTCACACCTGTTCTTTGGGCACAGAACTGCTCGAATTCTTAATGTAGTACTTCCCACAGAAATAATACTTTCCATTCTGCAGCTGGCAGCAATAACACGAGTTATTGTGTTGTTATTGTGTCGTTCTAGGTAAAAATGAACATTGTGCGTCCTACCTTCCCCCCACCACACACACACACTCTTTGTTTAGTGTGCATGCATGTGTGGGTTATAGTTCCTCTTTGTGGATTTTCCCAGTTGCAGTTTTTTTTCCCTTCTTGGAGTAGAGGGAGGCAAAACTTTTTGACCAGGATCCACTTTTGGAATGGCACTCACGTCGGGATCCGCAGGAAGTGATATAATCAAGCAGGTAGTGCTATCATTGTAACATAATAAAATGACACTCCAGGCAAATTGGCATTCTTAGACTGCAGCAATTGTATAACCATGAAATATTCCTGACAGAAAGAAAGATTAGGACAAAATATTACGTAAAAGCACTGAACTAAAAAGAAAATTAAAAAAAAACCCTCACTTGAACATTCAAACTCTTAACACTCACAAAAGGAATATAAGAAGAGTAAGGTCTGCAGTTTCCAAGATGGCTGCTTCCAGCTTTCTGTGATCCACCTGACATCAGGTCGCGATCTACCAGGTGGGTCCCCACCCACAGTTTGAATAACACTGAAGTAGACTATGTTGTCTAAGGGACGTGGTGGCACTGCCGTTTAAACTGCTGTTGCTGAACTCATTGACAGTTGGCAGTTTGAGACCATGTGATGGAGTGAACTCGTGTTGCTTGTTCCAGCTCCTGCCAACCTAGCACGTAAAAATGCAAGTAGATAAATAGATAACACTTCAGTGGGAAGGTAACAGCATTCCATGTGTCTTGGCGTATAGTTATGTCACCACATGACCAAGGAAGCTTGTCCTCGGACAAACGCCGGCCCTTCAGATTAGAACCAGAGATGAGCACCGCCCCCTACAGTCGGTCACAACTAGACCTAAAAAGGACCTTTACCTTTTTAGACTATGTTGTCTAGGGTGGGTGAGGAAGAGGGTACTATCTTCCTCCTATAGGATTTTATTGATTAACTTGAGGTCTCAGAAATTTTGCCTACCCACTACCTGTATTATATAGTGGGTTGGACTACTGTAGCAATCCAAAACTGCCTCATCAATGTTTCCTACCAGTAGTGTCTTCTGAAGGTCACTCTGAAAAACTGTCAACATTTCAAAATGTCCCACCACATGGCAGAAACCACAAGACGTAGATGACTTCTAAGGCAAAGATTTAGACAAGATAGACATACTGTGCTGGTAACAGAAAATAAGACAAGGTGGCTTTTGAGGTTGTATTTGTACTGGTGTTCAGTCTGCTATTCTGCCAGTTAGACCAGATATTCTTTAATCTGATTAAAGAATTCCATACTTATCTACTTGGATCAGTCTTGCATCAAGTATTGAAATGGGGTGCTGGCAGCTCATGTGGATCTCACATCTGTCAGTATCTCCTGCGTGAGGGCAAAGGTATCAAAATGCGAATGGGTTTCCATTGCTTGTTGACAGATACGATCAGTTTTGTTTCCAGGTAGACCAGTACCTTCAGCAACTCCAGGCACTTGAGCTGCTTGTTTCTCAGATGCAGACTGGTGGAGAGTCAGGTGACAACATGGAACTGGAGAGGAAGATGAGAGAGGCTGAGGAAATGCTCCGGCAAATCCTGAGAGAAGCCCAGAGCGTGCAAGGTGAGCTCAGGTTTTGTCAGATCCCTTTAGAATCAATCAATCAACAGTATTTATATACCGTTTTTCTACACAAAGTTCACAAAGTGGTTTACAGACTAATAATAATAATAATAGTTAAATGGCTCCCTGTCCCAAAAGGGCTCACAATCTAAAAAATAAAAATAAAATACAGCGTACCACCAGCAACAGCCATTAGAGAAGACACTGCAGAGGGATGAAGAGGGACAATTGCTCTCCCTCTGCTAATATAAAGAGAAACACCACTTGAAAAAAGTGCCTCTTGCCCAGTTAGCAGGGTGAGAGGAGTGCATAAAGGCTCTTATCATGTCACTGTGGATTGAAATAGATATTGGTTTGCACAGTGGAGTAAAAAGAGAAAAAAATCTACAGAGACTGTTTGATGCTGGGCTTGGAGTCCCAGGTGTCCTCTTTTTATTTCTCTCATTACCCCCAACAATCTTGAGCCTTGCCTCTTGTTTAAAGAAACAGACACTGAACAATGTAGAAAAGCACGTCTGAGCATTTTCTTCACTGCTGGCACATGGCTATAGCAGCCCATCTGTCGGCACAGAGAATGAAGGAGCAGGGTCTTATCCTGGGGCAAATGGAACAGGGGTGTTTCCTCAGCCTTGCCACCTTTTAACGGCAGGTGCCCCGGTCTGAACCGGAAGTCTTTTCATACAAAGCATATTTTCTGCCATTGAGTTATGCCTTTTCTCCCTATCACTTCATGATATAGCAGGTGGTTCTTGATGATTCTTGATGGTGGTTCTTGATAGCAGGTGGTCCATGGCCTCCCCTGCTTCTATTAGGACAGTAGGAAAATCCTATTGGGAAATCCCACTGCCTATCCCCAACCATAGACCACTTATCTTCTATAGCGACATACTTCCTTTTAGCCCGGAAGACTTAAACGTCTCCTCTCTTTGCATTCAAGCTTCTGACCAGTCCCTGGGGACCCGCCTGTCCAAGATCAAGAGTCAAGAGTTCACCTACCGGAGCCGTTTGGATGAGATAAATGAGACGGCCAACAGGTTGCAGTCCTTAGGGAGTCAGTACCGGAGTCAGGTGCAAGATGCCAGGAGACTCATTGAAAGAGCTCGCTTGGATTTGGAGCAAAGCAAGGCGAAGATAGGAGGCATGGCAAGTATCTTGTGGATGCAGGTGGTTCACAGGCAAAATGGTGACCCCCCAAAATGCTAGTTTTATGATGGAAAGGCTCACGTGCTGGGGATGGGGTGCAGGAAAGTGTATTTTTATTGGCCCTGCACACAGGGGCACGTTGCACACCTCTGTGGAATTCCTGTCAGCATGGTTGGGTCCGGACAGTGTCGGGTGGAGGACGGACAGGTTCTGCTCTTACAGAACAGCATTCACAAGTGCAGAGCTTTTCTCAGCGAGGCTTAGGGTCCTATCCTAAATTTGCAACATGGTCCTGTGTGTGCAAGTTGTTTTTTAAACCATCTAACAGGGTTACGACAAACCAAAACCATGGCAGTGGGGGGTCACCCTACAATCCTTATCCTCTTTGCTGCCGTGGCACTTCATCTGCTGTTGTCCCTGCCTCTACCCCCTACTCTTGGCCCCTCAAGCATTAAGCCTTGCACTTCTACTTCAGACAGCTAGCACCTGTCCTAGAGTGTAATTATCCAAAACAATATGCTGTGATGCCTCTCTTAAATATGTATGTATGTTTGCATGTGTTTCTTATGCTCCCTGGAAGCACATGTTGAGTTCTCCTATTTCCCCTCCCTTAGACGATTCCATCTTCAGATGTCCCTGGAGGTTCAAACAGTTTTTTGATCCTGGCCCAAGAAGCCATGAAACTAGCAGACAGGTGAGTTGATGATTGTCTTCACTGGCAACTCACTTCTGCTAGTGTTGATCACTCATGGAGAGAGTTTTATCTTTGAACTGTACGCTGAATCCAAACCAAAGTAATCCAATTTTTGTTCACAAGGACACTAAAAGTCCAATCCTATATTCATGCTGCACTGCTGGAAGTAGGGCTCATTTGGTGCAGCCCAACCTATGGCATTGCAGGATGCGACGTCTTATAATGCATGGTCAGGCCACTGCCAGAAACGTCAAATGGTGCCCAGTGCAAAATAATTGCCTGCCTGCCTGGAGCCCCCAGCAACGGTACCTCAGCTATGGGGGCAGGTGTGGGAGGACAGGGGAGGAAGTGGAGACAGGACAGAATGGATCTGGTGTCAGTGGTGCAGACCAGATCTTATCCCTTCATTTTAAATCTCCACACCCCTTTTCGCTCCATGGACTTATGCCACCAAATTAAGCCACCACCCACAGGTAGCCCCAGGATTTATGCGGAGAGAAGTAAAAATTTTTACTTATATCCTATTGGCCTTTGGGTTGCCTCCCCACCTTTGGATATAGGACATGCCTCTTTGGTGCAGCTGCATTGGTGCTGGTGATGGAGAATAGGATTGGCATCTATATTTTATTATATGGAAATGCAAATCTGGTAATCAAAATATATAATTTTAAAAATCGTCTGAATTTTTCCTGATTGGTATGATTTAGCAGTTAAAGAATATCTGCCAAAAAATACTACTATCATGTGAATGTCCAGGCCACTGCCAGCTGACACAGGGTGTCCCAGTTGCCATACTGGGAGGCACCCAGTTACCGGGACTCTGGAACAGAGAGCCCAGCTGTGTTTGCAGAGGAAGCGGCGCCCTAGTGGTGTGCGGCTCGGCAATCTGGTGCTGAGGTGAAGGAGTCACAGACACGAAGCGTTGGCGAGATAAAAGTGTATTCAAGTTCTCCATAGTCAGATCCAAGCCAAGGTCACATACCAGAACATCAGTCAGATAGCAGGATGCAGCAGACAGAACTTGTATACAGCAAATGGTAACACAGTCGGGCAGCATCTGCCCCTCCTTCCATTCAACCCACACTGCTAGGTGGCAATGCCCTTCCTTGTATACCTCTTGCGTTCCTTACCACCAATCAGAGCCCTGACTGGGGTTGCCATAGAGAACGTGCTGTCTGGCACGTCCTCACCTCACCACAGCTGCTCTCATCACTGCTCAGAGGCCAGCAGACAGGCGCAACTAATGGCTGGCCTCATGCCAAGGCTGTTGTTCCCATCGCCAAAAGAGCATCTCAGGTCTGGACTCTTGTACCAGGCCTGACACTCCTCCACTCTTTTCCCTCTGGGGACAAGCCAGATCAATTTTGGCATACGCATTATCCACACATTCCTCCTGGCCTCTTACAAGCCTTTACACTTTCCAGGAATGGTACATACTTGGTTACACATAGAGAGGGTAGTTACAGATTCATACATTACACTGGAATGGTTACACTGTTTGTTATATACAGATGCCTTTACATTTTGGGTAGCACTCCAGCATACCCCAAGCCTTTCCTTCACTTCGGGCCATTTTTCCAGCTTTACTGTTCGGCTTGTTATGGCTATCTGCACTTGTATCCCCCTCCATTCTACTGGCCTTGCTGTTCACTTCAGGACACACATATATGTAGTATTCAGACTTACTCCTTTGCAGGGCCATGATGCACATCCACACTAGGGACGCATCAATACTTTCTTCCCAATCCAGCATAAAGCTGGTTAGATGTTGGCTGGTCTCTTGCTCTCACTCCAGCCCGTAAACCTGTCCCCCTGGGAGCAGGAAAACTTCACTTCACAAGGAGAAGTGCCGTGAGACTGCCTCTTGCCTCTCTGTGAGGACATGGGCATTTCTTTGAGGCTTGAGGCCTTTTTTGCCTCACTCCTACCTCATCAAGGGCCGATAGACAGCAGACAGCCCCAGGGAGATGCAAATTGTGCGCTCCTCCTTTACATGTATGCAAGACTTACGCACACTGCCTGGCTTAGACTCCACCAGGCACTTGGTTTCTTAATTCCCGGCAGCAACTCCTTCCTCAGGGTCTCACTACCTCACCGGTTGACAGAAACCAGTCAGCCCTGGGAGCTGTGAACTTACAAGCCTCCCATCCATGTGCAACAAATGTGCACACCGCCTGGGCCAAAATACACCCCAGGCACATGGAAGTTAAATACCTTCCTGGTTACATAGCTGGCAGCCCAAAAGAGACCACCACACTTCAGGGAGATTTACACGGTTAGGAAACTTCCTCACACAGGCAACATTCTGACACCAACAGTGGCCCACCACCTGTTTTAAATCACTCAGGTCTACACCAATCCCACTTTACACTGTCAAGTGTAGTCATCAAACAACCCAGTGGGAATCAACACATCTATACACCAGTGTGCCTAAACATTTGCCTGCACTCACCCAGGTTTAACTTTTCTCCTGGTTTAAGAACCTTTCAGTTCTATCACGGAAGCTACAAGTCTTCACAGCGACTCTCTCTTTACTTCCCTGTCTGCTGCACAGAGAGGTGCATGTCAATTCACCCCCCCTTCCACGGCAACTGTCCTGTCACCATGGATGAGGACTACGGCATTTAACCAAGGCAACCATCACAATGGGGCTTTTCACTTTGTTCACCATGTCCTACCAGCTCTCCTACCAGCTTTGGGTTACATTTTCCCTTCACCCTGAGGTTTTCAATGCATGCTACAAGGTTACACATTTCTACCAGCTTCCTATCTCAGTACCACTGGCCCCTTGCAAGCATTGTGCCTTAACTGTGTTACAGGCTTTCACCTATTCACCCCTCTATGTTTCCCGGTAGGCGGACATCACCCTAGTTCCACATGCAAGTACGTCTGCACTGTTCAGATTCCTGAATACCCATCAACTCCCGTGTGCCAAGCGTTCCTGCTTGCACACTCCGCCTGGTTGGGCAATTCTTCCCCAGGCTCGATCCCCTGCTTACACTTTACCTTACACAGTTGCATAACTGCTATTCAGCAGTGTTTTCGGGATCCCACATCACCAGATGACATAAGCCACTCTCAGTGCCTAAATCTCCTGCACTCTATTGGGTCTTCCTGCGTGGCTTTTAGTTGCTGCACACATGGTCTTATGTTCACATATTTTTACCAAGACACATAGGCATATACATACATCCACAAGGATCACATTTTCAGGCTGTTACTCACACACAAGCTGGCAATTCTTTTTTTTCCAGTTAACTCTGTGCGTGCTCTCACTCACTGGCACACCCCAGAATAACGTTTGCCTAGCTTGAGAGATCCCTTCCTTTGTGGAGGTTCAATACACTTTCTGCGGCTCTGCTGTTTTGCTTTCTCCTGTCCTTCCTCCTTTTTTCTTTTCATGTTGTTACACTGGGAGGTAGACGGAGAGACAGCATTTGCTGGCTTACTTATTTTCCTCCTGTGAGGATCGAGGCGTGCTCTGGGACGTCTGTGCACATCCCCAGGAGCAGCCCATCTCTCTCCCCCACATTCCAGCATTTATAGGGTTAACACTTCCCCGGGTCTCCTTCCAAGGAATGCCACACTCCTCAACCAGCCCCCACCCGATAGCCTTTCTGGGCGCATTTGCATGAGAACTGGGCTGGCTGAGTCTCCATTGCACAGCACAAAGCAGCACAGGAGCAACCTTATGGGGGTTGCTCCCTGCAACATGCAGCGGTGGAACTCGTTTCTCTAGCTGTGAGATGGTGGGCTTGCTCGGAGGGCGGTGGTACAATAACGCTGTGTAACATAATCCCTTGTGTATGTATGCCTGAGACACTGCTGTGTGTAATGCGTGGCGTCAATCCCTTCGCAAGGGCTGGGTGTGTGTCCCCGCTTGTGGAGGAGGGGTGTGGAAGAGGCGAGAGGGGGAGATGTGGAAGAGTCCTCCTCCTGCGAACTTTCCACGCCTTGACGCTGATCCCCACGGGGTGCTGGTGGTGCTGGCGCTGGCAGATAAAGAATATCTGCCAAAAAATACTACTATCATGAGAATGTCCAGGCCACTGCCAGCAGGGCAAATATAATAGCTAATGGGATCATAAGCCAGTCTTTACTCCAACCTCTCCCTGGGAAGGAGGAGCAGTTTCCACTTCTGAAAGCAGGACTAAGCTCTCTGTATTGTTCCCCAGTGTTCTGTCCCTCCCAAGCACCCAGCCTTCCATCTTGCTACTTTGCTCTCAATAGGTAAACCTTGTCCTGCCGATCAACACCCATCTATCCACTATCACCACTCAGACACCTGTCCTTGCATGGATTCTGTGATTCAGACATAGTTTATATAGACATAGTTTATATAGATCAAACGCTATGGTCGATTTTTCTGCAGACAGAGTGCATCCACCTTTAAGACTGGCAGGCTGCAATAATCCTGAATGAATGAATGAATGAATGAATGAATGAATGAATGAATGAATGA